>VDFB02000363.1:42102325-42367584 GCA_007258455.2 Sequoia sempervirens
TTTGATTTATTAAATCTCTATTTTCCTCAACAAGGCATCTTTTAAGGAATATTCTCTCAAATTTGAATTCAAAATACAAGTGGACTTTGTCCTTCCAACAAGGCATTTACTCCTCTTACAAAATCCTTTTTCCTTGAGCCAAGTGGCATTCAATGCATCTTCTTTCCCTCTTACATGTCATTTCAACAATTTCAAAATTCAAATATATGCATTTATTGACACATTCTTCAAAACTTGCACATCCTCCATCCACTCATAAGTTGAAAAGTGGCACTTGGCCATTGGCTAATTCTTAGTCCCACATTTCTCTATTTTGGGCATTCATCCATCTTCTCATTCTATAAATAAGAGGCTAATCTCCTCATTTGATCATCCACAATTTGAGTAAACTTACTATACTCAAATACATCTTCAAGCATTTGCAAGATTCATCCATCCATAGCTAGGTTATGCAGATTTTATCTTGGAGCATTCATCAATCTTCACCAAAGTGGATCACTCTTCATCATCAATCAACAAAGCTTGCATAGGAGTTGGGAAAGGGCCAATTTCCACATCAAATTGACACCAACTCCCCCATAAGATCAAGAGTTTGCATGTTCTTAATAGTATTTAGTTTGTTTTTCATCTTCTTTCATTGTGTTCTTGTTTTATTCCTATTTTGAGCATAGTTAAATGGATTTTATGGGGAATCTAGGTCTTAACTTGCATTTCAATCTTCTAATATGTTTGTTTGTTGTGTTTTGTAGGTATTAGGATCTTGGTTCATACATAACCCAATCACAAAATAATATTTCAATTTTAGTGAGAGCCCAAACAATGGCTCTAGTAAAATCAAGATAAGTGTTATGATCATATATTTTGAGACACAACAAGTAAATAGCCTAAATAGACTTAAATAATTAGGAGTGATTAGAACCCAAAAGGGAATTTGGTTGTAGAATAACCTTGTTCACACAAACCCCCCAACCCTAAGTTTCACTTATAGAGGACAAAAAAATTAAATAAATTCAAAGATGGGGTCATGATAACAAGCCTTGATGAGGTATCCATGTACATAAATTCTTTTGTAAATATAGAGAAGGAAAAAAAAATCAAAAAACTCCTCCCCAAAAGACAAAAAATATGAAAAGAAAACAAGTACAAGCGAAGGTAGGGCTCACAATGACCCCCTAAGGAAAAAATATTTCACTTTGAACATTAATCACAAGTGAAGATAATGAGGCGATGTCAAGGGCTTAGTGAAAATGTATGCAACTTTCTCCTCTCTTACAAATGGAGAAAAGAAGAAAACCTTGTAGGAAATTACTCCTGCCCAAAAGAGAAAATATGAAAACATGTATAAGTGAAGGAAGGACTCACAATGAACTTTGAAGGAAAACTTCTTTCCCCTCAGGTATCAATCACAAAAGCTAACGTGGTGATATCAAAGCATTAGTGAAAATACACAACTTTCCTCTTAGTAGGTAAATCCTCAAAGTTAAGAACACCATACTAGATGAGTTTTCAAATGAAGTGTATGTGGATCTCAATATGCATAGTATATTGATGATCCATTTAGTTGTGTGAAATATGTATGGCACTTTGATTATCACACTTTAAAGAGTAGCAGGATAATATATGTCAAGATGTGTTTAATTACCTTCCAATGATGTGAGGATCTAGAGATAAATGAGAGATAAGACCAAACACAAAGGAAATATCAAGATAATTGTTTGTCAAGTTCAAAATGATATTATTCACACTAATATGGTTTAGTATGAACTATGATCATAACACTTGTCATAAGAATATGTTGTCATATATCATATATGATCCAAAATAAGTGTCAAGTCATGAACAACATGATCCTATTATTTTTTAGAAATAATGATTAAAATCAATGCTTAGGATAATATGTAGCGATAATTGAGCCTAGAGAATATTTTGTACAAGGGTAGAAGCACCACTACCTACATGTCATACTACCAAAGCAAATGGCCAAGCAAACAAAGCTAGAGAATTCCATGGCAAGGAAGTCTTGAAAAGGAAATAATCCCTTAGCATCAAAAATGTTTTGAATGATCATTTTGAGAAATTAATGAACCACCTTTATTGACCAATTATATCTAAGGAGAAAATGAGAATCCAATATAAGAATCATAAGGGTTCAATGGGTAGTAGTTACTAAAATTGAAATCAATAGAATAAAAGTTAGAGAAAAAAATTATCATAAAAGGGAAGTTGAAGAAACTCTAACAAAATATATGCATGTGTCTAGCTTCATTATGTTAAAATTCTATTATCATGATTTAGTGTGTGGAAACATGTGGGTATGATGTGAATCATGTATGAGTCTAGTTTTTGTAACCAAAATGTTTGTGTTTGTAATTTAATCTATAAACAACTTGGTACCTTGGGGATCCTTTATGACTCGAAGAATGTTTTTATGAATTATTGAGCAAGTAGGAAATGGGACAATCTTAGGTAATATAGTAGCTAAGAAATAGGTACAAGCTCAAATATTATAGTAATTATACAATGGGGATAGGCTCAAAGAATGTGTTGACTAGGAAATGGGGATAAGCTCGTTATATAGTTTGATATTATGGAATATGGGAAGATTTAAGAAGCTAGTCAAAGATGAGTGTTTTTTGTGTATGTGTGTAATATGTTCCTACCTAATATGGGTCAAATTTTGTGTCATATATGTATATGTGTATCTATGTGTGTTTTTACATGTGTGAATATGTACATTTAAATGAGTGTGTTATTTGAGGTTAGAAAGTCTTGATCTTAGTTTGGTTTAGTGGTGAATGGAATAGTGCAATCCAAGTAAATATCAAGAGCCTATGTTGCAAGCTAGTTATGAATTATTAAAGCATCATACAACTCACATCACCCCATGAAACAAGGACCCTACTATGAGGGTTTCCAAATAGAAATTCAAGTCTAAGATTTGGGTTAGCCTTTGAGAGAATTTTGTCACTCACTAGTGAAAATAGGTAATTAGACATGTTCTTTTAGCCTAGAATTATACTAAATTTAGTATGATAAATATGGATGATTATAAATATGAATCCATGGAATTTCGTATTATTATGTTTGATTATCTTATTGAACTCCTTATTCATTATGGTTCGGAGTAATTATAGGTGAAAAGGAGAGTATGTAATCACTATATGGGTATCATTAAAGATGTGTGGTAAAAGGTCATATAATGTTTTGGAGTGAGAATGATAATCTTTGTATTCTTGTTCAACATAGGATGCAATCACAAAATTTGTTTCATGAACCAATTTTTAATAATTTTTTGAATTGTGATGAATTGTAGAATTAAATTGATTAAAATAATTATATACTTAGAATTAGAGTCACTAGTAGGAGTTGAATGATAATTATCATGGAATGAATTTTGATTGTTAAGCGTAATGATCAAACAACTCTAAACTAAAATATTGAATGAAAGCCTTATCAAGGACTTCTAGTTGTTTAATGGATGATTGACTAAACCAATCCTTTTTACTAATGTTTTGATATTCTTGATATAATTTTTACCATATGCTAAGTGGATAATGTCAAGCTTGTTGACCAAAACTCAAGTAAGATCTTAATTGCTAAGACTATGCAATTCCAAAGTTCTAAGAAACCATTAAAATCTCATTTTAAGGACCAAACCCTAAATCATGTTTAGGCTTGAATATATTTTCCACATTCTTGTTTGGGATTTCTTGAATCCTTAATATATTTATCACCTATAGAAAATTGGGTTCAAGCCTCTAATCTTCCTCTATATTGAGTCACACCTTTGTATCTTCATTATTTCCCTTGTGCCAAGGATCCATGGCCTTGTAATGATGCTTCATGTTTTGGCAACCAGAGGGATAGTAAGTATTTTATTTTGATGCAATTACAACCATTGTAGATAATTTTATTAGTTTTGGAGTGCACCAACCATCTTATCCTTAATTGATCCTATGGTTCACACAACTCCCAAGTAGCCCTTCAAAAAATTTAAAGTTCTCTTGCATCAACCAACTTCAACAACACACTCTAAGCTTTGACTTGATTAGGTGGCTCATCTGAAATCACACCAATAGGTGAGTCTAACTATAGGAGCTAGTGTAATTTTAGATAAACTGCCTAAGTGATGCAAAGGTTAGAGTGTGTTGTTTAAGCTTGGTCCTCTTGCATGATTCATCAATTGAATCTAATTTAGACTTGAGATGGACCCATTCATTTAAGTGTTCATGATAGCATTATACAATCAACAATAGTAGATGGTAATTTCTTACAACTCACAAGGATAATGAATGATTTTTTCCTCTCAACTATGCACTAATAGTCCAAGTATAACCTGATCTAACAACTCATGCAACATGAAGTCCCCCTGAGGGTTGTCAAAATAACATTATGTTATTGACCACAAATAATCCAACTCAACTATGGTAGACCCTCTTATAGATGATTTTTTAAGTTAATGAGCTTTGTGAATATTTGATTAGAAAACATGTCAAGCTCCTACACTCCCAAGGTGGTGTGAGATTTTTTTCTCGTGTTGTGTCAACTAGTAGATCCCACTCTAGTCTAACATATCACACAATCTAATGAAGGTACTCTCAAATTTTTCAAGGACTCATGCACATTGGTTATTTTGTGTTGGTATCGTTAGTGATGAAACCCTACCTTATTGTTTGTGTGTGCTCAGTAGCAACTGTAAACATTCCTATTAGTGTATAGTAGGATGGTGGGACCCTTGAGCTCTAATGCTCAAGAAAAAATTAGATTTACAAGTCATGAGAACTTATGATAATTTGGATGATTGGAGGGCTCATACAACTTTAAGAGATGAGATCATAATGCATGAATGGGATTGCATTGACCATGTGATAAAAAATTGTGTAGGATAATTCTACATTATATAGTCTCATGAAATCTTTTGTAATATCAGCCACCTATTGTTGTGTTATTGGATAAAAAAGTTTAGTAATCATAGGTAGGCCCTAGGGCTTGAGGCGAGTATTTTCTAGTGTGCATGGGTTATTTTACTGCTAAAGGATTGAGTGTATGCACCAAATGTTAGATAAAATTTTGAGTTGGAGGATCTAGTGGTCACCACACCTTCTATGATCCCTTTGTTTTGTGTTAGGTTAGGGAATTACAGTGCTCAATTCTCTTAGGTCCAAGTGTGTGAACCAATTTTAAGGACACTCGGTGGACAGCTATTTAAATAAATTAAATGTATTAAATTTGTAATGACAATCCTTCCTTTCTATTTTTATTGGGTTTTCAACATTTTTTTTAAAGTTTATTTTTAATTTTTATGCATTAAATAAATACTCATATTTTGGAAAAGCAAGAGGCCTTTCCAAATCCTCAAGATGTTGGGGCATCTCGTAGATCCCTATGCATACATCCAATTTTCATATAGCTTGTGTTTATTAGGAACAGTTGAGGAAGATGTAGATATTGTTCAATTAAATATTCATTTTGTTGAGTCATTGTGATTGCAAGCACTATGCCTTCATTGATCCAATGTGCTCACAAGCTTGTATCATAGCATTGAGGCTGCTAATGGCATTCATTTCAGGGAGGAGGTCCCCCATTTGTGGCCTTCATACTAGCTTAGGCTAGACTAAAAATTCTCTGAGGTATAAATCAAAAAAATATATAATATAATAAAAAAAATTTAAAAAGTTATTTGGTGTTACAAATTGAAGATTTTGGTTGTTCACTTCAGCATGGTATCAAATCTTTGAATCTGGCATACCCCTTCTTTTTTCTTAGAGATTTTCTACTATTAATTTTTTCATTGTGATTTGAGTTCCTTTTATGATCTTGCAAATTCTCGTATGCTCTTCTCTTGCATTTCAATACAATCTAGAAAATCAAAAAGGATTTACAAAGATCTGTTGATCCTATAATGCATGTATGTATTTTGGTGAGATCTAGTGATTGCAGCTCGTTTGGCTATGGTGGTAGTATTTTTGGTTGTCCCATTGTGTCCAAGAGGCTTGAGAAAGTCATATTTGACTTTTGTTTCACTCAATTTTGGCCATAATTTGCAACATTGGAAAACAAGGTTTTAAAGCTTAGATCTAGAGAATAGCATTTTTCAAGGGCATTTTTGGCCCAAACGGACCATGCCATTGTGTTTGGGAGGCCAATTTGATGAATTTTGATATTAAATTTTCCTATATTTGGAAAAATTTGTTTTTGGGCAAAAAAAATTTGGCAGGGATGTCATACAACCCCCTACGTAGGTACAACTATCAAAATAATTTTTTTAAATATATAAAAGTGCTTTTTTTAAGTGTCGAGCACTCATTTAAAGTGATGAGCACTTTATTAAGTGCTCACAACATTTTTTTAAAGTGTCAAAACTTTGTTAAGTGTTGCCTATAGCACAAAGGTTTTGACCTTTAGCCGCGAAGGGCTTTAAGCCCTGCAAAGCTGCAAACTAGTGGCCTTAGGGCTGCCGACTAGGTGTTGACCATTAGTGATCAGTTGAAAATTATGACCACCAAACCTTTAATAACTATGAGTAGGTAGTTTGTTAACCACGACAGGTGACCTATTTCAATGACCACCACCACCTACTCTACCCGACTACCGTCTAATGGCCTTTTTTTCATTTTTGCACAACTTTGTGTCAAGGCATTGCATTTTGGAAAATGAGTAATTATTGGAAATCTGGTTCAACAAAATTTGCAATGATGTAGGTGATTTTTTCATTTTGACCAGTTTTACTAGACTAAAGGTACATTTGCATTTATTACTTGAAATTAGCATAACTTTTACAAACAGACTCAAAATTTAGCAAAAAAATTGAAATTACTTAGAAAATTGCAAGGAATCTGTTTGTGACATTTATTTTCTAATTTGAAAAGCCATTTTTTTTTTAAATTGTAAAAATCACCATGTGTTATAAACAGTTGATTTGAGCTTGTCACTTGTACAAATTATAAAATTTCTTCATTTTAATTTGTTGGGTGGTTGCAAATACACTTCTAATACATTTTGGGGGTGAAAGGCACAACTTAAGTTCCCATTTACTTCTTTCTCTTGGTTTTCTTTTGTTTAACATGGAAGATCTAATGCAAATTGAGCTCCTAACTCCACACAACTATCCTACATGGAAGTTAAAAAGACCCAATTTCTACAATCTAAAGGTTTATGAAAAATTTTAGATGCTCAACAACCTAAATTCATAAGGGAATTTGAAACATTTACTTATAGAATTAAGTTAGTGTAGCATCAAAAATTATCACCCTTGACAATTTCACATTAGGTTTAGCTCCCCCTATGTGCTTGGACCCAATTATGCATTTAATTTTCCTATTTTATAAATATCTTCAAAAAATTAAAAGATGGGATTGAAAATAAACATTTAATATTTAATACTAATGTTTAAGGCCCCAAAAAGGATGGGTCTATATTGCAGCTTGATAAGCTTATTTTTCATTGATGTCAAAGTATGTTTATAATTGTATATGCTTCAGAGATTGCTAGTGTGTAGAGATATCTAAAGGTGCAAGTCAACATTGCAACAATGTAGAAGGCTAGTAGTTAGTTTGTTGCCTATGTATGATATCGAGGTGGATACACTTGTCTTGATGTGTTTTTCAGGATGCCTATAATTATATTTTTCTAGTTTGGTGTACCACATTCAATGAAAAGTTACAAAAGATCTTTCTAAGGAATTCACAGTATATAATTTAAGGTAGAGATAGTATTTTGGTCTGCATCCTTTAGAAAAGAAATATTTAGTCTTTTGGTTTATAATTTAAGCTCATGGAGATGTCAAGGTGTTATATCCAAGTTTTCATGCCAATATTCCTTCTACAGTGAAAGTTAGAAGTTATAGAGTTTTGATATGTGTTATGGAAAAGAAAAGTGATTTAGAAGGCTTGTTGGAATGCTCCACATTCCTCTAGACATGAATTTTTGGCCAAGCGGTTTTGAGGACATACTCAGTGATGTCTAATGTATGCTATATTGAAGTCTCAAGTGATTTGGTGCCTCACAAGTTTAATTTTTAAAGTGATAGTTTGGTACAGTTGGTTCGGGATGCTTAATATTCGTTAGAACATATGTTTGGATACTTGTGCCAACAATTTAGTTGTATGTGCTTGTGTGGACACTCCACATGTCTCATAGTGTCTAAGGTATGAATCGCATGAAGATCTTTCTTGTTTCCAATACCCCACAAATGTTTCAAGTTGTTTTGTGAAGATATGATTTTGTTGAGGCCAACTAAGGCATGTTGATGATGTGTGCCACAAGTCCAAGTGTGAGTGGAGTTTATGGAATTATTGAAGATCTTGTTTGGATCATTTTGACTCATTTGGGAGAAATGTAAAAAAATTTATTATTTTTTTATACTACCAATGGATATGTAGGCCAACTTGCTACAAGTTTCATAATTTCTTGTTTATGGCCAAATTAATTTGTATTTGCAAGTGTGTGGATGATATATATAGAAGATAAAAGATGATAAGAGATGTATGGATTTGTGTGAAATTGGGTTGTACATGAGTAGAGTGTGATAAGATCTGCCTCAGATCTAATGTGCATAATTGATGACTATCAGTGGGTTGAAGCCATAAAGTCAGTCATATTTCAATTGTTTTCAATCAAGGAGTAGTAGTTTCCTTAGGTTGTTTCCCTAAAATAAAGTTGTATAAATAGAGAGTTGTAGTTTCCTTGGGTTGTAGCCCTAAATCAAAGTTGTAATTATTATTTACTTTTGAGGCTAGATTAGGATAGTAGCTCCTAGCAACATTTCTTATTGTGGTTTTTCCCCTATGGGGTTTTCCTCATAAATCTAGTGTCAATTGTGTTCTTGTGTGGATGCTTTCATTCTTTCTTGTTTTGAATAAGTATATGAATGCTTAATTGGTATAGCTTAGCATAAAAAACTATTGATTGGGATTGAAATTTAAAGTATATTGATTCAATCCCCCCTCTCAGTATTTTGGTGTGTTCAATCATTAGTATCAGATCAAGGTTCCTTGACATAGCCTAACAACTGAGGTAGATCTTGTCTTTGGAACACATGGGGAATGATATAATGCCCAAGAAGAAGTTCTCTCAAGAAAAAGAGGACATAGTCCATAAAGAGGAGGATGAATTTGAATTTGAATTTAATAAAAAAGATAGTCCAGTAGATTATGAAGGAGAACTCATTTCTACTCTAAATGATCTAGATGAAGAAAGAGAAAATAATGAATAACTTTAGTACTTGGACTTGAAAAATCATAAAAAACAATTGTCAAGTTGAAATTTCAAGTTGAAGAAGGTAAAATAACTATAGATTTCATGAATGCCAAGCTCAATGATAATTTTTTTGAATGCTCTAAGCTTGAAGAAGATATTGTCTCCATGAGGAAAGAATTGGATAAAGAAAAAGAATAAATTTATAAGGGTCTAAAGCTAAAGGGAGTTTCTGACGTTCTTGGTGAAATAATCAGCTCTCAAAAACCTTCAAAAGAAAAATCTGGTCTTGGCTTTGAGAAAGGTAAAATTCTAATAACTAGTCCATCTGTAGACCTATATGAGAATTTTAGGGCAGAAGGAAAGTCTAAAATAAAGTAAGAAAAAGATTTCATTAAAGAATCTAAGAATACACCCTCCAAAAATACAAAATCAAATCAAAATAGCAAGAAGAAAGAAGGTGGATTTATCCTAGTTTGCAGATAAAGAAGATTCAGAGGTCCTCCAACTGCTAGTCAACATGCCCCTACCAGGTTCACTCAATCTTTTCAAGGTTATTGTTATTCTTGCAATAAATTTTGGCATAAGGTTGTCAATTGTAGACCTAATGCAATAAGAAATGACTACATGGGTAGAATACCATTTGTACCTCAAAGATATGATGTTATTTACTTTCATGGATATTGTTATGCATGCAATAATTTTGGTCATAAGGCTATAAAATGCATCACTAAAGTTAGGAGA
Source organism: Sequoia sempervirens (assembly GCA_007258455.2). Taxonomy (NCBI): domain Eukaryota; kingdom Viridiplantae; phylum Streptophyta; class Pinopsida; order Cupressales; family Cupressaceae; genus Sequoia; species Sequoia sempervirens. The sequence goes on from VDFB02000363.1 coordinate 42,112,265, forward strand.
AATAACTTTGTTCTAGACCATAACATTATTTGCTACAATTGCAATAAGGTTGGACATAAAGCAAAAAAATATAGAAGTGGTTTTGTCAAACCACCTGTTCGGAACCAGAAGAAGGAAGAAACCCTAAATCAGTATAAGAAGGAAAATGTAAAAGTTTGGAAAGAGAAGCAAGGTCAAGAGAATGTGAAGAAGGATGATACCATGCTTATGCATTATGCACAAGATCATGTGACAAACTAAGATAGAGCATTATATTGGGGGGGCTATCATTTCCAAATATTTTAGCCCCTTAGAAAGGTTAAAATGTTGAATATTTCAGCATGAAAGTTGAATTGAATCAATTCCTCTAGTGTGCAGGTCCATTGAGAAAGTTTGAACCTATTGATCAAGGTTTCAAAATGAGGAAATAATTTGTGGAGGTGTGTTGAGCATCTTTGCATCCCTATGATTACATAGAGTAGTGTGGTGGCATATTTACCTAACAAGTACGAATGCATTGATGGAAAAAAGTTAGGGAAAATGTGTTAGGAATTGTATACAAAAAATATCAATTAAATGCAAATAAATATTAAACAGAGGAATGAAAAACACGAAAATAATAATAGCGAGAGACAATATTTAACATGGGTCACCCAAACTTGGGCTACATCCACCAACAAAGAGTCCAATATTATTATCCAGTAAATAGAACTAATTACAACAAGTAATCCTTGCAACTCAATACCATTGCAAATGCTACAATACAATGTCAACAGAAACCCAAACCCTTAGCCTTTTATCAAGACTTATGTCAGTTACCAAAATAGGTTTTTTATGTCAGCCAATAGAAAAATAACACCTGACACCTTTATAAAATAATAAAAAATTATGACAGGTTTTGAGGGCGTTGTCCCCAAGCCCCTGCGGGGACACTGCCCCTCAACCCTGCCCTATATCGCGACAGGGAGTGTGCCAAGGGCACTACCCCTAGACCCCACAAGGGGTGATGCCCCTTGATCCTATCTTGGGGGTGCTACCCCCAAACCCCAGCAAGGGGCATTGCCCCTTGACCCCATTAAATAATTTGGGGGGAAACTGTGCCAATAAAAGTGGGGAAAATTTAACCTCCAAGTCTGATTAGGCTCCATATACCAACAAAATGAAAGGTTTTTTATGTTTTATTTTTTTTAAAAATCTCATTTACAATTAAAATCATTTTTATTTGGAAGTGGAGAAGAGTGATTAGGTTTTCAAGCTATCTATGTAAAACCCTAACAACAGTTTTTGAAAATTTCAAAAGGACTATCATTGGTGACATCATAGTTGGTAGATGTTGTGGAGAAACCTAAGCCAAAGTATAAGAAATTTCCTTTCAAGGCGATGCAGGTTGATAAATATGGTGCATTTTTTAAGGTTCTTATGGATGTGGTGTACTCCAAAAATGTAAGAATCAACATCCATACCCCACTCAATGCAATTGATCACATGTCATCATTTGAAGTGTTCTTGCATGAACTCCTGGATGGTAATGGTGTATACAAGCCTGTATATGCAAATGTGGTAGCAAAAGGATTAGATATTTGGAAAGATTTTCTATATTTTTGTGACTACAAAGAATGGGTAAGGATTATTCTAAGTTTCATTCATGAAGAATTAAATTGCTTAGATAAGCCCTACATGATAACAAAATATGCAATTACGGAAGTTACTGGTCTTTTTGTTGTTGAACCAGTCCTAGTGATGAATTCTATCAGGAATGAAAGGGTTACTTAGCTTACCAGAGAAAATTTTGATAAAAGAACCCTAACGGTGAAAGATATCCATGATCCTGAAGTCCATTATGCCTCTATGGGGTTTTCTTACAAAATCTAATTCACAAATAGAGAAGGTTCTACCACTGCCACCGTAGTTCATACTACCTATTAGATGGTGAAGGAAGGTGCTAACTTTGACTTATGTGAGCTATTAAGAGAGTAGTTGATGGAAAATTTGAAGTGTGCAAAGTAAACTAGATACAATTTCAAGTTTGGTTCATTAATCATTTTCCTTACATTCTATTTCTTGAATGAATTAACTATATTTAAAGGTAAGATATGGGATAAGTTTTTTCTAGTAGCTAATCAAATCAAAAATCACATAAGAGTTTTTCAAAATAAGAAAGCATACACTACCTTCTACTAAGGATTCTTTAAGAATCTACAAACATAGATGTAAAGTAGAGAAAGAATTCCATCTGATTTGGTTCTGAAATATGAGAATGGGGTAACATTCATGGTGGGAAAGGATCATTGCTACATGGAAGTTGTAGAACCTAGAACTTCATGGATTCCTAAGTTACCTTGTTGCACCTGAATATGTAAAGGATATGTGGATATCCTGTTGAAGAAGCCAAAAGATACAATTGTTGAGAGATTTGGCACATATAAAGAAATAATGGACAAGATGCACAAGAAGAATGTAGAGGAGCACTTGGAAAAACATAGAGATGAGCTTCACAAGAAATGGGTTCTTCCTCCAAAGTCTACATCTAATGCCCCTATAGAGAGTTTTGAAGCCAAGTATGTTCCCCTGAAAACTAGCACAGAACCAAGAAGGTTTGGTAGATCCAATTTTGTTACTACATATACTTTGAAACTCTCCAAAACTACACAAACAATTGTTGCAAGGAGAAGAGTTGCATCAAAAACTCCTCCATAGAAGAAGACCACAAGAACTAGGTATGTTAGTCCTAACCAAAAGGAAAAGAGAAAGAAGATGGATGAGGAAGAAGAGGAAGAAGAGGAAGAAGTTGAGGATGAAGGTATTGTTGAACACATTGGATATTGAGAGGGGGGCTAAATCAATATCTAAAAAAACTTAAACCCCTCTATAAATTGAATTATTTAGCACAATACATCTTAAGAAAATATAAACCCTTAAATAGATTAGCAACAAAGAAAGATATTACAGTTTAAACCTTCATCAATTTCAGTAATCTTCAGCAATGAAAGATATAGCAATTTTTTCCTTACTCAAAACAACAGTAATGAAAAGGAAAAAACAAACATCCACAAGATGACACCAAATTTACATGGAAAACCCAATGAGGGAAAAACTACGGTGAGATTTAACTCACAATATAAAGGCTCATTTCCAAAAAGGACTTGCAAACTAAGGCGCACTACCTTAGAGAAAGATACAAGTGACTTACTGGACTGGAACACACACAACTCTAGGGGATAGATATAAGGACCTAATGAGATTCACTATCTCAAAGCAGGATACAAAATTTTATATAAAATTACAATATTTGTCAACAATTCACTCTATTGACTGAGGCATTAAGGCACATCTAATCTTTCTTCTTTACACTTTAGCACTATCTCTATTGGATATTTAATTAAATTCATGCTCAAAATTATTTTTTTGTGTTCAATCCTCCATACATTTGCAACTGAAATGATCTTGCATTTATATCCACCGTAATACTTCAAAAAAAACTTCAATTAGGTCAGCCAGGAAAGAATATAAACAATGATTGCACCAAGTCAAAAACAACAACCTATTGCAGTCCTATCCTGAGGATAGAGAGGACCAAAAAAAATTGTATGACATGTTCCAATGTGATCCAAATCACTTCACACTTTGGTGCACATCAACCCAAGTCAACAATAAGGAAATGTGTAAAAGAAATGTGAAGCACATAACTAGTCAGTCCAAAAACAAACTTCCAATTGAATTAACACAATGCATGGTCCCAAAAAAGATAGGTCAAGACCCAAATTCAACATTACACATCTCCATATGCTATCGCAAACCTCCAAGCACATGGCACAAGCAAAAGAACAAGCCCTATTGGCTGGATATCCACAAATTACCTAGAAAGCCAACTCAACACAACATTCAGCACCAAAGACATCAAACATTAACATGTAGATCACATGGGGATGTTCCATGAACATCCAACAACACTTTTGGATGCTTCTTCCATACTATCATGCTATCAATAGCCACCATAGATCAAACAAGAACAAAATACTTCATTCAAAAAACACAAAATGCATAAGCATGAGATATTACATTAACATATCAACTTACAGACCATTTTAACACATGAAATTAGAATTGAGACATTGAACAAACATTGAGAACACATTCACCTAGTCGTAGGAGAAAATACATCCATGCAGAGAAATGAAAAGAATTTTTTGAACCAATCAAACAACCAACAACATAGACAACCTTCTGCAATTTATAGAAACCTCTTGAGCAACATAGATGACCTAGAAAGATAGGAGTGAAACATCCACAAAACATAGACTTTGAATCCCAAATCACAAGAAAATATCTTCAATAGCAGAGGAATGCAGAGCATTCTCCCAAATAATCTTCAACACACCTTCCAAGAACATAACCTTTCAACAACTTGTGTAGGCCAGAACTTTCTGTCAGCAACACATGCTTTCATTAGGAACAATTGAGAGAATATAACATATTGTAGGCCATCAGCAACATCTCTCTACCATTAGCAATACTTTTAATCCTCATATTAATGCTTCTAACCCTCATCTTAATGTACCATTATGAAACCAACTATGCTAACAACAACTATACTCAATACTTCTTTGATTAACATCAGACAAGGCATGACATCCAACCATGAACTTCAAGAAGACTACCATACATCAATGTTAGCCCAACCTGAATGTTATCAACAATGACAACCAATTCCAAGCAACAATCACAAGTGTTTACGTCAATGACAACAATTTCCAAAAATCTACCCCTTTTGCATTGATGGCAACACATTTGCACAATCTCCCCCTTTGACATCAAGGACAAAGGGCCAACCACACCTGTATAAAACAATAGCACATACTCTTACCATGAAAATATGCTAAATGGATGTAAACTAAGTTACCATGGAAGCCATTAATGGATGCTTAAGCTAACTATGCATGAAATTAATCTAAAATGTTATTAAACATGAAACATGGATGCAAATGAGTGTGAGTTTCAACAACATAAGTTTTCTATTAAAAATATGGATCCATTTCTCTCCAAATAGTGATGTATTTATAGGAAAGAAAATGAAGAATCAATGGTTGAGATAGATTTGCTAAATCAATGGTCAATATTGAATGAAGGGTTAGCACATGGACCAAAGATTCTCATCAATAGATGAGAATCAATGTTCACATGGATGAAGAAAAGATCAAGGGTTGAGAATGATTCAAACAAACACACTTTGCAACAACTTTTAAAGTTTGTTGCAAAGTTTGTTTAAAAGAAATCATTCCAATTTTGGAGCCAAATAGGATAATATTCCTTTGGAGTATTCCCTATGCAAGTGGATGGAGGGAAATTAGCAATTTAGTTAATTAAAACTAAATTTAAATGTGCAAGATGGAGAATAAAGTGATATTCATTAATTTATTAATTTTAATGAAAAGGGGAATGCAATATGATATTTAATTAACTAGTTTAAAGTTAGTTAATTAAAAAAGAGGAGTTAGGGCTTAGATTAAATAATTTATATTATTTAACTAAACAAGATGAAATTTTAGTGTGGGAAGGAGTGAATTAACCCAATTAGGTAAATTAGATTAATAGATGAATATGAAGCATTTGATTAATTAACTAGGTTAATTCAATCAAGTGAAAAGAAGATGGGTTTTAGGACAAAATGATGTTAATATAACATATTCAAGTGTGTAATATCATTCAGGATATTTTTAAGTGTCTACATTTTTCCCCTCTTTGAAGCGAGGTGCATGTTACATTGGTTCAAAGACTAACGCTTTTCGGATTAAAACTGTTGCTTGAATCAAAAAATTTAAAAAAAATGATTTTTTGGATGCCCCACTGTTGCCCCAATGGAAGGATAAGCTAGTTCCCCTCTAGAGATCGGGCCAAAATTGTGAATTTTGGGTTGATTTCTTGACAAAGGTAAAACATTAATTTAGGTGCCAAAAAGATACCCCGGGATGCGAAAATGGCCTTAGAAACATTAAAAAATGACTCAAAATAGGTTGTGTAGCTCAAAAATAGGTAAAACTATCCAAAACCCTAGTTTTCCCCTCAAATTAGGGCAAAAAACCCTAATTTTTAGGCATAAATAGGTGAGAAAGGTGCACTTCCAATTCATTTGTACATTTTGAGCTCTGACACCTTGGCAAGATGGTGCAACGTGTGCTTCTAGTTCACCTTTTTGATCAAGTGCGAGAGTACCAACACCGAGTAGATGTAGGACCATGGGTATGTGACTCAAAACCTTTCTCAATTTTCATGTTTGAGTGCATTTATTAGGCTTTGAAAAACTAGGGTTTTAGGGTATCGTTATATTGTGATGCGCCAAAGTTGTGTTGGCGTCACTATTGATATTTTAGCAACACATCTAGTGTTTAGTGGTGTACCAAGGTTTTTTAGTTTGGCGATGCACTTCCAAAATGAATATAATGATGTACCCTAGAAATAGCAACACTATTGATGTTTTTAGACTTAGACAGTCAAATTTTAAGTAGTTTCTAGATTTTAGGTAAATTGACACTATGTGTGTGATGCATATAGGAGGATATTCAGCCCCTAATGTCTTGGGAGAATCAATCCAAGATTTTGGGAATAGTACACGACTTTGATGATCTATAAATAGAGTGTCTGGGAGCTCTTGGGCTAGGGTTCATTGCCTTCATGCCTGAGGTTTGCACCTATCTAGCAATGATGACAACATTGATTGAGAGATGGCATAGTGAGATGTCCTTTTTCCATTTTCCTACTAACGAGGCCACAGTCACGCTCGAGGACGTGTGGTAAATCCTTCTGCTTCATATCCATGGGGAGCATGTGATTTATGATACAAATGTTAGGAGGGATGCATGTTGTGATATATTGCACTTAGATTATATCATTCTAGTGAGCTCGTAGATTGAATTAGATTTGTACCACGGATGGGTCCCTATCTTTAGATTGGTAGTGGTTGCACTTATCTATGGTCTGATTGCCCTAGACTGATAGGGTAGAGGTTTTAGTCTGTGTTGGGGGCTTGCATGGTAGGATATGATTCAAAGGACCATTATGTATGCCTATGGGTCAATCATGCTAGCCTCATTATATCATGATATGCATCAAGCAATATATTGCCAGGGGAGGAGCATTGGGGTTGGGGTCACACTCCTACACATATGGGCATGTGAGCATATAGCTGTGTTGAGACTTCTTTTTTTTTTGGCAGATGTACATCAAGATGATCTCATTATTTTTTGTTATAGAGTGCCCATGGCATTGCATCATACCAAGCCTATAGGGATTCCATATTAGCGATGGGTCATAGATGATATGACCATTTTCAAATGGCAGTCATGGTTATAGGTTCTTGCATGGTATGATGATCAACATCAGTTTTTTTTTGTGAGACAAACCTACTACATCCAAGGGTGGGAGTATACCATGATTGAGTGGTATCTTTCACCCCAAATGACCAAACCCCTACAATAAGCCTAGTATACCCCCAACTCATCGACATGGACCAATGTGGACCACCAATTCTAGATATATTTGAAAATGATGAAGCAATCTAAAAATTCATGGGACTCTGTGACAACATACCATGCGGGGATCACAAAGCAAGATTTGATATAGAGCTAGACACATAGGAATACTATGGGGAGATGACTAAATCCTTCAGTCATAAAATTGATGACATGAAAACAACATGTAGATCTTTGAGTGAAAACCACACTATGGCACTTTTTGATCCTAAAATAGTAAAAATAAAGGACATATCTAAGGGTGAAAACCTCTCTGATGCACCCAAAGATGATTCAATATCCCCCTTAGTGTAATGCATCCAAAAAAGTCAGCAATGCTAGTAGAAAATGCCACCCCAGTGCATGTAGGAACAAAAAAGGCACCAAAGATAACCTTTAATGTTGAATCCTTGTTAGATGAAGAATAGAAAAACCTCACAGCATTCCTGAAAGAGAGAAGAGCAAAATTTGCTTGGTCATATATAGATATGCCAAGGCTTGATCCTGAAGTGGTTGTGCGTCACTTAGCAGTATATCCTGAGGCCAAACTAGTGAAGAAAAAATTAAGAAATATGCACCCTCAAATAGCACACTTGATGAAACTTGAGTTACAAAAGCTTCTTGACATCGGATTTATCCAACTGATTGACTATCGTGAGTGGGTTTCCAACCTGGTACCAGTCTCTAAACCCACTGGGGGCATCAGAATATGCATATATTTTAGATAATTGAACAAGGCATGTCCAAAGGATGATTTTCCTCTCTCCAACATTGACATCATCGTCGATTTAGCAATTGGACATGAAATTCTATCACTCATGGATGATTTTTCAGGCTATAATCAAATCATGATCACCAAGGAGGATCAACATAAAACTGCATTTACATGTCCATAGGGAACATATTTTTGGAACATGATGTCATTTGGGTTGAAGAACATAGGAGTGACCTATCAAAGAGAAATGACCCTCGTCTTTCATGATATGATCCAAAAAATAGTTGAAGACTATGTGGATGATATCTTGGCAAGATCAAAGAAAAGGAATGAACAAATAGAGGTATTGGGACCCATCTTTGATAGCCTCGAAGAGTAAAAAGTACGGTTTAAAATGAAAAAGTGTGTCTTTGAGGTTACATCAAGGAAGCTTCTTGGCTACATTGTGTCACAAAGAGGGATAGAAATTGATCTAGAAAAGGTGAAATCAGTATTAGACATGGAACCCCCAAAAACACTGAAAAAAATGAGAGGGTTACAAGGAAGATTGCAATCCATTAGGAGATTCATAGCCCAATTATTAGAAAAGATCCACCCTTTCTTGCATCTTCTCCATAAAGGAATAAATTATAAGTGGGATGAGAAGTGTCATAAACCCTTCTAGTAGATCAAGGATTTCCTATTAACACCTCTAGTGCTCATGTTTCAGATACCAAACAAGCCATTGATCCTATATATCTCAGCAACATTAGCAACACTAGGTGTTCTTCTAGCCCAACATGATGAAATGGGAAAGGAAAGAACCATCTATTACATCAACAAGACCTTGGTAGGTTATGAAATGAATTACTCATCCATTGAGAAGGCATGTTTAGCAGTGGTTTTTTCTTCACAAAATTTCAAACATTACATGATGTTGCATCAAGTCAAGCTTATTTCCAAGATTGACCCATTAAAATATATGTTATCTAAAGAAACTCTCACTGGGTGAATGGCCAAATGGGTAATGATCTTGACTAAATTTGACATAGATTATGTGGAGCTCAAGGCTATCAAAGGATAATTTATTATAGACAAACTAGCTAAAACACCCATTTATATAGAGAATCCTTTGGTATCTAAGTTTTGTGATGAATCAATGCTTCTCCTTAATGTGGCAGATCAATGGAAATTATACTTTGATGGATCATTTACCCAACATGGATTAGGGGTGGGTATTCTCTTTATCACCCCTCAAGGCGACTGTATCCCAAAGTCATACTGGCTATCATTCCCATGTACTAACAATATTGCTCAGTATGAAGCTCTAATAACAGGTCTAAGGATAGCAGTCTAATGGTAGATACAAGAGTTAAAGGTCTATGGAGACTCACAATTTATTTTCAACCAAGTCAATGACAACTACCAAACTAAGGATGATAAATTCACTCTTTATAAGAAGATGGTAGAAAGTCTTAAGGACTTTTTCATAGATATAACCTTTGAGCAGATACCTCATATGAAGAATCAAGTAGTAGATGTCATGGTGACAATTGATCATTGATAGACATTCCACACAATGTCCTTCAATGTGAATTCTTGGTGGAACAACTTGTACCAACTTTCAAAATTCTTGAATTTGAATTTGTGTGTGTAATCGTTGGTCCTGGTTCCCCATGGTATCATGATATATTCACCTATCTTAGCAAAGGTACCCTCCCATTCGATATCACCTCCAACCTTAAGAAGACCTTTGTTTAAAAGGAATCCCAATTTATGATCCTAGGTGATACCTTATACCACTAAAGCATCGAGGGGACATTAGTATGATTTCTCAACCAAGAGGAATCCTTGACCACCTTAACAGAAGTACATGATGGCATATGTGGTTCCCATTCTAGTGGTATGACTTTAGCTAATAAACTATTGACAATGGGGTATTACTAGCCAACCATGGAAATATAAGCCCATCATTACGTGCAAAAGTGTCTAATTTCAATGGCATAGAGCTCTTGTTCGTGCTCTAGCTCAGGAGTTACAACCAATGGTCACACCTTGGCCTTTCTCATAGTGGGGGTTTGACCTCATAGGAAAAATTACTCCCACCTTATCTAATGGCCATAAATTCATCATCACGTCCACTAAATACTTTACTAACTAGGTGGAAGCAATTCTTATGACCTAGATAACAAGGAAGCAAATTTCCAAGTTTATCCTAAATTACCTTATCTACCATTATGGTGTTCCATAAGTCCTTATTTATGATAATGAAACACCCTTCAAGAATCGGGATGTGAGAGATCTATGTCAAAAATTCAACATCCAACATCGATTCTCTACCCCTTATTTCCCTTAGGGAAATGGTCAAGCTGAGGCTACAAACAAGACCATTCTAAATATCCTAAAGAAAATAGTCAATGAAGTTGGTCATGACTAGCATCTGTAGTTAAATCCTGCCCTCTGGGCCTATCGAACCAGTATATGCATGCCTATAGGCACAACCCCTTTCTCCTTGGTCTATGGATCATAATCCATCCTACCTATTGAGGTCAAGCTTTCGTCACTATGAGTGTCACTATGGAATCTAATCACTGATGAAGAGTATAGGGTATCTCGGTTGAATGAGTTATAATTCCTAGATGAGCATTGTCTTGATGCCCTTAATCATTTGCAAGCATACCAAAATTGGTTGAAATAGAGTTATAACAAGAAGATAAAGAGTTGGTCTTTCCAAGTAGGGGATCTTTTGCTCAAGCAAAATTAGAAGAATGTTCCAGATTAGGACAAGAAAGGAAAGTCTAAGCCTAACTTGTTAGGCCCATTTGTTTTCACGACAAGCTATGGATCAGGAGCATACCAATTATCAATGCCTGATGGTGAACCCTTGTAGGAACCAATCAACAGTCTACATCTTAAAAAAAATTATGCCTAGGCTTGAAAAGTGTAAATCCAAAAATTCAAAAAAATCAAAAAATGATAAAAATCCAAAAAAATAAGAAAAAGGATTGAAAATAGTAAAGAAAAAAATCATCCTTTTGTGAAAACCACTTCAGTCGCACTTTGGGCAAGTACCTTGGTGAAAACCTGGCAAATAGACACCTTGCGTAAATAAGTACCTCCATATATCTTTGACTCTTTAGTTTATCATTCTTTGCATCACATTCATCCATTACATCATTCATCCTATTTATTCCATCAGCCATCTGCATTTGTATCATAGCTTGATATTGTGAAGTATCCTATTCCCCTTAGCACTACATGGCATATTTTGAAGGTTAGTTGTCTTGCCTATATCGAGGTGGTCTATCACATAACACTGGGGGAAATTCGTTATGGATTGGATTAGGTTCTTGTATATCTCAAGGTTATTGGAAATCTCATCGAAACTTACAAAAACATTCATAAAATCTCATGAAAATCCAAAAACACTTTAAAATCTAGAAAATCTAAAAACATTCAAAATCGTGCATAGCTAAAATCCAAAAACATTCAAAAAGTTGTAAATTTAAAACCCTAAACATCCAAAACACATCAAAATCCCTAAAAAGGTCAAAATGTTGAAAATAAAATAAAAAATAGAACCATGTTGAACTACACTGTCTCTAAGCTTGAGCATAGGCAAGGCCATCACTGATGTGCCCCCGAGAGACTTCAGATTAGGATTCCATCATAATAAACTGACAATCCATCAATTGTCCATAACTCATCAACAATAAGTCAAGTCATTTGAACTACGTGGTCTCTACATGTATAACATAGGCAAGGCTCATCTTTGATAAGCCCCCGAGGACCCTAGGATAGTCTTTTAAGTTAGGTTCTTGGTCAAAACTTAGAAAATCCCAAAACATTTGAAAACTCAGAAAACCCCAAAACATTTGAAAATTAACAACCCCAAAACATTGGAAAACTTTGAGAAAACCCTAAATAGCCTGAAATAATTGAAAACCAAAACATTCACATAAACTTTCAAAAAGACCAAAAACAACCTCACAACATTTCAAAATGCCAAAAACATTGAAATATTTTAGAAAATCCCAAAACCATCCATCCCATCTTGCTTTCACCCACAACAAACCTTCACCCATAATAAATCAATCACCATCTTCAACCTTTGGTAAAACAAATAGAAAACAAGGGTCACAAGTCATAGAGTGGGAACCTAAGTGTCAAAATCTAGAGTCTAAATCATAGGTAAATGAGTCAATGGAATTTATATCAACAGCCTATCACATACCCAATCTTATTCAAAAAATATGATAAACATGACTTGGGATGCATCTTTCCTACAATGGACATCAACATCAAAAATCACCTTAGCTATGTTGCATTGGCAAGAGGTATAGATTACATTAAATGTTTATTTTTTTTATCTTTTCTTATGATTTATCTTATTGACCCATTCCAAGGACCTCTCAATGATGTCTAAACGATTTAGAGAGAAAGGAATGGTGCATCAATAATTATCTTTCATTTGTTGTGCTTGTGGGTATTCTTGTAAAATAATATTGGCACACACTTTCTTAGTTGTGTATAGGGAAGTTTTTAGAGTAAATTGTTGACTATTGTGTATGCTTTGGTCTGGGATATTCTAGACTTCTAAACTACATTCCAATGAAGATTTCATATGTCAAGGTGTGAACAAGGACTATCCTATTTTTTTATAGAGTCAAATTCCATCACACTAGATACAACATCATCCTGGTTATCAATACCATGATGTATCATGTCTATGTGTTATATCAAACATAAGGAATGATGAAAAGTCCCAATCCCTAAGAGATGAATAAATCATCCATCTCATCACCATAATCTAATAAAGTCTCAATGGATCCTGACTTGTTGGACTTTTGAATCAGTCTCAAAATCAATGGTCAATTCATTCATCTTATTTTTCTATCCCCTTTCCGCACTAACCTAGTATCATGACAGTCAACCAAAAAATCATCAATGCGCCCATCCTACATCCACAAATCATTAGCATGAACTCATCTTGCATCATCATGCATATCATCATAATAAGAAACATAATCCACTACATCATCATTATCATTTAAATTGTTTAGGATAATATAGATTTGTTATTCTAAGCATCTCAATCCATTACATAATCAACCATCACATACATATCATTAACATAATCATATGCATCATCCATATACATACATCCATCATGATGTCATCATATCACATAAGGAAATGCATCCATACATACATCCTACATAAACATATCATATCATCTGCATCCATCTCATAGCATATCATGAAAAGATACTTGAAAATAAGACAACAAATCCATTACATTGTATCCATATCATATCATTGCATATCATATACATCACATCATAGATCATCTCATATCACATAAACATAAATAAATAAGTACATCCATAACATATACATTTACATTCATTACATCCATCTCATAATCATAACAGATGAAATAGATATAACATCACATCACATAACATCATGAATCTGCATTAGGCTATCTCATATATATCAAAAAAATAATGTCATGATACAATATCAAAATTAGTGAGTATGAATATCATCAAATGTACAATAGACAAATGGCTATAAAAAACGAGCCTATGAATGTGTTTCTGTATAAATAACTCAGGCTAGGCATCAAAAATGTGTCTACAAAATGGGAAAGGTCTATTCATTGCTCTAACGGTCATCGTGACTGTGGCTTGGCTCCCCACACTATCTAACTGAGGACTGCCCATCAAAAGCCCTCAGTGTTGCCCCACTCTTATGGGAGTAATTTGGTTGTCTCATCTCTCGGGTTACATCCCTATGATTGTGCATCTTGTAATAAGCAACCTTTGTAACTGCCTCCCGGTACAACTGAGTGGATACCACATGTCCCTATGACGTAATTGTAACAGCCTTAAGCTACTAGCATCACCCAATCTCCTAGGCTAGATGTAGGTCCAGTTGTTGTCGCAACTGCACCTCTTTGTCACACTCCTCCATCATTTCTTGAAGCTATTGGCACAACTAGTCTCTCTATTGTAAGGGAAAGAATCTTCCCATCTCTTGAATTGGGCCCTTGTGGCTACTGTGGTTGTTGTGGCTGCTTGGGTTGCTATTGTCCTATTGATGGTTCGGATGAGCACAACAACAGTTAAATAGAATATCACTATTCTTCTCTCCTGAAAGAGAACAAATAACACATGAATATCTTAACTCCCAAGGTCTTTGTAATTGGTTCTCGACTATGCTGATTTCACTCATTGGTTGATGTGAACTATAATGTTCAAGGGGCCTGCTGGTGTTGAGCTTGTGGATTGTTCTAAGATCAAGCATAAATTCAAACCTACTTTAACTAGGGTTTTTTAAAGAAACAGAAAAAAAGATAGATCAGAGCTATTCAAGGTGCTGGTGTTGAGCTTGTGGATTGTTCTAAGATCAAGCATAAATTCAAACCTACTTTAACTGGGATTTTTTAAAGAAACTGAAAAAAAGATAGATCAGAGCTTGGAACTAAAGAGAATAATAATTCATCCAACTTAACCAGACTTGTTACCTTTCGAGGAATTGCTAACTAAAACTAGAGAACAAAACCAACTTGTGATTAACACACAACTTCATTCATTCACAATGCTAACTTCAACAACAGATTGTAACTTACCATTTAAACAAAACATAAAATAAGATTTTGTTCCTTGAAAGGTTTGCAAATCAAATTATTAACCCAAGATAAATACCATTCTGAAACACAATATGAAGTAGATTTGAATTCGGTTGCTTCTACTATTGATGAAACAGATAAGCAACATTTACAACTCTGGCACAATCACCATTATACAAAAAACCTATGTCTTCATATTGTTTCCATCTATTCTAAGAGAACCAAAAGGATAAATTATTGTCTTATGTCGAATCTAACTCCTATTCTATTGCTACTCTTAAGTTTCTCTTACTTCTTAGAAAATTACTACTTTTCAAAATCTATATCTCTATGTCTCTATGAATTCTATGAACTCTATGAACTCTATGAACTCCCCCTTTACACTTTTACAAAGAGGCAAAAAATACCATATATACCAAATGTACCAAAAAGAATGCACTGACCCCTATTTTAGGGTTTACAAAATATTAGTTCGTTACAGGAGGGTCGACCCTCAGATCTTTTCAGAACGAAGTTAATGCTGCATTCAATTGCATCCTCTGTGTCCATGTCGGTGAAAGATCGCCCTCAGGAAAAGCCCTCATATCTTTTACAACCATAGCATTAACTTTTGGCCTTCGTGTGCACCTTCGAACTTCCATCAGAATTGCTTTGAATGCTCTAAAGCATTATCATTAATGTCGATCCCCCCTTTACCAGTAGCGATCCCAGCTATCACTATGACTCACGACTTCTTCCTCTTTTCTGCCTGATTCTCGCTTTAGATCTTTTTGCAAGTTGACCATCTCTGGAAGCAGCATCAGAATTTTTGTTAGATCTCCACACCAGTGTTCACCGAGCTGCTCCATCGGCTCATTCACAGAGTAAATCCACACTGGTCACATTATGTTCATCTTCCTCACTAGGGTAGTCAATCAGTCAAGCTGCCCGGGGTTCGCCCTTAGTTCTCTCTGATTGGGCGAACACACTCCACGTGAGATTCTCAGGCGGTCAAAAGTTGTTCACACTGAATCGCATGTTGGTGAGACACTAATCATGTCTCCCCGATGCAATCATACCTCCTAGCAGCTATCAGAAATACATACGATGGTCGGCAAGACTTCATAGTGAGCGGCTAGAGTCATATCAATATCTACAGTGGTCACCAAGACAATCGCTATCAGCCAAACATCACGGTGGGTTCCATTAGTCATGCCGAAGGTTTACAACCATCGATGAGACCATCGCTTGTCAACAAGACATCATGTCAAACTTCTCCATTCTCCCCGAGCTCATTCTGTTTCAGCGAGATCCTACTGAGTTGGCAAGAGATTACATTGAGGCCACCTTGTTTCAGTGAGAGCTCGTTTCATTTCGAGGAGACTTTGCTTGGTCAGCGAGACCTTTCACCAAGCTCAAACTACTACACTGATGCCACTTCACCTCGGCTAGAGTCCACCTTGTCGGTGAGACTTTATCCCGAAGGCACCTCTGTCGCTAAGACCTCGCCTCTTTGGCCAGACCTTATGCCGAAGGTATAACCTTTCACCGAGACTTCATGGGTCAGCAAGACCTTTCATCGAGTGCAAATATTTCGACGATGCTAACCTTGTGTGCAATTGGTTGGCGAGAATTTAGCATGTCCGGGAGACATATGAAAACCTACGGCGATTAAAATGTCTGGCCGACCGAGACATTTCAAATGAATAGAACCACTGCTAGTCGGCAAGACATCCAGAAGGTCTTGCTGACTTTCTCCTTAGAGGAATTTTATGCCACCTTGATTGAGGTATGATTTCCAACTGACCTCCTTGAGAGATATCTTTAGATGAGCAATTCAATCCTGCAAAACAAAGGCCTCCATTAGTCCTCAGAAGAATATGAAATATATCATTTTCACCATTTCACTTAATTTTAACAAAAAGAAACCCCACTCCGGCTGAGGCAGAACCAAAATTTGACCAAACAAAAACAAACTCAGGAGGAAAACAAAAGAAATCCTAATACCAAACCAGACAACCAAAGACAAAGAGAACAAAAGTAAAAAAAAAGGGGACCCATTTTGTTCCAGAATAAAATGGGGGTGGTTATGCAAGGAATAACAAATGGCAACTCGGTTGGGAAAATGGTTTAACCATTTTCAAGAAACTGAAGGATTCAGCTACCCAGAACTCTTGGTTTATGAACATCACAACTCCAGTTGGGTCAGTTTTAACAACCAAGGCTGAGCTAGAATCTCAAATGTAAATCAACAATGGCCACCACTGAATCTATGTGTGTGCTTGATGGTGCATCATCCTTTCATAAAGTTCTCCTCATCTTTTGAACAACAATGTGCAAGATTTGAACTACATGAGTTGATTTCCTTTAGCTGTTGTGCAATGATATCTTGGGCATTGCTCCGCTACCAGTCAGGCATCCATAGCCCTGACGGAGATACCTCTAGTTTTCTCACAGCATTGCTCTACTGCTAGCCAGGAGTCCATAGCCCCGGTAGAGATAGTGGAATCACCCATTCATATTGAGTCCTCTTTTCTTTTTTGATAGTTCCCTTTTTTTTTCATTTTTTTTCTCTTGGAGTTTCAGATATTCCATTCAATTTTTTTTCAATATGTCAGATGTCAAACATCTGTTTTGGGTTGAAAACTACCATGGATCTCATAACAACATCTAGGAATCGAATTTTTCACTCAAATCTTACAACAATATCGCCCTAGGAAAAATACACCATTACAAAAGGAGATGATCTTGATGATTTGTGACAGATTTAGAGGTAGTTAATGAAGATTGTTTACTTTGCACCTTGTTTTCAAGACTTTCCACAACTCTTATTGATAATGGGCATAAAGTAATGAATTTAGGACAAAATCACCAAATCAGAAAATCTGAAAATATCTAAACCACTTCTCCTAATAACCAAAGTATACTTCAGATAACAACCCACCATTTCAAGATGGAAAGAATAGAGAAACCCCAAAGAACAAACAAGACAGAAACCAAACAACAAAGGAAATGAAAGAACAGAAAGAAAGGACAACCAAACAAACAACAAAACTATTTACAAACAGAAAAGCAAATTATTTACATACAGAGATTATTTATAGGCAGGAACGCAGAAACTATTTACATAAATGCACTCCCCAGCAAAATACCAAACTTCATGACCCAAAATAGTGTTTAAGAAATTGTCCATTGACAGGCAATGGAACAGGTTCTCCCATTAGACTACTCTGTCGGACAGCATTTTCTCCTAGGATCTCAGCGATTTGATAGGGACCTAACCAGAGCTTATCAAATTTCTGGTGACTGCCCTTCTTTTCACTAGCTTTATCCCATAGTAGCACAAGGTCACATATTCTAAAAGCCTTGATCTTGGCTCTTTTGTCAAACCAACGTTTGACAATAGCCTGGTGTCTAAAGAATTGTTGCAAGGCGGCATCTCTCTGTTCTTCTAATTTCAACAAGGCAGCTAATCTTACCTCTATCCTATCATCACTAGAGTAGAATTTTTGCATGAACTCAACGATAGGTATTTTCAAAAGAATGGGGAACATAGGCTCTTGGCCATACACTAGTTTAAATGGTGAAGTCTTTAAAGCAGCCTCGATCCTAGTTCTATCTGCCCATAATGTGAATCTTAGCTAGGTATGCCAGTCCCTAGGATTATTTTCTAAAAATTTTTTAATTACCCCTAAGAGATTCTTATTGGTTGATTATGCAACTCCATTTCCTTGTGGGTAATAGTTTGAAGAATACTTTAAAACAATTTTATGATCATAAGCCCACGAAATGAACTCAGCAGAAGAAAAGGAAGAGCCATTGTCACATACCAATGCGAAGGGTACTCCAAACCTAGTTGTGATGCATTCAGTGAGGAACTTGATCACTACCTATGTTGTACTATTCTTACAAGGTATAACCTCTATCCATCTCGTGTAGTAATCAGTGGTAGTCAAAATAAATTTGTGTCCTGCAGAAGAATTTGGGTTAATTACCCCAATAAAGTCCAGTGCCCATTGGGAAAATGGTCTTACCTCGTAAACAGGTTGCAATGGCATGGCTAGATGTCATTCCTTTGATGCAGAAATTTGGCATATGTGACATGTTATTACATGTTGATGGGTATCTTTGAACACACATGGCCAGTAATAACCAGATCTGAGGATCTGATGTGCTAACGAATCTGCAGACCCATGACTTGTGCCATGTTTCCCATGAAATTTGGTAATTACATGCTTAGCCTCTTGTCGATCAAGGCATCGTAGGTACACCCCCTCGAAATTCTTCCTATACAACAATCCTCCTTTGAGCATATAATGAGAGCTTTTCAATCTTAGCGCTCTCCTCTTAGTCGTATTAATTCTCTCTGGGCACCGATTATTGAGCATGAAATAGATGATATCAACATACCAAGGGTTGTTGGAAAAAGATTGAGTTATGTATTGCTAGCAAATAATGTTCTCACCAGCATTCGCCATGGATTTAGATAGGCCTGTACCTCAGAAAAGTTTCATGGGGTGTATCTCCAAATCAAACTCTTGCAAAATGGCCATCCATTTCCCTCTTCATTCTCCCAGCTCGCTCTACATAAGTAGATACTTCACAGCAGCATTAGGAACTACAACAATAATTTGACTTTGGAGGATGTAATGTCTGAACTTCTTGACAACTCTAACTAGTGCAAAAGCTTTTTTTTCAAGAGGCAAATATTTGATTTCAGCATTTTTGAATGGAGAGCTCATGAAGGCAATTGGCCTCTCCTCTCCCTCTTCTCTTCGTTGAGTTAGAACATCTGCACACGAGTGTTCAAAGGAAAAAGAATAAATATAGAACGGCTTCAAGTAGTTAGGGCTGGTGAGAACTGGCACTTCCAAAATGGATCGCTTGACCTATGAAAATGTGGCCTTTGCCTCATTACTCCACTCTATTTTGGCATCTTTCTTCATCATTTCATTCAGTGGTTTAACAATTTTTGCAAAGCCTGTGATAAACTTTCTCATGAAGTTGATCTTTCCAAAGAAGGATCTCATCTCCTTCTTACTTCCTAGCATGGCTATCTTCATAATGGACTCAACTCGGTCTGGATCTATCGATATTCCTCTTTCTAATATTATGTGTCCCAAAAGTTTCCCTTCAGCAACCCCGAACACACACTTTTGAGGATTCAGGGAGACGCTATACTGGATACACCTTTCAAGAACTTTAGCTAAGTCTACAGCGTGGTTCAGTCTATCCTTAGAGAACACTATCAGGTCATCCATGTAAACGATGATGCATTTTCCAATAAAATATTTGAATGCTACATCCATGGCATGCTGAAAAGTTTCTCCAGTGTTTATCAAACCGAATGACATCCTTTTGTAAGCAAATGTTCCCCACTTAGTAGTGAAGGTTGTCTTCATTTTGTCTTCACAGTTAACCATCACCTAATTGTATCCAGAATAACCATATAGGAATGATATCATCTGAGACCCATTGATAGTCTGCAAGACTTTGTCTAGTGAAGGGAGTGGGTAGTTATCTTTTTCTGAAGCTCTGTTCAAATTCTGGAAATCTACGCATAGCCTAATCTCCCCATTTTTCTTACGGAATGGAACCAAGTTAGCCACCCATGTTGAATTTCATACAAGGAAGATTATTCTTGCAGAAATAAATTTTTGAACTTCCTTGAAGATCAGTGGTTCGATCAGGGTGTTGACAGGACATTGTTTCTGCCGAAATGGCTTAGCTTCAGGCTTCAAAGGAATAGTATGAGTCATAATAGAAGCATCAAATGTCTTCAGATCTTCGTACTCCCAGGCTATTGCAGCAATATCCTTCTTTTGTTCCCTCAATATATCTTTTTTGATTGCTTCAGGGCAAGCTTTCCCTATTTAAACATTTCTTTCCGAGCCAGAATTAGCTAGGTTAACAGTTTGATATTCACCTCCTTTATCTTCAACTGATATCTTTTCTCGAGCCCTTGGGTCTGAATCAAAAATTATTTCTAAAGCCACCATTCCCTTGGGAATGCTATTACTTTTTAAATTAAGGACCCCCTCTATATCACAATCTTCAGGGTTCCAATCTCCTTGATCCCTGTTGGACTCATCAATGATATGTCCTTCAAAAACATTTGAGCTTGCTAGAAAAGTAAGGATATGTCGATCATCCTCAAAAACTTGAAAGTTCCTGGCATTATTTGGAATAGCTAGGGTGGAAATCAACTCTATTGAGAATATCTTAAGCTTGGAGCCTTGCATGGGTTCTAGGGTACTTGCAGCAATAGATAATGAATCAACTATTTGATTATCCTCTCTAGGGATTAAGCTAATCCCAAAAGCATCAAAGTCTTCAATCAGGTTCCATACCCGATTTCTATAAGTTTTCAGCCTTCTATTATGACGTGTATTGGTTGCGCACTTGCTTGATAACTATTTATGTATCTCCTTTAACCATTAAGGTAGTGAATTTCTTCTTATGTGTGAACATCAGCCCCCGAGCTAGAGCTTTATATTCTGCTACGTTGTTAGTGCATCCAAACTGCAACCTGTAAGAAGCAAAGAAAGTTTTCCCTTTTGGACTGGTTAATTCAATCCTGACACCACAGCCTGTTTTGGATTTGGATCCATCAAACGTGAGGGTCCACAGTTGATCATGAGTTGGGGCTGATCCTTTGGAGGTTATTATGGGCGTTTGTGTAAAATGAGCCATAGGTAGGGGCTCTTGTTCCTTTGCATCTAATATTGGTAAAAGGTGTTCAATAGGTTCTTCGGGTGAAATTTCCAGTCCCTGCACAGCTATATCATATAATCTATGGCTTTCCTTCTGATAATTACTTACATCTTTGATTAATCCCTTGGGTTCTGGTATACTTGTGAGTGCAGGGGCATCAAGCAAATCTTGGATTTGTTCTTTGTAACTATGTTGGTCTGGTATTGTGACTGTGGTAAGTTCAATTTGAGAAGGAACTTCCTTTGAAGGTATCTTATCCTTGGTTAACATTATTGCTTCTTTGGCTTCAAATGAGAAGTGATTTGCAACAGTCTCAGGGTGACTTAGGCAAGTTTCCTCAGCTTGGGAAACATGATTTAAACTGCTAATGCAGGGTTGGCAGGCCAATTCAGAATGATTTTGGTAATGCACCCTGCACCAATTAGGGAGTGTAGACATGCAAAATTAACATTATGCATTCGATCGAATTCAGTCAAATTAGATGTCGCATTAGGACCATTCATCAATTAATCAGGTGCACTTTCATCCATTCATTAGGTAATTTCATCTCCTAGGATCATTTATTTAAAATCAAATAAACATTATCATCAGCCTTTTAATAAATCAAACATCATCACTTTAATTAAATAGATCAAACATTTATTTAATTAAATCCATATTTCATCCTTTTCTGATTTAAATAAATCAAATATCAAAATCATGAAAGTCAAAATCATCTA
Source organism: Sequoia sempervirens (assembly GCA_007258455.2). Lineage (NCBI taxonomy): Eukaryota > Viridiplantae > Streptophyta > Pinopsida > Cupressales > Cupressaceae > Sequoia > Sequoia sempervirens. The sequence goes on from VDFB02000363.1 coordinate 42,134,492, forward strand.
ATCAGCATTAAATCAGCATAATCATCATCTATTTAATCTAACCCTGATTAAATGTTAATCTCATCCCACTTGCATTATCTAGATCTGGCCACTTGCAAATATAAATCAATTTATTGATTTATTAAATCCAAGATTTTCCATCAACATGGCATTTATGGGGAATATTCCCTCAATTTTGAATTCAAAGGCAAGTTGATTTGTCCCTCCAATAGTGCATTTATTGCTCATTTTCTTGTCCCCCACTTAGCATTTACTCTCAAATTTGAATTCAAATTCTCCCTCTCATGGGCACTCTTCCCAAATCTTGCACAACCATTGACCACTCACCACTTGACAAGTGTCATCTTCTCATTGGAGGATCTTTAGTCCCACATTCACCATCTTGGCCAATCTCTCATCAAGAAAATCTATAAAAGAAGGCTTAATCTTCATTCATGGGATCCACAATTTTATGCAAGGTTACTCTCTTGGTTTGAGAAATAATCTTGTTCTTCATCTCCATTGCAATACATCATCATTTAGCTATTGATCAAGGGTTGGGAAAGGGTCACTAGCACATGTGACACCAATCCAACATGGAATAGGTGATTATCATGCTTTTGAAATGTCTTCTTGATGTTGTTTTTGTTACTTGTGGCATTTCTTTAGCATAGGTATTTTATTTCATGGAGGTATTTGCAGATTTGTGTGTTTAGACTAACCTTTCTAATAAGTATTTGAAGTTGGTCTTACATGCAGATTTAGGGTACTTCATATGGTGCTAGAAGGAGGGCAAGTTTATTAATAGTTGTTCAACATTCAATAATTGTTTCCAGCAATTGACATTTACATACGTTCATGCAATCACGGAAATATCTTGCATTAACATTCGTTTGTTGTTTTTAGATCAATTATTGGTATGAGAGATAGTTGAGTTCTTCGTTTAAATGCCATATCATTGCTCTCAGCCACTTCTAGAAACATGTTGAAGATACCATTTTAACAATGCTTCATTTGGTTATGATCTCTTCTTTAGCACGAGTTTGTCCCTGTTTCTTTGTTCAATGCCTTGATACACAGTCCTTAAATAAGCAAACACATGTGAGTGGTGATTACGTCTTTTTTAAGATGTGGTTTCTTCCCATATTAAATAACACACAGCCATCATGTAATGCCCCGTCTTAATAACCTAAGAATGTTGCAAATGTGTTATAAAGGTTTAATTTTTTTTTTTAAAGTATTAATATTAAGTTAATTAGTTGCATACATTCAATAGGCTAAGCCACGTTACACTACTTTGAGTTTTCCATAAGTGACTTAAGTATTTCGCATTGCACATAATAAATATTAACATAAAGATAAACATTGCATAACATAGAAATTTCCATTCAAGATAATATATTAAAGAACATACATGTTTTCATACATTGCATTTGATAGTTATACAATACTCATCCATTTGATGAGGTAGTTCAATAATGATTACATTCACAATTACATTGTTCACCTCTTATACAATTGAGGGATGTTTTCAAATACAGTTTACAATATACAATGTTGAAATAAACATAAGTATCCGATCACGAGCTCTCCATCCATGAAGCTCTCGATGTCATGATCATACTGGGGACCCAACGGAGTAAGGTGCACATTCCACCCAACCATGTGGTACCCGTAGGTCCACCCCCCGTGCAAGGAGATAGTAATAAGGTTACCTAGACCTAATCTACCAACCCTAGACACTAGTACAACAATCTATTGGTTACATTCCTTCCAGATTTTGACAATTGATTATACCACAAATATAGGGTTAACTATTATTCTAGGTGGAGTGTCATCACAACGATGCAAAGGTTACCTTGGTGTTTCTTCCTAGGTTCCGGCCCCCAATCCTTGGGTTACTCTGGTAACCTCTTACAAAACCCGGCCCCTATTGCATACTGTTGTGGAATCGAATGTCTTTAAAAGGAACAAGACACTGATTTACCATTCCAGGCCTTCTCATTTTATACTCATGACTGTAGTAGCTCAAGAGTCATAAGAGAGGCATGCACATCTTGTTAAAAGTTTTAAGTCTAACTACTATGTCTTTTAATTATCACTGACTTAGTTAACTATTTGTAAGTTACCCTGACACCACTTTGTGTGTCGGCCCTTACAAATAGCCACTCCCCTAAACATAACAAGGGATTTCTAAGTTTTCATGACTAGGGTTTACCAAGTGCACAAATAACCAAAATGATATAGAAAACAAATCACGTTATAACAAACATCATTCAATGTTCATAACATAGGTGTCAAACCACCAAATCAAGCCATGTACACATCCTTAGATAACACAAGATGTTTAATCTTATCAATCACAATCCCCATTAACAGTTAGTCTAGAAGACTTGATCATTAAAAACTCTTCCCATTTGCCCAATTCACAAAAATCAAAACAATTTAAAACAAATTCTTGTCTATCTTTTGGATATACTAAATCCATATATAAGAGTTTGAATACAACATATTTATAAATCGTGTTAATGAAAAATCTATTTGAGAACAATAAATGTAATTGTTTTCTTTTAATTCACTTTTCTAATTTTCACAAATTTACACATGATCTTTTCTATACTTTCACAATTTAAATTTTCTCATGAAATTACAAAATATCAAAATTATTTTTCTAATTTAATAACTTCACTAACTTATCAAATATTTATATATAAACATATAAATATTATTATAAAAATACTATTCTTAATTCCATTAAATATATATATATAAACCATATTATAATTTTTTTCACTTTTTAAATACTAATAAGATTCGCATGAAATTTTAAATCAAAAAGTAATAAAGTCTTTTAACTAATTTGCAGCCTGTACCTGGCCACAATGAGGGTTTTGGGCATGCGTTGGCCATAGCCGCGCCGCTCTGTACAAGGGCGGAGGCGGTGGGAATTACTCCCATCGTCACCTTCCTTACGGGCGGCGGCTGTGGGAGTGGCCGCAACCACCTCCCACTGTCGCCTCCCTTAGGGGCGGCGACTGTGGGGAAAATCCCCACGGCCCCCATGAATATGCCCTTAAATTTTAAACACAGACCTCATAAAATTAAAACAAAATTTCTTTAAAATAAAGAATTTAAAACCCTACGATTTTAACAATAATATTCTTCATTTCAAAATAAAAATATATCAAAATTTCAATCTGGTAATTCCGTCTGTACGACGGCGATTTTCTTAAAATAAATTCAAATAAATCACATTTACAGAATTTATTAAAACAACAATTAATTTCAAGTATTGGGCATTAACATTCAACAGGAAATACCAAAATGTAATTACAATCCCCTTCAAATATTTAACAATTTTGCTTCTATAAAATAGAATTTTGTTTCACAGAAGTTTTAAAATATGGCAAGAATTTTCTTCTCTTTTTTTTTTATCTAAAATTCTTCTAAAATTCTTTTACTGTGTAAATAAAGTTTTACCAAATTCTAGAGAAAGATTCAGAAAACTCAAAAGCAAATCTTTTTCTCTAACTTTTTAAAGAGAACAAACAAACTAAACAAGGAAAATACCTGATTTCCAAAGCTTACTGGTGAAGAAAATTTTCTTTGTTGCCTGTGTTGCCTGAAGCGCACAATATTCCCAAAATCTTTTCCAACCAACACAAGAGATCCTCCACCAAGGGATCTTCCACAAATATACAACCCAGAGAAAATAACAAATCCTCTTAGAAAATAAAAATTTTTACACAACAAGAATTTTTGCAAAGCTTTGATAATTTCCCCGTGAGGAAATTGAAAAACCTCTGTGATTTCCCGAGATCCAAAATATCCTCTCCGTAACAAATTTTCAACCACCCCAATGCAATTATTACCCTCACACACATGTCGAGAAGTGGTTATGAAAATATCTTCTCCACTTCATGGCAATTTTCCCATTTCCAATTTGCATGCAATTTTTAATTTTATTTAATTTAAATTTAAAAACTAAATTTCAATTCACATGCATTTTATTTTCTATTTATTTACTTTATAATTTTCAAATGCAATATAATTTACACACTTAATAATTTAATTTAATTAATTAATTTAATTAATTAATTTATTTAATTAAAATAGTTTAATCTTTTAAGATCAACTATTTAACCAAATAAGCTAATTAATGAATTAAATTATCAAGCAAGTAAATTTCTACCACATTTAAACATTAATTTAAATACCAATAATTAAAGCACAATAAACTAACATTAAAATTAACCAATATTTAATTTTCAACAATTTATTCAAACAGAAAATGATGATACAAACCTATGACTTTGAACTAAAACAGACAAAGTACTAAGACTAGGGTAAACCAAACTACTATCTCCTGATCAACGTATCCGTTGAGTCTTGACACGCTCAGACCTGAGTACCTAGGTGGAGTCAGTGTCATGTACCTGCAAATTCCTACAACCAAGCAAATAACGTGCATACATATACATATATAAAACATTAAACAGACACACCGTGTGGAAAAAATCATAGATATCGCAGGGCACTCGCAAGCGAGTGATGCGATTCTGTTCTCCACACCAATACACTTCACAGTAGACTGACGAAATAAATAGCTGTTAGTCCATCATAACATATACATAGCAATGATCAACTGAAAGTAAACATCTAAACTATATCAAATCATGTCTAAAATTAGTAATCATTAAACAAAATATCATCATGTCACAGAATAATCCACTATCGCTCAAAACCAGCGATCAAAATATCCAACAAAGTATCATCATCAACAGTGTGAAAACATAGCAACAGAAAACATAAGCACAAACGGAAGGGTACTACACATCGTGTCAAATAGTTTCTTAGTAATTACGTTGTTAGCCTACTTAATTTCGTTGCTCCCTGTGTCTCTTTGCTATCATATACTCAGTACATGTGCCAGATTTAGATATATGCTTTAATCACTATACAACTTGGAGGAATGTATGCAGAAATATTTTCACACTAGCCTGTCATTTACTTTTCAGAAGAAGATTTTGGACTAAATCTGGCACAAGATTTACTGCATACCAACACATATGTTTCTAGAGTTTTTCTTTTGTTGTTGGCAGTCTAAAGAAATTATTGTATGATTTCATTTAAAGCATCGTGCGAGACCAGCATCCTTTCTTGACTTAAAGCTGTTGACAATCCCCCTGCTGTCAATCACCCAAGTCTAAGTCTTCTTTTACTCATCCAAATATTTACTGCGAATGAAGGACATAGGTGTTAATCTCAAGGGGAGTACCTCTTGTCTCATGATTGCGTAGTAAGGAACCATGTGACTTATCATTTTGAATATGCATCGGTTCAACAAAGATCCCTGCGTTCTTCATATTTTGAATATGCATGCATTTATTAATATCTGACAATAAAGTTCCTGCATTCTTCATGTCTTAAATGAATATTCAAGCATTTATTCCTGTGTTCTCTATGATCAATGAATGTTCTTTTCAATAGCCTCACATAACTGCGTTTTCTTAGAGTGAACTGTGACTGAATATCTTGCCTAGAAAACTCAATGCTGAGTTTTAGATTTAGAAGAATGAAGCAGCGATAGGATGAGTTCATGCTTCCTTAGTTTTCTTTTGAATTGAGTTTCACTTTAGAACATTGTTAGAGGGTAGTTGCGACCTTGGAGGAGGAATTTGCTATGTTTCATTCAGAATTTTGTGAAAAGAATAAAGGGAATGGAAGGAAGCTGCGACTCTTGATAGGGAGGACACAGAAGAGGCCGAGGATATCTTTGTCTATTTCCAAAACAAATTGCAGGTAGGGAGAACATAGAAGAGGCTGAGGATATCTTTGTCTGTTTCCAAAACTAATTGTAGATTCCGCTATCATTAGCAGTCCATGAGACCATATTACTTGGAGGCATTCTGATGAACAGTTCTCACGCCTTGTCTATGCTGCTGCATTTTTCTGTCCAAAAGTTGACATGCCCTGTCTACACGCCACATTACTGTCATGAATCTATTTTTAGATTGCTTTAACTGCTACTGATCTCATTGTTGCTTTTGCTGTGTGGCTTGAGTGTCTTTCCAAATTCACAAATCATTATGTTCATATGGTTGTAAAGTGTTTTAATCTACCCACTAAAATGCCAGATTTTGTCCAGATTTTTGTCCATTTACAATTGACCAGTCACAATCTACTGAGGTGGAAACTAAACAACCAACATTTAGTTTGTTATTTCAAATGGCCAGAGCTGCAAACATGATGTCCTTTGATTACTCTTAACCAGTTGTCAGTAAAATGATATTATGATTTTTATGAAATGATATTGTTAGCAGGATAGGCAATAAATTGGAACTTTGGTGTGTGAATTATACTTGTTCACGCAATTGAGAAATTGGTTGCCCTACCTACTATTTTATTGCTTGAAAAAGTGTCGCTGTCAAAGCCTAAATTCAGTGATCCATTAAAATCTCTCTGTTATTTTCAAAATTTATGTCTGCTGAGAAGATCTTTAATGTCTGACATATGCATTCATTGGAAGCGATGGCTTTAAAGGCTTCCTGCAAGTTGCATGATGCATATGCTTTGGGGAATTAAAAACTTGGTTACATCTCTGCCATTTTACATATCACTTTGTTCAATGCATGGTATTTTATAAGCTATTATTGTGAATATTACTTTGATAAGATGGGACTTTGTGAAAATTGATGTTCCACCTAAATAATTGAAGTAGTGTTTGATTTTATCACTTTGTTGAGTCTTTAGCGGTCATTTGTGATAATCTAATGATAAGAGATATTATCCTTTTTTTGTAAATTTCATGTTATTGAAGTGTGACTTTAGAGTCTAGTTTAATATAAAAGCATGATTCACTTATAAAATATTGCTTATCATGACCATCTTAAAATATTCATCTTTTCAATTAAGATCATGCTATTGTTTAAAGTTATTTTGATCCTCACATAATTGTCTTTTGTTTTTATAGGTACAAGGAAAGCGAAAAGTCAACAAAGGTACAAACGAAGGAAAAGCGAAGGCGAAAAGGTACAAAACAAACAACGAAGGTACAAGGAAAATGAAAACAAAAGGAGGAGAATTTTTTGAAAACTCAAAGTGTTTTTAAACACTTTAAGTGTTTGATAAACACTACTTCATGAAGTTGTTTATCTTTTCGTTTTAGAACACTAATTTTCATTTGGGTCTAAAACAAACAATTTGATTTTCATTGCAAAGGGCTTAAAATGAATCTTAGGACAAACTTACTAGATTTCGTTTTGGGCTAAAAATTGAACAATCAAAACTCACACTTCATTTTGGTGCTTAAAACGAATCACACAATTGCTTTGAAGGCTATAAAACGAATAAGTGCTTGAATTGTGATTTTGTCTTGGGTACATTTTGAATGCGTATCCTCTCTCCTTGCGCTTCGTGCGATCTAGGGTGCAAGAGAAACACTCAAAATGCATTTCATTGCTTTGAAACACTTCGATTTGGGCTTAAAAATTGAACATCTTGTGCGAGTGTGAGTAGGGGCACTTTCGCGTACATTCTCTTTCTTTGTGCCATCAAAGATTGATCGAGTTACGGATTGTGTCTTTGCTTGCTTTTGTTTATCTTAGAGGGCCCGCCTTGTGGGAAAAAGTAATCACCCAAGGGAACGGCTCAACCGGTAACACTCTGAACCCGAGAGTATTTCTAGCTGGGATATAAATGTGGATATTGGAAGAAACGCCAATATCACGCGGTTGACTCCGACAAGATGGATCCGAAAGGGGACTCTTGCCACGTTGGGTCAACTCCTACGAATAGAAATTCCAAACTAGAACCCTTGTTTTGTAGTGGCCTAATTATCCATTGAGCGAGTTTATCAAAGTGGTGCATTGGAACTTAGATTCCAAGAAGTTACTTGCCATGTCCGATCTTGGTTGAAATATAGAGGTTAGGATTTCATCATACCTCTATATTTTTCCTTGGTTGCATGTAAAATCATATCTTCTATGAAGGGCATGAGGCAAGCCCACTAAGAAAAACGTACCCATTAGGCTAGGATGTTACATTGCTTGTTTGAAAACACAGTGTTGTATTCAAAAACATTTTGCAAACAAACATTCAATATGATTCTCAAAATTTCAAACCCTCTTGAAGACAAATATCATTGACCCAATCCATATGTTACTGCTTTCCCTGGGGATTCACGTCCTTAGAGGTTCCTAAGCATTGGATTATACCTCAATTTGTCTTCTTGAGTAAACAATAGGAAAACCCTTGCCTTAAGTTCATTAAATTTCCACATAAAATATCTTGTGGGGTTTTAAGAAATTAAGACATTGGACATATTAGTTTGAAACTTTAATCAAAGAGAGTGTTTTTGGTAAAATAAATCCATTAAACAAAGATAAGCAAAATAAACTTTCATGTGTGTTGAAGACTCCAAATCCCAAAGCAAAAATCATTGAAAATCCGAAAATGAAAGTTCAAAAGAAATCAATCCTTGGTTACAAAGGTCTTTAGGAAGCATATGCATGCTCTTCAATACCTAGGTCTAGGAAAACAAAGTGGTCTTTTTAGGTTCATCTAGGGATCAAAAACAAATCAAACCTCTTTCATCCATCTTTCAAAAACATCAAAATTAATCTCACAAATCATCTTTTGAAAAACCTTAAAATCATCCTTGAAGTGCTAGGCTTTATGACAAAATCAAGCAAACACCAAAATAATTGAGACCAAGTCCTTGAAAACATTTATCAAAACACCTTTGGCTAGGAATGTGTAAATACATCCTTTTGCATATCCTTAGTCAAAGACATCCAAATCATCTTGTCTAGCTTAGTGTATGTAGATGAATCCTTCTCCATATACTTAGTGAAACAATAATTTTGTTTGGGTAGGTGTGGGTAAATGCATCCTTCTCCTCACACATATCCAAATCATCATCCTTTGAACACAACTATCCTTTAGATCATTATCAAACATCTTAGGGTCTTTTTGTTCAAAATCAAAATCAAAATCCAAATCAAGATCAAGGACAAAATCTCAAAATCCAAAAATCAAACCAATCAAAAATCCAAAGTCCTAGCATTTCATTCAAGATTTATCAAAAGCCAAAAACAACACCCATAAACATCCATAACATCCATCTTTAAACATCACCATCACATTTGATCCTAAAAAGCATCCTAAAACTTTCACTTTGGGACATAAAATAGAGATTAATCCAAGGAATCAAGAGATTCATCTCCCATATTCTCGAAGATTGATCCTTGTTTTATGGTTCAAACAAGATCTCAATACAAGAAGAGTATGGAAGCCCACAAAGAAACTCCCGCTTCAAGTGACCTTAGCCAAACAAACACAGAAATGAATCTCGCAGAATCAAGCAATCCATTAATCCCCTCATCATCACAAAACCCACAAGAAGAAAATCAAGGGGAGGACCTCACCTTTGGAATGTCTCGTGAAGAAATAGCTGAAATGCTCCAAAATCCGGACAACCATAGAATCATCAACATCATGATGAGACTTAACCCTTCACATTGTACATGCTTGAACTAGCAAAACAAGGGGCCAAGTTGCCTTCGGATTTTGATGTGACCACTATAGTAGAGACATCTTTTCCACCAATCTCATCCACCATCCCCATTTCATCCACACCCCCATCTCAAAATGTCACGAAAATAATCCCGCAAATCACAACATCATTTGCTCCAACTCAACCCAACGTTAACAAGGGAAACACATTCCTCAATGAACTTCAATCACATCCCCTTGTGAACAACCAAAACTTGGACGCAAACACCATAGTGGAACAAAACATCCTCCATAATCCATTACACCAAAATGTTCCTCTCACTTTACATTATGACCTATCATCAACATCTTTTCACGGAGCACCACAAACACCTCTTCTCACAAATTCACAAGAGGAGGGAGACATATTCAGGACCAGGGGGCATTTTCAACACCACAACACTCTCGCAAGGATTCACCCCCCTTACATTTCCACCTCTCCCACCATCACCATTGTCATCTACACCACTCCTTGGTCTAGGGCTTCCTCCCCTACCAAGTATCAATCAAACATACATCCCAACCATCAATCAAAACATCTTGCCAAACGCTCAAAAATTATTGTTGACATCACAACAACAAACGACAAACACACAAGCAATGGCAACATCATCAAACACCCCCAAAACATTGCAAAGCATGGTCTCTCAAGGGCCAATCACATCAACGATGCCACTTACCACATCAACAACACCATCCACCAATCACCACATCAACACAACAACACCATCCACCAACCAAATAATCAACACAACATCATCATCTACCACCATTCCAAATCCACCACCACCCCCACCACCACCAACGTTCACCACATCAAACCAATTTGACGCAACATCACAAGCCGCTTTTCAAAGAGGATACCAACAAGTGCAGAAACAAAAAGCCGTGCAACAAGCCGCTCAAGCTGCACAAGCTGCCAAAGCTGCACAAGCCGCAATACAAGCGCAACAAGTGCAACAATCTCAAGTGTTATTACAACAACAACAACAACAACAAGCCGCTCAAGCTGCCCAAGCCGCGCAAGCATTGCAAGCACAAAGGGTCGCTCAAGCACAACTATTATTGCAGCAACAAGCCGCACAAGCGCAAGCCAAAACACAAGCTCAAGCACAAGCACAACAAGCACAAGCACAAGCACAACTTCTTGCACAAGCAGTGCAATTGCAAGCGTATCAGCAAGCACTAAAGCAATACGAAGATCAACAAGAAGCAGCAGAATTGGCAGCCCAACAACAAGCGTTGTGGGAACAACAACAAGTAGAACAACAAGCATTGCTAGATCAACAACAAGCACAACAGCAAGTAGAACAACAAGCATTTTTAGAACAACAACAAGTACAACAACAAGCAAAAATCCTAGTGCAACAACAACAAGAGCAACAACAAGCATTGTTCATCCAAAAGCAAGTAGAAGCCTACTTCACCCGCCACAACATACCGATACCATTGAACAATGCACCAACCAACCCATCCATCCAAACCATGATTGCAACACCCCAAAACACATTCATCCCACCCCCTGATCCTCAGAATGATATGACGACACAACTCAAGTTGGTCTCGCAACAAGTACTCAATCTTCAATCAGGGCGAACAACCAAAACACAAAGCAACTTGTCCCCCTATCCATTTGATAGGAGCTTAGAAATGAAACCATTCCCTAAGGGATTTGAAATCCCCAAATTTGACAAATATCGAGGAACAGGAAATCCTGAAGATCACATCAGGGAATTCTAGGTTCATTGCATGGAAGTCGCATATGACGATACGTATCTAATGCGGCTATTTCCTAGAAGCTTGGCGGGTCCCGCTATAGAATGGTTCTCTCACTTACCTACAAGCATTAGAACATTCCAAGAGATTACAAGTGCATTCATTAAGAACTACGCAGGTAACATTGCAATGGATGTTGGTCTCGAAGAACTATACGCTCTAAAACAAGGGAAGAATGAATCTTTCACTTCATTCCTTCAACGATGGCGATCCAAGGCCAATCGGAGCAAATGGACCATGCTAGAAGAACAACAAGTCTGCATAATCATATCCAATCTTGAAATTCATCTATCATTCCATCTCAAAGTTCAGGGTATCACCACATACGATCAATTGATCTCCAAGGCGCTTAGCATCGAAAGAGCCCTTGTGACTCAACCCATCGAATCAACATCATATCACGAACCACAAAACAACCGCCCGTCATCAAACTACAATGATAAACCTCACACATGGGTGAGAAACAAAAACGTCACTAATGATGGTGTCGTAGATGCCAAGGTGGTCATTAGTGGTTCACGCCAAAATACACCCGCACCGCAAATCCAACCACAACGCCAAAACACTCATCACACAACATATCAACCCAACAATAATCCCACCATCAATAATGTCAATGAACAAAGAGGACCACCTCAATGCAAAACATACCCCAAACAAAAATACATTACTTTGGGGGAACCACTTGAGGACATCATGAAAAAGCTAATCAACGAAAAACTCATCCAAGCTCCTACATTTGATAATTATCAAGAACCTGATGTCAAACCTCCTTGGTACAATGAGAATCAGTTGTGTGAATTCCACAAAATCAAAGGCCACACCACAAACAATTGTATGAGACTCAAGAACATCATCCAAGATCTCATCGACAAAAGAATCATAAATGTGGAAGCACCTACTGGGAATCGGGATCTTAAAATCTACACGAATCCGATGTCGAATCATGGCAATAAAGGGAATAACAAGGATAAAGGAAAAGGCAGTGTAAATCATGTATAAAAATAGTTGTTTCCAACCTCAATGAAAATTGCATAGTCATCACCATCAAGGGCGCCCATGCCGAAGACTGTGGAGTCACCACAAGAGGCGGAAAAGTCACCATCGCAGGATCATCCCAACCCAATAGAGTCCCTACATCAAGAGCCGTTCCGTATAGCTACAATGTCGTAGACCAACTCAAAAGAATTCCAGCACACATCTCCATCATGGAGTTGTTAAAAATCTCATCAGCGCATAAAAAGATCCTTGAGGAAGCATTAGCCTCATCTACCATCCCCGCAGACCTTGATGCGGAACAATTCCAAGCTATGGTCGGAAACATCATAACACCTAATATCCTTACATTTTCTGACCAATATTTTCCCACCCAACCATCTCACAATCACGCACTTCACTTAGAGGTCATTGTGAACAAAAGTAAAATCAAAAGGGTCTTGGTGGATGGAGGTGCAGGTTTGAACATTTGTTCTTTTAGCCTAGTCAAGCAGTTAAAGATATCAGAAGATTCCATTGATAAAGGGAAGGGAATCACAATAAGAGCATATGATGACCAAGAAAGAGTGTCTCAGGGCACAATTAAGCTCCCTATCCAAGTAGGGCCAACACTCATGGAAACCACATGTCAGGTCTTGGACCTCGAATTGCCATACAATATCCTCTGGGCTTCCATGGATTCATCGATGAAAGCCGTAGCATCAACCTTCCACCAATGTGTGAAATTCACACATAATGGACAAGAGGTTACCATCCATGGAGATCCTGAGCCGTTTTCATCTGCAAGAACCTTGAAGCCAAATATTACAAAATCCCCCAAGTGCCAAAAAATGATGAGGGCCCATCCACATCATACATCAATCCCACCATTCTCACTTCTGCGACAGAGACACCCGCCATTCCCACCATATCCGATATCAAGCTCATCATCCAGGAGGACGGTTGTGGAAGTTATAGGCTCCCTAACAATGCTTTTATGATAGGAGAGTTACCACAATCTCCAAGATCACGAGGACGCCCACAAGAAAATCAAGCTCCCACATCACAAACCTATCCTCAAAATTATCCTGAATTCACAAGGTGGGGGGACCTTGGCCATGAGGTAATTGAAGCATATCCATCAAACATGTTGTATCAAGATGAAAGACCGACACCTGAATTACCAATGGATGAAAGAAGCAAAGGCCTACACATGATGCTTGCGATGGGCTATGATTGAAATCAAAGACTGGGACAAAATGACAATGGGCTCTTAATACCAATCATGCCTGAGACGCGACCTATAAAAAATCTTGGTCTTGGATGTACCCCTCCGAGAATAACCATACGTGGCCAAAGTCCTCCGGTTAGAGCTGCTAATGTTTCTCCTCATCCAGTCCTAGTACAAGTGCACTCCCCAATACCCATAGGGACAGACATGCATAACTTTATCACTAAGCCCTATATTAGTAGCGATGAAAAAGAGACCTTATCCAACCTACCTAGGTTATTTGAAGATACCACCCTATGTATGATTAGTACCATATCCTTTGAACCAGATAGTCAAAATCACGAGATCCGCTTAGTCTACCCCCAACTGATCGACTATGACCAACGAGGACCACCAGTTCTCGATATATTCAAAAATGATGAAGCGCTCTTAGAATTCATGGGATTAAGGGATAAAATTCCAGATGGAGATCATAAGGCAGGATTCATAATGGAGTTGGACACACACGCCTACTACGGGGAAACGATTAAATCTTTCAGTCGCAAAAGTGAGAAACTAAGAATCATATCCAAGTCCTTGAGTGAAAACCACACCGTGGAAATCTCTGACAAGAAAATAGTAAAAATAAAGGACGTATCCAATGGTGAAAACCTCTCTGAGGCACCTGAGGATGAAGGATTCAATCTTCCCCTAAGAGATATTCATCAAGAGAAGTCAATAGTCTTGGCTGAAAAATGCAACCCAGTCAACCTAGGAACAGAGGAGACCCCGCATATCACATTCTATGTGGAATCACTATTATCAGAAGAGCAAGAACTCCTAGTAGCATTCCTAAGGGAAAGACAAATAAAATTCGCATGGAGTTATGTTGATATGCTAGGACTTGATCCAAATACTATGGTCCACCACCTAGCAGTGTATCCAGATGCAAAACCTGTTAGACAAAATCTTCAAAAAATGCATCCTCAAATTGCCTTGTTAGTCAAAATGGAGCTCAAAAAGCTATTAGATGTTGGATTCATCCGACCAATTGATTATCCAGAATGGGTATCGAACTTGGTACCCGTATCAAAACCTAATGGAGCTATCAGAATCTGTACAGATTTTAGAGATTTTAACAAAGCATGTCCCAAGGATGATTTCCCACTTCCCAACATCGACATGATAGTGGACATAACAGCAGGGCATGAGATGCCATCATTAATGGACGGATTTTCAAGATACAACCAAATTATGATAGCAAAAGAAGATCAACACAAGACAACTTTTACTTGTTCGTGGGGGACCTATTGCTGGAACATGATGCCATTCGGCCTAAAGAATGCAGGAGCAACCTATCAAAGGGCCATGACACTAATATTCCATGATATGATTCACAAAATAGTCGAAGACTATGTCGACGACATCCTAGCAAAGTCAAGAAAAAGACAAGATCATATAGCAACCCTAAGTGCTATCTTTGACAGATTAGAGGAATACAAGGTCATACTAAATCCCAAGAAGTGTGTCTTCGACATACAATCAGGTAAACTGCTAGGATACATAGTCTCCATGAGGGGTATCGAGGTGGATCCAGAAAAAGTCAAAGAAATCCTTGAGATGGAAGCACCTAGGAACTTAAAACAACTGAGAGGCCTCCAAGGAAGGCTCCAATCCATTAGAAGGTTCATAGCACAATTGGCAGACAAGCAAAACCCATATTCACACCTTCTGCACAAGGGGATATCATACAAATGGGATACAAAATGTGAAGAGGCATTCAACAAAATAAAGGAATATCTATTGACACCTCCAGTGTTAATGCCACCTATCCTGAGAAAGCCATTGATCTTATATGTGTCAGCAACAGTAGCAGCCCTAGGAGCTCTTCTTGCTCAGCATGATGAAAATGGAACAGAAAGAGCCATATACTATATCAACAGGACAATGGTCGGTCACGAGCTAAATTACTCCATTAAAAAAGCTTTCCTCACAGTAGTGTTTGCATCCCAAAAATTTAGACACTACATGTTGGCACACAAGATCAAGCTCATTGCGAAAATTGATCCCCTCAAGTATCTCTTATCCAAGGCAATGTTAACTGGCAAAATGGAAAAATGGGTCTGATATTATCAGAATATGACATCGAGTATGTAGAGAGAAAATCCATCAAGGGTCAAGTTATTGCAGACCAATTAGCAAAAGCACCTATGTATTCTGAGAATCCTCTTGTATCTGAATTTCCAGATGAATCCATTTTTAACCTCAACATTGCTGATCACTGGAAACTATACTTCGACGGGTCATATACACAACATGGATCAGGAGCAGGTGTCTTCTTCATCACCCCACAGGGGGACTGCATACCAAGGTCATACAAACTAGCATTCCCTTGCACAAACAACATAGCAGAATATGAGGCTTTGACTATAGGTCTCAGAATAGCAATGCAATGGAATATCATAGCTCTCAAAGTCTACGGCGACTCACAGCTGATCATAAATCAAGTCAATAATCAATACCAAACAAAGGATGACAAGCTAACCCCATACAAAAAATTGGTGGAGACTCTAAAGGAATCCTTCATCGACATAACATTTGAGCAGATTCCAAGAACCAACAACAGAGCAGCTGACGTCATGGCTACAATTGGGTCTCTATTAGACATCCCTCATAATGTACCAAAATATGAATTTCTAATCGAGCAGCTTCTCGTTCCCACATTCGAGGTACCAGAATTGGAATATGTGTGTGAAATTGTTGGTCCTGGTGATCCTTGGTATCATGACATATATACATATCTTCAAATAGGAGTCTTACCTGCTGACCTACCATCGAGCCTAAAATGAACCTTTATTAAAAAGGCATCCAGATTTGTCATCCTAGGTGATACCTTATACCGTATAAGCATAGAGGGTACCTTACTATGTTGTCTAAATGCTAAGGAGGCATTAACTGCTCTAACCGAGGTTCATAACTGTATCTGTGGCTCACACTCGAGTGGAATGACCATTTCCAAGAAACTGTTGAGGCTGGGGTATTACTGGCCTATGATGGAAAGAGAAGTGCATGATCATGCCAAAAGGTGCTTACAATGTCAGCAACATGGGGATCTCATCCATGCTTCAACTCAAGAGCTCCATCCGATCGTCACACCATGGCCTTTCTCACAATGGGGACTCAACCTCATTGGTAAAATCTCACCCACCTCATCCAATGGCCACAAATTCATTATAACTGCAACTGAGTACTTCACAAAGTGGGTGGAAGCCATACCCATGACCTATATCACTGGAAAGCAGATCTCAAAATTCATCTTGAACTATCTCATATGTCATTATGGTGTTCCACAAGCCATTATCTCAGATAATGGGACACCCTTCAAGAACTAGGAGGTTTGTGACTTGTGCAAGAAATTCAAAATCTAGCATTGCTTCTCCACCCCGTATTATCCCCAAGGCAATGGCCAAGCAGAAGCCACAAACAAAACCATCCTCAAAATCCTCAAGAAAGCAGTCAATGACGCAGGTCGTGACTGGCACTTGTAGCTTAATCCTACCCTCTGGACTTATCAAACCAGCATCCACACACCCACTGGCGCCACCCCCTTCTCCTTGGTCTATGGATTAGAAGCTGTACTCCCCATTGAGATCGAGCTTCCATCCCTCAAAATATCACTGTAAAATCTCATCACTGATGAAGAATATCGGGTCTCAAGACTAAACGAGCTAGAGTTACTGGATGAGAGAAGGATCGAAGCTTTGAATCATTTACAAGTCTATCAAAATAGACTCAAACGAAGCTACAACAAGAAGATCAGAAGCAGGAGTTTCCAAGTCGAAGAATTGGTCTTAAAAGGAAATCAGAAGAATGTCCCAAATCCCAGTAGGAAAGGCAAGTTCAAACCTAATTGGTTAGGGCCTTTCATCATCACAACAAGCTATAAATCAAGGGCATCAGTCATCGGGAACCTCCTCAGTAGGAGCCCATGAATACCCCCATTCCCAAAAGTTTTATGCCTAATTCTTCAAGGTATAGAACCAAAAAATTAGAAAATCAGAAAGTCTTGAAAAAAATGGTTAGTCTTCGTGAAAAACCTCGAAAACAAAGCGCCTTGGTAACAACAAAAAAAAGCAAAAATCCAAAAATCAGAAAAAGGATCAAAAATAGTAAAAGAAAAAAATTGTCCCTAGTGAAAACCACTGGCACTTTTGGGCAAGTACCTTGGTGAAAACTTGGCAAACAAAGCCTTTGGCGAATAAAGTTAATCTTCATATCCATCCACCAGCCAGATCTTTGTATCGCTTGATTCTCAAGAGATCATCCATCCATTTTTTCCATCATCCATCCATTTTGCTTCCATCATCCATATCCTATCTCCACATTACTATCCACTGCATCCGCATCTTCATATAGTTTCTTGTCCTCAGGAAACCAGTATCATGATCCCTCCTAGTACTACTTCCTCGCCCATTCTCGCACGCTTTGTCCCGCTTCTTTATCTGGAAACGGTTGTATCATGTCAGTAACGCTCTCATCACGATCGGATTCGTGTATGGTCTTAAAATCCTCAAAACAGAAAATCCAAAAACATCAGAAAATCAGAAAATCCAAAAAACATCAGAAAATCAGAAAATCCAAAAAAACATTCAAAACATTTCAAAATCCAAAAACAAGGTCGTCTTGTCGAACTACGCCGTCTCTGAGCTTGAACATGGCAAGGTTGATCTGATCATCCCTCAGACATTTAGGCCGGAATCCCCATAGAAAGCCCCCGTCATAATAAACCGACATCATGTATATCATCATTCGTGAATCACTAAGTCGCCGGGCCGGAACTACGCGTGGGTCTCTACGCGGTATAACGTAGGGCATAAGACCAAGGACATTCTCGAGGCCCCTGTGGATAGGTGGTTAGTCTCTGGCCAAAATCTCTTTAAAATCCCAAAACATTGGAAAACTTAAAATCAAAACATTTTGTAAAACTCTCTCAAAAAATACCAAAAACAGCCTCAAAACATTGCAAAATCTAAAAACATCCAAATATTTGAAAAACCATCCGCATTTTAAAACTCCGCACAAACACCATTCATAATAAACTGATCGTCATCCTCAACCTTTGGTGAAACAGTTTGAAACAAGTCTAGCAGGTTAAAAGCAAAACTCAAAAGCGTCAAGTCTCAAGTGTCAGTCAGTACATAAACAAGTTGGTCAAGTCTTTGTGTCGATAGTCCATCATCCAAACAAATTCCATATCAATCATCCGGGATAACATCATGTCGTAGGGGATGCACCTTTCTTCCTACAAGGCCAAGCACGAAAAGAACATTTTACAACGTAACGACACATGCCGCCATCCACTAACATGTCCTAGATGTATCCTTCCTACAATGGGCATTATCTTTTGGCAATAAGTTTCTTCTTATCCTTAAAACACATTCCCTTTGGTTAGCGGTATTGAAGAACATCAACTTGTTTGTGTACTTGTCTTTTCTTTGACTTATCTTATTGTCACCCAAGGGACCTCTCGATGATATCCGAACGAAGGATTTAGAGAGATAGGAATGGGGCAACGATCATTATCTTTTGTCTGCTGTGCTTGTTGGACGTTCTTGTAAAATAACTTGGCGAATACTTGCTTTGTTAGATATGTATGGAGGATGTTTTAGATAGCTTGTTGACTATTGCATTGATTGGTTATACCTTTCCGTGTTTTGGTCTGAGATGTTTGAGACTTCTAAAGTGCATCCTAGCAAGGTTTCCGTATGTCAGGTGTGAACAAGAATACTCCTCTCTATTTGTCGAGTCAAATTCCATCACACTAAGTACAACGCCATCCTAGTCCTTCATACCTTGATGCATCGTACTTAGGCATGTTATCAAACATAAAGTAAGTGACCCTTTGAAAATCCCAATCCTTGATAAGCAAATCATCCATCTATCATTCATTTCTTATCATCATTTCTCATCATCATCTCTCATTATGTTGGCTTGTTGGATCCTCTTGTCATCATCTCATTTCCGCACTAACATCACATCATGAATAGTTAATCATCATCACCAATACATCCATCACGCATCCATTATGCATTCATCTTGCATCCATAAATCATCAGAATTTTGCATATCATCTCACATGCTTCATCATCATAATATAGATCTGTTAGTCTCAGAATACCACATATCATCCATATCATACATAATAGGAAGCATCGATCATTTCACATGCATTGCATTTGCATCATCATCATAATATAGATCTGTTAGTCTAAGCATCTGCATAAAACATCCATCGCATAATCATAACATATCACATCATATCATCATTTAAGTTGTTTAGGATAATACAGATTTGTTATTCTAAGCATCTTGAAATCATCTCATTTGCATCGTCATCCACAACCATCCATTTTGAACCTCTTTATCGTGAGATCGACCCTCAAATCAAATCTTTTCACTCGATCTCTCGAGGTGGCAATGTACCAGTGTACTTCTTTCTGCTGGGGCATCTGAAAAATCAGATTTTTTTTGATTTTGATCGCGGCAAGTTATTCTTTGAACCAACGCAACATGTACATTGCTTCAAAGAGGGGAAAAATGTAGACATGCAAAATTAACATTATGCATTCGATCGAATTCAATCAAATTAGATGTCGCATTAGGACCATTCATCAATTAATTAGGTGCACTTTCATCCATTCATTAGGTAATTTCATCTCCTAGGATCATTTATTTAAAATCAAATAAACATTATCATCAGCCTTTTAATAAATCAAACATCATCACTTTAATTAAATAGATCAAACATTTATTTAATTAAATCCATATTTCATCCTTTTCTGATTTAAATAAATCAAATATCAAAATCATGAAAGTCAAAATCATCTAATCAATATTAAATCAGCATAATCATCATCTATTTAATCTAACCCTGATTAAATGTTAATCCCATCCCACTTGCATTATCTAGATCTGGCCACTTGCAAATATAAATCAATTTATTGATTTATTAAATCCAAGATTTTCCATCAACATGGCATTTATGGGGAATATTCCCTCAATTTTGAATTCAAAGGCAAGTTGATTTTTCCCTCCAACAGTGCATTTATTGCTCATTTTCTTGCCCCCCACTTAGCATTTACTCTCAAATTTGAATTCAAATTCTCCCTCTCATGGGCACTCTTCCCAAATCTTGCAAAACCATTGACCACTCACCACTTGACAAGTGTCATCTTCTCATTGGAGGATCTTTAGTCCCACATTCACCATCTTGGCCAATCTCTCATCAAGAAAATATATAAAAGAAGGCTTAATCTTCATTCATGGGATCCACAATTTTATGCAAGGTTACTCTCTTGGTTTGAGAAATAATCTTGTTCTTCATCTCCATTGCAATACATCATCATTTAGCTATTGATCAAGGGTTGGGAAAGGGTCACTAGCACATGTGACACCAATCCAACATGGAATAGGTGATTATCATGCTTTTGAAATGTCTTTTTGATGTTGTTTTTGTTACTTGTGGCATTTCTTTAGCATAGGTATTTTATTTCATGGAGGTATTTGCAGATTTGTGTGTTTAGACTAACCTTTCTAATAAGTATTTGAAGTTGGTCTTACATGCAGATTTAGGGTACTTCAGGGAGTAGAAGACTATGCAAATCAATATCTTCCCCCAAGACCAGTTGATCATGTTGCAGCTTCTTGATCAATGCCTATTGATTTCCATTAGTCATAGAGTCAGGGAAATTTTGTATTGACATGTCTTTAGAATCAAGAACCAAAAAGGTTAGAATTTCCTCTCTTTTATAAACCCCTATCTCGGTTTCAAAATAGGACACCTCGTTGGGACAATCATATTCAATGATGATATGCTTGAGGTGAGGTTCACTCTCAATCCTAATCTGCGTAGACACTCCCCTCCATGGTAACCACATATGTGAAAAGTCGAGGAGGAGATATCCCCCTATACTTTTCATCAAATCCCTACTCAATAGCATACCATAAGTCTCGGGAATATCTGCTACTTGAATATCTATGTTGGTTAAAATCCTAGGGTCAAACCCTACTTTCACGTGTATATTTCTCAATTCTCCAACTACATTAACCTTTGTTTTATCAAGTTGGATGACCTTCTTGTTTGTTTGGATAGGGTTCAATCCCAATTTCTTGCATATAGAAAATGGCATAACATTGCCAAAAGCCCCTGAATCTAACAGACAATTATGTAGATTCCTCCCATAGATTCAAAACTCAAAAGAAATGGTGGGGTACTTACCTTGCTCCTGTACAAAGCTGCGTTCATATCTACAGTAGGTGCCACCTTGGTTTTCCCTTTTGATTTATCAGCTTGCTCCAAAGCTTTCAGCACTATCTCTCGTTGAGCAGGGCACCACTTTAGGATGTCAAAATATGATAAAGAGGTTTTTTGTCTCTACATCTCAACAACAATATCAAATTATGTGTTATAACTTGCATTATTTTTTACAACACTAGGTGAATTACCTTTGTTATGGAAGTCAGGCGGACCTTTTTGTAGAGGAGGGTTATTATCAGCACTTGATTCAGAGGCACCATGTGATTAGGTGGTGTTGATGTAGTGAACAGTCCCTTATTCCGATTTCTTAGAAAGTGTCCTCCCTTTGTCTGAAAGTCTTGGGCATCATATGAATCTTCCTCTGGTTCATTCTCATCTTGCCTTGGGAATGAAGGTTCCTCCTCAAAGAGGTCATAAGTCATTGTTGTATCTATTGATCCACCTTCTTTGTTTGAATTCCCTTGGAAGATTTGGGCATCTGCCTGTGCCATCTTGACAACTTTCTCCATTTCAAGGCAGTTTAACTTAGAATGGGTTGCAGTATCATGCAGCCTACACCAATTAGTCATAAAATTAAGGTCAGCCACATTTGCACTGTGTGACCTTTCCACATTAGCTTGATAATTGTGAGAAACTCCACCATTGTTTGTCCCTGTATTCCATTGTCGGTTGTTATTTGGCCTCTAGTTATATCCTTTATTTTGATTTTGATAGCCTTGGTTAGGGGAATTTTTGCCTTGATAACCCCTTTGGTTGTGATTGTAGTTGTTCTAATAATTACCCTGGTTGTTACTGCTCTGATTAGGATAATTACCTTAGTTTTGAGAGGGGTTCAATCTAAGTTGAGCCATGTCATTTGTGACTTGAGATAGCATTTTCTTTAAGGTCTCTACCTCGTTTGTGAGTTGAATTGTCTTTTCACTTTCAACACTCTTAGCAACAGGTGGTTGATCGCCATGATTTGGTGTTCTGGTTTGATTATGATGACTATGCAGACTATGATGAGCCTGTGATTGTTGAAAGAAGTTAGGAGCTCCATTGGAAAAGAATGGAATAGGAGATTGACTCTGCAACTCAGACATAGGTCCATAATGGGAAGGAGACATTCCTGGGACCATATTGAATAAAGGGTTTTGGCTATGCATCTGATACCCCATTGAAGGAAAACCTCCTCCCAAACTTCCCTGTTGAGAGCTAATTTGTTGTTGCAGCTTGATGGCTAGATGATAAACCTTAGACAGGGAATCAATATTTGTTGGTTGGTAAGTCTTTTGCAGGAACAAGCCAATCAATGGGTCTATAACTCTAAAGTATGCTTGAATGGCACTATTCTTAGCAACTAGATATGGGTCTTGCAGTCTCATATACATTCGTTGAAACCAGTATTAAACAAGGGAAAAGGTTCACCTGGCTCCTTCCTAATGGTAGAAAATTGGTGGAACAAAATAGTTGGATCCATGTAAATTTTGAAGTGATTGATGAAAGAATTCTCCAAGTTTGTCCAGCTCAGAATAGAGCGTTGAGGAAGATTTAGGTACCAGTTGTATGCCATATCTCCTAAGGAATTAGGGAACAACCTACAAACTACATCATGGTGAGCTATCTGAGCTCTGGTACAAGCGTCCTTAAAAGATTGTATGTGCTCTTTAGCACTCCTTGATTCACCATGAATGTACTTGGGACAGAATTTCTCAGGATTCTTGGGCATATCGTGAAAGCCTCTAGGAATAGTCCCCAATGGAGAGGGATTATTCTAAAAAAATGCCATTAGTAGTGGTGGTGGTGGTTGAGCTAGCTGTTGGATGGGTTGAACCAGCTATGATTGCAATTGAGATGAAGTCGGTAGTGGATTGATAGGAATCTAGTGGGGTATTGGTGAAAATCCTGGTGGAGTGAGTGGAGTTGACAAGGGTGGTATGATGGTTGCCCCAGTCTTGTGAATCTTGTGTCTTGTTGGGGTCTTAAGTTCTATCAAAGGTGGCAGATTTTTTGCTGATCGAAGAACTCTCTGGGCCCTTTCCAGTGAGAAAAGCCTAGTATTATCCAGTTTTCTCCTCTGGCCCTCCTTCTAGCACCAGTTCTCTGTTGATGGTTTGGATGATCACAACAACAGTTAAATAGAATATCACTATTCTGCTCTCCTGAAAGAGAACAAATAACACATGGATATCTTAACTCCCAAGGTCTTTGTAATCGATTCTCGACTGTGCTGATTTCACTCATTGGTTGATGTGAACTATAATGTTCAAGGGGCCTACTGGTGTTGAGCTTGTGGATTGTTCTAAGATCAAGCATAAATTCAAACCTACTTTAACTGTGGTTTTTTAAAGAAACAAAAAAAAGATAGATCAGATCTTGGAACTGAAGAGAATAATAATTCATCCAAATTAACCAGACTTGTTACCTTTCGAGGAATTGCTAACTAAAACTAGAGAACAAAACCAACTTGTGATTAACACACAGCTTCATTCATTCATAGTGCTAACTTCAACAACAGATTGTAACTTACCATTTAAACAAAACATAAAATAAGATTTCGTTCCTTGAAAGGTTTGCAAATCAAATGATTAACCCAAGATAAATACCATTCTAAAACACAATATGAAGTAGATTTGAATTTGGTTGCTTCTACTATTGATGAAATAGATAAGCAACATTTACAACTCTAGCACAATCACCAGTGTACAGAAAACCTGTCTTCAGATTGTTTCCTTTTATTCTAAGAGAACCAAAAGGATACATTACTGCCTTCTGTCGAATCTAACTCCTATTCTATTGCTACTCTTAAGTTTCTCTTACTTCTTAGAAAATTACTATTGTTCAAAATCTATATCTCTATGTCTCTATGAATTCTATCAACTCTATGAACTCTATGAACTCTATGAACTCCCCCTTTACACTTTTACAAAGAGGCAAAAAATACCATATATACCGAATGTACAAAATGAATGTGTTGGCCCTTGTTTTAGGGTTTACAAAATATCAGTTTGTTACAGGAGAGTCGACCCTCAAATATTTTCAGAATGAAGTTAATGTTGCATTCAATTGCATCCTTCGTGTCCATGCCGGTGAAAGATCGCCCTCATTAGAAGCCCTCAGATCTTTTACAACCATAGCATTAACTTCTGGCCTTCGTGTCCACCTTCGAACTTCCATCAGAATTGCTTTGAATGCTCTAAAGCATTATCATTAATGTTGATGCCCCTTTACCAGTAGCGATCCCAGCTATTACTATGACTCACGGTTTCTTCCTCTGTTTTTCCTGATTCTCGCTCCAGATCTTTCTACAAGTTGACCATCTCTAGAAGCAGCGTTAGAATTTTTGTTAGATCTCCACACCAGTGTTCACTGAGCTACTCCATCAGCTCATTCACAGAGTAGATCCACACCAGTCACATTCTATTGATCTTCCTCACTAGGGTATTCAATCAGTCAAACTGCCTAGGGTTTGCCATTAGTTCTCTTTGATTGGGCGAACACACTCCACGTGAGATTCACAGGTGGTCAAAAGTCGTTCACATTGAATCGCATGTCGGTGAGACACTAACGTGTCTCCCCGATGCGATCATACCTCCTAGCAGCTATCGACAAGACATACGACGGTCAGCAAGACTTCATAGCAAGTAGCCAGAGTCATATCAATATTCACAGTGGTCGTCAAGACAATCGCTATCGGCCAGACTTTGTTCCCTTAGCATGACATCACATCGAGCCCCTCTTCCTTCAGTGAGACACCATCGGGTTGGCCAGACATTATGGCGGGTTCCATTAATCAGGCTGAAGGTTTAAAACCATCGGCAAGACCATTGCTTGTCAGCAGGACATCATGTCAGACTTATCCATTCTCCCTGAGCTCATTCTGTTTCGACGAGACCCTACCAGGTCAGCAAGAGATTACATCGAGGCCACCTTGTTTCAGAGAGAGCTCATTTCATTTCGGGGAGACTTTGCTTGGTCAATGAGACCTTTCGTTGAGCTCAAACCACTACCCCAATGCTGCTTCACCTCAGCAAGAGTCCACCCTGTCGGTGAGACTTTATCCCGAAGCCACCTCTGTCACTGAGACCTCATCTCTTCGGCCAAACCTTATGCAAAAGGTATAACCTTTCACTGAGACTCCATGGGTCAGCAAGACCTTTCATCGAGCACAAATCTTTTGGCGATGCTAACCTTGTGCGTAATCGGTCGGTGAGTCTTTAGCATGTCGGGGAGACATATGAAAACCTATGGCAATTAAAATGTCTGGCCAACCGGACATTTCAAATGAATAGAACCACTGCTAGTCGACAAGACATCCAGAAGGTCTTGCCGACTTTCTCCTTAGAGGAATTTTATGCCACCTTGATTGAGGTATGCTTTCCAACTAACCTCCTTGAGAGATATCTTTAGATGAGCAATTCAATCCTGCAAAACAAAGGACTCCATTAGTCCTCAGAAGCATATGAAATATATCATTTTTCACCATTTCACATAATTTTAACAAAAAGAAACCCCCATTCTGGCTGAGGTAGAACAAAAATTTGACCGAACAAAAACAAACTCAGAAGGAAAATAAAAGAACTCCTAAGACCAAACCAGACAACCAAAGGAAAAGAGAACAAAAGAAAAAAAAATGGGGACCCATTTTGTTCCAGAATAAAACAGGGGTGGTTATGCAAGGCATAACATGTCCCAAGTCCTAATGATCTTGATCCTACCCTACCTACCCTAGGACTTGTACCCTTTTTTGGTCTAGTTGTTGCTCAAGTTGTTATCGGCCTCCATCCCTACCTCTATCATGACCCCTACCTCTCCCATTGGGGTATCCCCCTACTGGGTCTATTAAATGAGTAGGTGGTCTCCACCATGCATCATATGTTGGGGTGGTCCCCACATCTGGTAATCCCTAATCATAAGCCCAGGGTTGAGGAACCAACTATCGAAACTCATTGATCACCACTACAGGATCAATCTAGTGCCCCCACTCAACCTCTCTCTGATTCTTGGAAAAAATCATTGTGTAATCATCTAGAGGGACATCTTGAACCTCCCTAAACTGACATACCATGTAGTCTGGGAGATATCACTCAATCATGGTATGCTATCACCCCTAGATGTAGCAGGTTTGTCTCGCAAAGAATAGCTATTGTTGATCATCATACCATGTAGGAACCTATAGCCATGGAAACCATTTGAAAATGGTCATATCATCTATGACCCATCACCAATATGGAATCCCTATGGGCCACTGATGTTGCAATGTCATGGGCAATCTGCAATGGAAAACAATGGGATCATCCTAATGTACATCTGCCAAAACAACAAGTGGTCTCAACACAGCTATATGCTCATAGGACCATATGTGTAGGAGTGTGACGCCAGCCCCAATGATCCTCCCTTAGCAATACACTACCTAATGCATATCAAGATATAATGAGGCTAGCATGACTAACCCCCAAGCATACATAATGGTCCTATGAATCATACCCTGCCATGCAAGCCCCCAAAATGGACTAAAACCTCTACCATGTCACTCTAGGGAAATCACGCCACAGATAAGTGTATCCACTACTAATTTGAAGATAGGGACCCATTTGTGGTACAAATCTAAGTGAATCTGTGAGCTCACTAGAATGATATCATCTAAGTGCAATATATCATAGCATGCATCCCTCCTGGCATCTGTATCATAAATCACATGCCCCCCATGGATAGGAAGCCAAAGGATCCACCACACATCCTCGAGCATGACTGTGGCCTCACCATTAGGTAAATGGAACAAGGATGTCTCGCTATGCCATCTCTCGATCAGTGTTGTCATCCTCACTAGATGGGTGCAAACCTCAGGCATGAAGGCAATGAACCCTAGCCTAAGAGCTCCCAGGTGCTCTATCTACAGATCATCAAAGTTGTGTACCACTACCAAAATCTTGGATCGATGCTCCTGAGACATCAAGGGTTGAATATCCTCCTGCATGCATCATGCACACAACATTAATTTACCTAAAATTTGGAAACTGCTAAAATTTGAGTGTTTGAATCTAAAAACATTAATAGTGTCATTGTTTCTAGGGTGTGTTGTTGTATTCATTTTGGAAATGTATCACCAAACTAAAAAAACCCTTGTGTCGCTAAACACTAAGTGCATTGCTAAAATATCAATAGCAACATCAACGCAATTCTGGCACATCACAATATAGTGACACCCTAAAACCCTAGTTTTTCAAATCCTATTAAATGCACTCAAACACAAAAATCAAGAAAGGTTTTGAGTCACATACCTGTGGTCCTACATCTACTCAACTCTAGTACTCTTGCACTCACTCAAAAAGGTGAACTGGAAGCACACATTGTGCCATCTTGCCAAGGTGTCAGAGCTCAAAATGCACAAAATTGTTGTAGTGTGAATGCACAAATGAATTGGAAGTGCACCTTTCTCACCTATTTATGCCTAAAATTTGGGGTTTTTTACCCTAATTTGAGGGAAAAACTAGGATTTTGGCCTGTTTAACCTATTTATGAGCTACGCAACCTATTTTGAGCCATTTTTTAATGTTTATGAGGCCATTTTTCACATCCCAAGGCATGTTTTTGACACCTGAATTAATGTTTTACCTTTGTCAAGAAATCAACCTAAAATTCACAATTTTTGCCTGATCTCTCGAGGGGGTAGGGAACCAGCTTATTCCTCCACTAGAGCAAAGGTGGGGCATCCAAAAAAATAGAATTTTTTTAAATTTTTGATTCAAGTAGCAATTTTAATCTAAAAAATGTTAGTCTTTAAACCAACGTAAAAGGTACCTCACTTCAAAGAGGGGGAAAATGTAGACACTTTAAAATGTCTTGAATGATACTACACACTTGAATATGATATATTAACATCATTTTGTCATGAAACCCATCTTCTTTTTGCTTGATTGATTAAATTAATCTAGTTAATTAATCAAATGCCTCATGTTCATCTATTAATCTAATTGACCTAATTGGGTTAATTCAACCCCTTCCACACTAACATTTCATCTTGTTTAGTTAAATAATACAAATTATTTAATCTAAGCCCTAAGTCCTCTTATTTAATTAAATAACTTTAGACTATTTAATTAAATATCATATTGCATTCCCCTTTTCATTAAAATCAATAAGTTCATGAATATCACTTTATTCTCCATCTTGCACATTCAAATTTAGTTTTAATTAACTAAATTGCTAATTTCCCTCCATCCACTTTCACAAGGAATATTCCAAAGGGATATTCTCCTATTTGGCTCCAAAATTGAAATTATTTCTTTCAAACAAACTTTGCAACAAACTTCAAAGTTGTTAGAAAGTGTGTTTATTTGAATCATTCTCAACCCTTGATCTTTTCTTCATCCATGTGAACATTGATTCTCATCCATTGATGAGAATCTTTGATCCATGTGCTCACCCTTCATTCAGTATTGACCATTGATTTAGCAAATCGATCTCAACCATTGATTCTTCATTTGCTTTCCTAAAAATACATCACTATTTAGAGATAAATGGATCCATATTTTAATAGTAGACTTATATTGTTGAAACTCACACCCATTTTCATCCATGTTTCATGTTTAATAGCATTTTAGATTAATTTGTATGCATAGTTAGCTTAAGCATCCATTAATGGCTTCCATGGTAACTTAGTTTGCATCCATTTAGCATATTTTAGAATCTAGGGCTTGCATATTTGAATCTTTTACACATTTAGCATAGGTTTACAGTCACTTACATCAAACATCTTATTATTTATCATGTTAAACTATATTTTATCATGTTTTGTTCATCTCTCATCGGTCTCATCATTTTTCTTCAATAAAAATGATTGAAACAAGCTCATACTATCCAAGTGATTGGGAAAGGGTTTCCATTCCACATTAATGTGACAACATTCCCCCAAAAGGATAAGATTCAAGGTCATAGAATAAAAAAATTTCAAGCTTTCATGTCTTTAGCATGTTAGTATTAAAGGCTTCTTCGTTTTGTTGATATTAAATATCTTATTGGGATTAATGCTTAGGGGATTAAATAGGGTTTAAATTTGTATGGATCTGATCTATTTGGTTCACACTATGACATTTGTCACAGATCCTATACAAGATAGTGATGGTGTCATAAGAGCACAAGTGGAAAGCTTGCACTCCTAGATACAACAACTGAGAGATCAAAGGGAGTAGTTTAAAGGTCAAGTGAAGCAATTAAGAGAGGTATTGACCTAAGGTCAGCTTCACTTACTAGACTACTAGTGGAAGCTAATGGTGTAATTCAGAAATATCATGCACCATCTTCTTTGGAGGAATCAGAAGGAACATATGTATAGTTGACTTGTCAAGTCTAGACCCTAACCACAACAAAGAAACAATGGGACAGCAACTTGATCTAGCTCAAGTCAATTTACAAGAATATTTTTCCATCCATTTGAGTTGTGTTTTGATGTAAGATATATTTCCTTTTTGATATTGTATATATATTCAGAGTAGAAAAAGTTATGTAGATACAAGAATATTTTGGTGAAGTAATCAAATGACATCCCAAGGTGAGTAAAAGTTGTATAGATTAAGGGGGATCTTATAAGTTTTTCATGTACAAAAAAAAAATTGGTTACCCTTTTCCCTTGATGTCAAAGGGGGAGAGAAATGTGCATCAAAGGTGGAGTGTTTGTTGTTAGGATTCAAGCATATCGAAGCAATAAACATTAACAATTATATGCAGATTAAATAACAATGAAGAATAACACAAAAGAGATCAACACAGAAATTTAATGTGACCTTTACCCAATATGGGCTACATCCATAGAAACTCAACCACCAAATGATTTTATTATCTAATGCAAAACAGATTACAATCTCGTGAATCACACCATATTGCAACATACGTCCTAGTTGCTTATAACAAGTTTTTTGGAACCTTCTAGAATTAGGGTTTTACAAGGTCATTTTTCATTTGACGTGTTAATGGGAAAACCTTGACGTGTCAATAGGGACAAAAAACCTTGATGTGTCAACTGGGAAAAAACCTTGATGTGTCAACGGGAAAACCTTGATGTGTTAATGAAAAAAATTAACCCCATGATACATTACAAGTGTACAATATTTACATGATCAGTCGCCACATACAAACATTTGTGCCCATCTATTATTTTTTCCATCAATGAAAAGGGGGAGATTGTTGCATCTTGATAACCTTGTTAGCCATTGATGTCAAAGTATGTTTATAATTGTATATGCTCCGGAGAATGCTAGTGTGTAGAGATGTCTAAAGGTACAAGTTAACATTACAGCAATGTGGAAGGCTAGTAGTCAATTTTTTTCCTATGTATGATGTGGAGGTGAGTACACTTGTCTTGATGTGTTTTTAGGATGCCTACAATGATATTTTTCTAATTTGGTGTACCACATTCAATGACAAGTTGTAGAAGATTTTTCTAAGGCATTCACAATATATACTCTAAGGTAGAGACACAATATTTTGGTTTGCATCCTTCAGCAAAGCAAGATTTAGTCTTACGGTTTAGAAGTTAAGATCCTGGAGATGTGAAAGTGTTATATCCAAGTTTTCATCCCAATATTCCTTCTACAATGAAAGTTAGAAGTGACAGATTTTTGGTCCTTGCTATGGCAGAGCAAAGTGATTCAAAAGGCTTGTTGGAATGCTCCACATTCCTCAGAACATGAATTTTTGGCCAAGCATTTTTGAGGACATACTCAATGATCTCTAGTGTATGCTATATTGAAGTCTCAAGTGATTTGGTGCTCCGCAAGTTTAGTTTTCAAAGTGACAGTTTGGTACAATTGGTTCTAGATGCTTAATCTTCATTAGAACATATGTTTGGATACTTTTGCTGACAAGAGATTATGAAGTTCAATTGTATGAAATTGTGTGGATACTCCACATCTCTCATAGTTTCTAAGGTATGAAGTGCATGATCTTGTTGGAAACAAGCAACACTGAGAGGGGGGTTGAATCAGTGTTCTATAAAAATTAATTCTTTTATCCTGACCATTAATCAACTTAACACATTTAATCAGAATCAATATGTAGAAGCATAAAGCAAGAAACCACACAACCATAACACAAGGATTTTTAAGTGGAAACACTATAAGGGGAAAAACCACGGTGGATGGCCAATCCACAATAAGTTCTGAGTATACTCAAAAGAAATATTACAAAATGGGAATGCACCTACATTTAGGCTCACTGCCTAGAGCTCACTACTCAAAATGGGGCTCATTTCCCTTACAAAATTTTGGAATAGATCCAAAAGAAAATGAACTAAGATAATAGCATATACCAATGCTTGATTACAGTTCTGGTTTAGGTCTAATGTCAAACTTTTGTCCTGATGACTGATGCTGAACTCTTGCTCTATTCTGCTAAAGTTTAAACACAAAATCTTTATGTGCAAGTGAAATTGTGCATGATATGGCTCAAATATAACTTAGAAATATGCAATATAGACACACAAATTTTTCATACATCCAAATGATATGACCAATCATCTAAATATATCCGCTCACAAGGAATCAATTGCCACAAGTCAGCTTCAACAAGACTTAATAAAATTCACAACTAGTCGACCCAATCGATGGATAATTTTGATGTGGATTCGAACAAGTCAGCTAAACAATAGCTAGGACCAATAATTAAGCATCTAATCTTGAAGATAATAAAATTAATTCAACTTTATACATCCACTACACATTATTATCACTAAGTCGACTTTATCAAGCAAATAGACAGAAGATGTCCAACCGGACCTACTCAACCATATAGCCACAAAAAAAACTTCATGAGATTCACTAATAATATGTTTCATGTGCCTGAAAAACAAATGCATAGATCCACAACCCAAAATGGTGATCTGGTGAAGCTATCAAATTGGATGCCCAGTTCTATCAGTAACACTGTCGATAACACACAATTTTCATTTCCTCTGCTAGTGCGATTGAATGCATAACTAAAGACCAAAAAGGTGACTTTTGTTGCCATCAAAGACAACACTAGAAGCCAAGAAATCATGTCCACTTACATCAAATTCCAAAAATCTTCCCCTTTGGCATTGATGGCAACACTTAGTGAAAAATGACTAAGTGTTGAGATTAACATACTGTTGGTATATAAAGTACTGAATAATGTACCACTACAAAATATTACTCCCCCTAAGAGTATTAAGACATTTTTCACTACACTCTCTCTCCCCCTTTGACATCAATGACAAAATTGGGGATATAAGTATTATCCGGAGACTTATAGTAATTGGAAAATATTTTCAAAGACCTTTTTCAATTCACTAAGGGTGGAGTCCCAAATACTCTTTAGACTTTCCAAAATGGTGATGTGACCACAAAGAAGGTAGGATAATGTTTATGTTGCTTCCAAGCTTACCAAATCAGGGGTAGTTACAACACTTTTTTCTTCCTTTAAAGCATTCGCCATCATCTCAATCTTTGTACTAATTGGTCCCCTTAAGTCACTTACTCTACTAATGATTATTTCATTTTCAAACTTTAAATTCTTCATTTGGTCAAGTAAGGATATCACCTAACAATCCTGAAGACACATGCTGCCAATCAAGGGATCAAGGTTGTTGGAAATGATAGCCAACTGTTGCTCGATGTCTTTTATCTTCTTTTCATTTGTAGCTATAAATTTTGGTAGGATTAAAAAGGATTTGTACACATTTCCTCCTTTAGTTATATCACCTTGAATGTGTTGAATCCAAATTTCTAATGACTTCCTATCTCTGGAGATTAACTTGATCAGGCTACCAAGTCTTTCTTCCTTAAATTCCTTTC
Source organism: Sequoia sempervirens (assembly GCA_007258455.2). Taxonomy (NCBI): domain Eukaryota; kingdom Viridiplantae; phylum Streptophyta; class Pinopsida; order Cupressales; family Cupressaceae; genus Sequoia; species Sequoia sempervirens. Next base: position 42,168,093 of record VDFB02000363.1, read on the forward strand.
TCACTTTAACCAGGGCTGAGTCCTCAAAGGATTTGTAATGAGAATCAAAAAAATTTATTAATTTTCTTAACTCATTCGAGGTGGAGCCTGATGGGTCCAAAGTATGCATAGGCAGTAGTTTCTGCAGAACTCTAGAGGCAAGTTTTAATAGATCACTATCTTCGATGTGGGATTTCAATATTTTCTCATTTGCTTTGTCTTGAGCTATTTCGGCGACTTTCAACATCTGAATTAGAGATAAAGTAGATAAATTTATTGAATTCTCATCAAATTCAAAATCTAATTCTATGTACTGCTCCAATAGGGATTCATTTGCTTTATTTGGGCTGATTTTTTATTGCTTTCCCTTGTCAATTTCAAACTGAGCTTCTGGAATGGCTTGAGGTATTTTCTTTTCTTCAGCAATCTCCTCACTTTGGTCCTTAGATACTAAAGGAGTCTCAATATTTTCAATAATGGAAGGAGTCAAAGTATCCTCAAATACTGGAGAATCAGATACATTTATGTCTTCCACATTCTCATTTTCTTCTCCCAACACCTCTACTTCCTCATCTTCATTCCCTTCCTTTACTAATTCATCTACATTTCCTTTTCCTGATTTGTTTACTTCCACATTTATTTCTTCATGACCTTCAATCTGTTCATTATTGACTTCTTCAACATTTACCTTTTCTTTTGAAAAAAATTCTTCCAAAATTGCCTTGGTCTCATTTATCACAGCTTTGGTGTCACCAATCATGAGTTTTTTATTCTTGATTTGGTTCTGAATTTTTGTTTGACTCTTAGAAGAAGTGAGTCCATTTCTTCAATCCCCATCTCAGGACACAAATCAGCAAGAACCCTTTTTCTCAAGTTCTCTTCCTCAGTTCTTGCAGTTTCCCTTCTTGACTCCAAAGCATGATATAGGCTTGTAGGCAAGCCAAACATAATCTCAACAAGAGTTTTGTTGAAAGAGTTTAGATGCTTAATTGTAGCTTCTTCAAGAATCCTTTTACCAGAATCATCAAAAGTATCAAATAGATCATAGAGAGGATTGAGATTACCATCAGTTACTGCTGCATTTTCAACTTCTTCCACAGACATGTTGGGCTTGACAACTTTGGGCTTCTTCTGATCTTCTTCACCTTTCCCAGAAGGCTTCCTTTTGTTTAGCTTGATGGCATGAGTCCCAGTAGCCTTCAACTCTCTTACTATCTCTTCTAAATTTTTCTCTTCTTCTTCTTCTTTTGCATATGTAGCTTTGTAAGTTCTTGAACTTTTTCTCTTCTTCTTTCTTCTTGAGGCTTCTACCTGACTTGGCTAGGTAGTAGGGAAACTTCTAGTTGCTTTGGCTGAAGATGTTCCCTGACCAACTACTTTTTGCTTTTTCCTTCCCCTTTGTTGCTTCAACTTTAGCTTCATCCCTTTGTCTTCTTATTTCTTTCAGTTTTTCAACTAGAATACCCATATTCTCTACAAAGACTTTCATTTCCTTCCTTACCCTCCTAATGGAAACTGGTTTCCTTAAATCTGAGTGAACTTGCAAACTTTTCTTAGCATATGTACCAAACCTTTCTTCATTAGGATCTAGAGGTGAGTTTAGCAGATGTTCAACATACATCTTTAGAATATTTCCATCTACCTCACATCCCATCGGCATGGTCCAAATTGACCTAGGATCAGCAGCTTCCATGTAACACTCATCAATATCAATCATAAAGCATATGGAGTCCTTGTACTGTTCTACTACAACTTCAGGTATCCTTTCTCTGGCATGCATCTATTTTTGAAAAAAATTGAAGTGACCCCATAGAATTGTGTTACGGGTCTCCCAGTTACCAAGATTGCATAGTATATCCCAGATCTATACTGCTACCAGGGTATCATTTCTCCACTGAACTTTACTGAATCCTAGTACTTCACTTGAGAAGTAAAAATACAGAAAGATTAACAAGTTTCCGAACTTGAAGACATTCTTTTTGTCCTTTTTGATCTTTTTCAAATTTTCCAAAAGTTGTCCTCTGAGCACTTCGCATAAATCATAATCTACATTTTGCTTAATCATCTCATAGGCTGCATAGATGGCAGTTTTGGATACTGAATTTTTCTTGACTCGAATGATAGATCTTATACCCTATGATCATGGATGCAAATTTAACATCAATTTCGGCAATATCATCTATGGTCATTTCCCTTCTATCCCACTGAGATCCAATTGCTTTAGTGACAACATCATTCTTTATGGACTTCAGTATAGGGAATCTACTAAAAGAGTTTAAGCCCATCACTGCACAGATAGCTTCCTTGGAAATTTTAAATGGTATGTCTAGCCACATGAATTCATCATGCACTCTGCTTAGAATGTACCGAACCTACTTGTCCTCCTCAAATATGGGAAACTTCGCGTATTGCACAAAGTTCTTATCCACTAGGGTTTGAAATTCAAGTTTCACAGAGAAATCATCTTGCACTATGTGTTCAGAGTATAATTCCAACAACTAAGCACTGCCCAAATCTTCAATGTTCGCATGCACATATGCCCTAATATCCTCGATGTGTAGAACATTGTACGGCATGGAGGAAAATGAACCTAGCGGCTCAGTGCCTACTAATTTGTATGGATTCCACTTAAACTTTGGACGTGGCCTATATTTGACTTCAACCAACAGTGGGGTAGACATGATTGAGAGAACACAAATTTATAGGTTTTTGCTATAAATACCTTCTGGAGACAAAATGGAGGTCAATTTGCAGATTCCTTTTTGAGCTTGAATCTCCTTTCTGCTTTAGCGAGGGTTAATTTAGAGTGCTTCAGACTTCTTTCACTTGAATGCAATGTGACAAATGAGAGTGAAAATGGTTCTTTTATTGTCATCGAACTTAACTTTGTACTTCCGCAATAAATGCTCTTGCCCTAATTTTGTAGGTTTTTAGACTTTGTATATTTTAAAACAAACAATTCTTGTGTGGACCATCAATAATCCTCTTTGATGTCTTAGCTTTATTTCACAACATCTAAAGAATAACCAATTTTCTACTTGACTCATCTGAATTCTAGTGCTAGCCACTTGTAGGGGATTTAGAAGATTTTCTTGACAGCCCCCCCTATGGAAAAGACCTATAATTAGTTTCCAAAGGTATTACCAGAAGAGACTTCTAGTGCAGATCCATTTGTGTTTGTAGAGGGGTTCTTCCTCACCCATTTCTTTTGTATCTCCTTCTTGATTTCATCAGTAGTAATCTTTCATTTTCCCTTAACATCCGATTGTATGTTCTGTTTTACCGGACCTCTTTTGTTCCAACAAAATCTAGAGGTGTGACCAAATTTATTGCAATTGTAGCAAACAACATTCCTCTGTATAATCCAATTGTTCCATTGGCTTTGTCTTAATCTGCATTGGTTAGAAACATGTCCAAATATATTGCATGCATAGCATTTGATGTCTTTATGTAAATTATGCATCATAATTCTGCACTCACTTGACTTGTGACCATACTTGTAGCAATTAAAGCATTGACCTGAAAATGATGGTCTACTTGTGTTCATCTTACTTCTACACTGAGAAGCCATATGACCAAATTTGTTACAAGCACAACAGTAGCCATTAAATCTTTGAGCATTGGGTTTCCTTACCGGATTCCTCCTAGATTCATTCACCCGGTTTCCTTGTTTGAATTTTCTTTGTTTGAAACTCTTCTGATTAGATCTCCTTTGTCTAGATCTGGAGCTTTCTCCTTCTACATATCCAAGCCCTCATTTATCACCATCAATTCTTTGACCTTTGATTAGTTCATCAAGCTCGGTTGAGCTTGCATTGAATTTGTCCTTAAATTCATTTGTTGTAGCGAGTTCATCTCTGAGATCATCAAGTTGTTTTTCAAGCTCCTCTTCATTATTCTTGGTTTGTTCCAATTCATTCTCTAGTCAGTTTCATTATTCAAAATTTTCTTTTAAGGATTGTGCAAGCTTTTCTTCATTTTTCTTCTTGTCCTCTAACTCCTTGGTCATCTTCATCATGATGGATTTTGTCTCATGCTTCAAGGCAACATTCTCTTGGGAAAACTTTTGACATTCTTCTATCTTTTCCTTTAGGACTTGATTGAGTTGTTCATCTTCACTAGTTTTGTTCTTCTACTTGAGTTGGCCACATAATTCCTTTCTTTTCTCCCTTGATTCATCAATTTTTTCTTTCAATGACTGGATAAATTTTTCTGCATTTTCAAGACTTTCTTGTAGTTCCCAAATTTTAGATTTTGATTGGTCAAGATCATCCAAGGCCACCATGAGTTGTTGTTGCAGACTGTTTGTATCCATTGAATATACTTTCCAAAATATCCCCAAGCTATTAGACTTCTTTAGAGGAACAAGCTCTGATACCAATTGTTGGAAACAAGCAACACTAAGAGGGTGGGGTGAATCAATGTTCTACAAAAATTAATTCTTCTATCCTGACCATTAATCAACTTAACACATTTAATCAGAATCAATTTGCAAAAGCATAAAGCAAGAAACCACACAACCATAACACAAGGATTTTTACGTGGAAACCCTGTAAGGGGAAAAACCACAGTGAATGGCCAATCCACAATAAGTTCTGAGTATACTCAAAAGAAATATTACAAAATGAGAATGCACCTGCATTCAGGCTCACTGCCTAGAGCTCACTGCTCAAAATGGGGCTCACTGCCCTTACAAAAGTTTGGAATAGATCCAAAATAAAATGAACTGAGATAATAGCATCTACCAATGCTTGATTACAGTTTCAATTTAGCTCTGATTTTGAACTTCTATCTTGATGACTGATGATGAACTCCTACTCTATCCTGCTCAATTTCACACACATCTTTATGCACAAGTGAAAATGTGCATGATATCGATCAAATATAACTTAGACATACACAATACACACACACACAACTTATTCATACATCCAAATGATATGACCGATCATCTAAATATATCCGCTCACAAGGAATAAATTGCCACAGGTCAGCTTCAACAAGACTTAATAAAATTCACAACTAGTCGGCCCAATCGATGGATAATTTTGATGTGGATCTGAACAGGTTGGCTAAAAAACAACTATGAACAGGTTGGCTAAACAACAGCTAGGACCAATAATTAAACATCTGAGCTTGAAGATAATAAAATTAATTCAACTTTATACATCCACTACACATTATTATCACTGAGTCAGCTTTATCAAGCAAATAGACAGAAGACGTCCAACCGGACCTACTCAACCATATAGCCACAAAAATAACTTCACGAGATTCACTAATAATATGTTTCACATGCCTAAAAAAAAATGCACATATCCACAACCCAAAATGGTGATCTGGTGAAGCTATCAAACCGGATGTCCAGTTCTGTTGGTTACACTATCGATAACACACAATTTTCATTTCCTTTGTCGGTGTGACTGAATGTATAACTGCGAACCAAAAAGGTGACTTCAGTTGCCATCAATGATAACACTAGAAGCCAAGAAATCACGTCCACTTACATCAAATGCCAATAGATCTTTCTTGTTTCCATTACCCCACAAATGTTTCAAGTTTTTTGTGAAGATATGCTTTTGTTGAGGCCAATTAAGGCATGTTGATGAGGTGTGCCACAATTCCAAGTGTGAGCAGAGTTTATGGAATGATTGAAGATGTTGTTTGGTTCATGCCAACTCATTTGGGAGAAATGTAACTAATTTTTTTTATCATTTTTTATATTGCCAATGGATATGTAGGCTAACTTGCTACAAGTTTCATAATTTCTTGTTTATGGCCAACTTAATTTATATTTGCAAGTGTGCAGATGATATATATAGAAGATAAAAGATGAGAAGTGATGTATGGATGTGTATGAATACGTGTAAGTGCATGAGTAGAGTGTGATAAGATCCACCTCAGATCTTGTGTGTAGAATTGATGACTATCAAAGGGTTGAAGCCATAAAGTCAGTCATATTTCAGTTGTTTTCAATCAAGGAGTAGTAGCTTCCTTGGATTGTAGCCCTAAAATAAAGTTGTATAAATAGAGAATTGTAGCTTTCTTGTGTTGTAGCCCTAAATCAAAGTTGTAACTATTATTTACTTGTGATTTTAGATTAGGACAGTAGCTCCTAGCAACATTTTTCACCATGTTTTTTCCCTGTGGGGTTTTCCACGTAAATCTAGTGTCAATTGTATTCTTGTGTGGATGCTTTCCTTCTTTCTTGTTTTGATTAAGTAGATAAATGCTTAATTTTTATAACTTAGCATCACCATCTATTGACTGGGATTGAAATTTGAAGTTTACTGATTCACCCTCCCCCCCTCAGTATTCCAATGTGTTCAACAGTCTAGACTAGGGCACCCAACACCCTTGTCCATCCCATTTTGGCTAAAATTTAAATATGTCGGTGTTAGCATTTTAATATTTAAAAATCCAAAATCATTTGTTACCTATCAGTATTTGATTTTTGGGAAATTGGAAGAATTGAATATAAATACAAATCATTTTCACCATTTTAATCATAAGCACACCTAATGAATCCTATCATGTTTGAGAAAGCAATAGAGATCATAATTGAGCAGTCAAGAGTAGAATTACAATAGCATTTATTTCATTCAAGCATCATGTTTTCATGTGAGTTTGTTCATGTTTTATGTTCATTTATTTTGTGAGTACTAACACTTGCAGGACTTCAATTCAAGCATCAATTTATCCTTGAAGGTTATGAGTATATGTCTTCAGTTCATTAAGGAATGTAGATCTGAGCGGTGAGTTGCAACAATTGTCAATTTATCACTTATTGATCATGTAGCCTCTGCCCAACTGAGGGTAAGTTCTCTTTGTATATTATCATAGCTATTGTGGAGTTAGAAATACCAAAATAGGTTTTGACTTAGGCAATCCCCTATACACCACAACCCTTCCCCCTCTTTCATGTGTACAAGTTACAGATCTGAAGTGAACTAGAGGAAGATTAAAGACCTAATTGTTCATTCATGCATTCAATCCTTACATGTCATCAAATCAAGAAAAGTGGATTTGATCAACAACAAACAAATTTTTGACAATGAGTCTAAAAGAGAAGAGCATAGAGACTAGGGGCAACATGAGAGTGAAATCATATTTTGAGTAGTTGTTACCCAGTCTAGGGTTCCCAACTCCTTTTTCCAATTGTTTCAAGCCCAAATTTATATGCCAATGTCTTTTTTGTCTACCCTCTATTGTTCTAAACTTTGTTTCTATTTTTTGTTTATTGTTTTCTAGAAATCTCAAAAAAATGCTAAATTTTCATAAATAACCTAGGGACATCATTTGATCATCAAATTTAGCCAATTAATAATCAATTAATCACAACATACCACCTAAAAAAGGGATTAAAACCTTGTTCCACCATTTTGGCTCTTCCATTGAGGTTTGTAGCCAAGTGGGTATTGAGATCACTTTAATCCTCTTTTCCCATTGGCATATTGGAAGAAGTGTGATTTAGACCCTAGATCCCTTTTTCCAACATCACATTTTGGTGAACCCAATTGTTTGTGCACTTTAAAATCTTATGAAATCTAAGCCATATCATTTTAAAATCTTAGTATAATCTTAGGTTGTGTAAATTCATCATTTATACATGCATAATTTTCATAAAAAGCATTGAAAAGGTCAAAAATTGCATAGCATATTTCATTTAAAAGATTAAAAGAGGGGGTTAATTTTAATTGTTGCAAGGTAGATCTAGCTCATAATTGCATTGAAAAATCTACATTAGGTCATGTTAAAATCTAAAAACAAATGTGAAAGTGTTTAAAGTTCTCATTTAGGCATATTTAGGCATATGCATTTTTTTTTTTTTAAGTAAAAAGTTGCATTGTTGTTATTATCATTTTAAAAGATAGAAAATTTTAATTTTCCAAAATTTTTAAATTAGAATCAATTAATTATTTCACTTTGCAATCTTAAATTATTATTTGAAACATTTGAAAATTGCATACAAAATTATGTTTTCCACATTGCAAAAAAATAAAATTATGTGCATTTATGAAAGTTTGCTTGTCATCGACCTAAACATTTACAGATTAGGACCCTCATATACTGTAGAACACAACAAAATTTTAAAATTCATAAAATTAACCTACTATTCTAGGGTGCCTAGTGCCCCTATTTAGTCATTTTTTGTTAAAAATTGGATCGCAATTTTGTCTTTGTGTCCTGTGTTTTTATGGGTTATGTGATTGCAAAATTCTTGTTGTTTATGTGACTATTTTGTTTGATATTCCTTGTATGCATACTAAAGTGTTTTGAAACTCATAATAATTTTATGAGCTTCACGTCTTGGTGTCCTATTGCTAATACCCTTGTGAGAGATGTAGTTTCAAACTTATGGCTTCCCACACTGCAAACACAACCGATGTTGAGCATGAGTCTTATAACTCTTTCACACAAAGTATTACCTCTACCCAATCCATCTCATATTCTCTCCCTAATCCTACATTACCAATGACTTTGTCACAACCTACCATTCATGTGGACTTGGAGGTTATTATTTCCCATTTCCCTAAAGAGAAACTAAAACAATTGGATAAGGATTTAGGTCTTCAAGACTACCTAAGTACTAAGCCTTTAGTTGGAGAGACTGCCTATTATGGAAAACCTTCAGAAGATAATAAATGATTCCCAAGGAATAGAAGTGTGTGTATCCTAGCTCACATAGTAGATGCTAATATTCTAGCTAGTTGCACCCAAGCATTTACCAATGCTTGAAACCTAGTAGGAAATTTTTTTTCCTCTCTGACAATAATACCTTCTACTACCACATTTACACCTCTAGCCATACCAGCAACAATACAATATAATACAATAATACCTTCTATTCCCACATTTACACCTCTTTTTTTGTCTGTTGTATGTTTACTGTTGAGACTTAGTTTCTTTCATGTTGTTTTGTCATTTTGTTGTTGTTGGGTGTTGTTGATAGTTTATTGTTTTATCTCTCAAGTAGCACTTTGTTTCTTTTGTTCTTTTGGGTTGTGGTCTTTTGTTGGTGTCTTACTATAGTATCTTTTGAGAAACATTTTTTATCTTAAGTTGTAAAGGGTTTCAGGTCTCTTCAAAACCTGTTTTTCACATATACTCAAAACATTACATTATAGTAATGGTTTAAACTCAAACTTAGGGCTCCCTAGTGGGAATCCTTATAGTTTTATCACTTCACCCATAACATCACCATCACCTCTCATAAATATGCAAAACAATAACCCACTCGTCATTCATACTAGTTCACTATACTCAACAAATTTTCAAAACATGTCACCCAATGATCTAGTGATAAATCAACTTTTGCAAAACATGACATCATTACAGCAACAAGTTCCAAACTTAAATCAAAATCAAACCAATGGTAAACCTCACACGTAGCCCATTTTTTGTTTGTTATTTTAAAAACACCTATACCACAAAAAATTGAAATATCCCAATTCGAAAAATACAATGGTAAAGGAGATCCCACTAACCATGTGTCAATTTTTATTGTATTGTATAGTGACTTCATTTGCAAAAATGCGCTCCTAGAAAAACCTTTTTTGAGATCATTGAAATACATGGCCTTGGATTGGTCTTGTTCATTACCAAACAACTCTATTACCTCATTTGCATAACTTGGTAGTGCATTCCTTCAACATTTTCAAGTGAACATTGGTCCTCAAGTGACATTAATAGATTTAGTTCATTGTAAACAAGGACCTAAGTAAAAGATAACAAACTTTATAGGAAAATACCAATTTCTTTACTTGTAAATATCCTATGGTCTTCCAAACGTTGGCATTCAAAGGGTGTTTATAGCAAACTTACAACCTAGTATTCGAGATAAGATATTATTGATGAAATATCCATCTTTTACACACTTGTGTATGGCCCTTCATGATAATCAGATATTGGTTAGTCAATATGAGGGTACACCTTCATTGTCTCCTACTGTTCAATCCAAAGTCATGCCTCAAAATAATTACCAATCGTTTAAAAATAAAAACAAAAACTTCATTAAGATAAACACTCCTCAAACTGTTAATAACATTGAAACACAAGTCATTGTTGCAAATAAACCTCCATATCAATGTAGGCCAAGAGATAGATAATTTTCGCAATTGTCTAATTCTCTCCATGTGATAATATTACAATTGTTAAATAATAACATGATTCAACTCCCTCTTATTAGGCTTGTTGATACAACTAAACCTTTACCATCAAATTTTAACATGAAATTATTTTTTCAATATCACCGTACACTTGGACATGATATAGAAAGATGTATGCATCTTAAGCACCAAGTGAAAGACCTCATCAACTCTAATCAAATCCAACTAGTTGGCATTAATGACAAAGGAAATAAATTAGTTTCGCCACCTAGTCAAAACTTTCAAATATTTACAAACCCATTGCCAAGTCATTCAACAAACTTTGTGTAATCTAGTGATAATGAAGAAGATAATAATTATTTATCCAACTTTGTAAACGTGATAGAATTTCAACCTCGTAAGGGTTGAACCACTTTGTTTCCTAACATTTCTTTTACACATATTGATGCATCCATAAATAAACTAGATGGTCCTCTTTGTATCACCGGTTGAATCAATGATAAACCTACAAGGGGGATACTCATTGATCTCATGTGTGCAAAGACTATGATAACCAAAGAATTCTTATTTGTGCATGAACTTTACAAATATAATTACGAATAATCAAAAGCACAACCAAGAACTCATGATGGTTTTGTTCGCCCTACAATAGGTTTGATAACTCTCTCAATAAAAATTAAACCTAAATAATTGGATGTTTCATTTACCATAGTTTTAGTGTTGGACCAATTTCGTGTGAAGTTAGGCTATCCATAGCTACACTCCATGAATGTGGTCCCATCAATTATTCACAAATTTATAAAATTCCCATTTGAAAAAGAAATACACATTGTTTATCATAGTGTGTTTAAACCTTTTCCCTCTCGTGGAAAGTTTTTGCTAGATTAATTTTGGACTCAACCAATTAAACCTGTTAAGCCTCACGAGGAATTTTTATTCATGTCATATCAAAATTTAAAACTAAGCTTATAGTTGAGTTATCCCTTAGTAATATCCGACCCAAGATTCCTCAATCTACAGTGACTTTGATGGTTCTTCCTCCTACCCCACGGGTAGTGGATGAACCTAAGTCCAAATCAGGTATCCTCCCTTGACAACCTGGCATATATGTTGCGGTTCCACCTCCATCATCCTATAAAAATACAAGAGATTATTGTGTAATTAACTTTGTGCCTCAAAAAAAAAATGCAAGTCTTTAGATGAAACCTAAGAACATGATGGTCTCCCAACCTATGGTGGTCCCTTTAGTTTCTCCTCCAAAAGAAGAAAAGAGATCAATGTTGGGGAACACCTCCATTACCCCTTCACAAGCTAAAACTTGTGTGATAAAAAATAGAAGTACAAAATATCATAAACGAAGACATCATGCTATAGCTTGTCAACTTACGAAAAAGTGTGAAACCTTACCTAATGACCATCCAATCCAACTCTGATGAATTTCCTCTCACCCATTCATCCTCGTCATCACTTGAATCCATCCCTCCGCCCTTTCTAAACCATGACACTGAACCTTACCTCTCCCAACCTAATAAAATAATGAAATAGGCTCACACGAATGATGGTTCTCACAATCATTATAATAGCACTAATATGAAACCTATTGTGATACATTCAGATAGTAAAGAAGAATATCAAACAAAAGAACAAAAAGAAGATCATAACAAATTATCCCTTATATTTTCTAAATTGATGAATCTAAATGGGAGCAGTCATAATAACCCTCCTAATGAGAGTGATTCACCATGTGTTGAACCCAATGTTACTCCTCGTATGGCACTTTTTGTAGTCCCTTTATCATGTTGCTTTCCTTATATTTATGATGAGAAAGATTGGGATGCAGATGATTTGATTTAGATCAACTCGCATGTGCAATACCTTTGTGTGTGTTTTATGTGTTTGCATATATGTTATGTAATCTCCCATGATGTGTTGCTTGGCATGTATTTATGTTTGTTACTTTATTTGGATGACCCTTGTTCTTTTTGGCATAAGGATACAAATAAAACAAATATGTTGTGACATTCATCTATTTGTATCTCCATTCATCTTTATGTTGTGAACATTGTTGTATTGTGTTTCTTTATGGAACAATGCAAGGCATTGATACATTTAGGTCTCTTATATTTTGACCCAAAATCTTATTATTTATCTTAATGTATCACTCCTCCATTGTGTTTTTAGTTCCATGAGTATCCGAGGAATGATGTCAATTTCAAGCATAATCATATTGTATATTATCTATGGTCTCTATTGACCCCAGATCTATGGATCCCTTACGTGATATTTGTTATCTTATTATATGGCTCTGTCTTGGGGGGAACCCCCTTGTCATGAGACAACCTTTTTGGGAACATATCATTGGCATTGGGTTTTTCAATAAGCTCTTGTGACCCCCTTTTTTATGTTTCATATAATTTTTACTCTACCTTAAAGGAAATTGCTCACAATTTATGTTAGCAATTACTTTAAGATGGGGGCATGCATTCCATTATGTGCTTCACTTTGTTCACATGTATTGACCTTGGTGATGCATTTTTGGCATATTAATCATTTTTGTAGTGCCTTATTAGAATTACTAGAACTATAATTCTTGGTATGGTTGACACGAGAACACACCTAGTGAATATTGGACTTCACTAGCCCTTGTGTGTCTCTCATTTGCTACTTTTGCAAAAACTCACCTAGTGAAAATTGGACTTCACTAGCTTGTGTTGTTTCTTGTCACAGCTCATCCAGTGAATATTAGACTTCACTAGCCTATGATGCTTTGTTTCATGTGTCACCTAGAAAATATCAAAATTTGTTAGCATATGACTCATGAATTCCTTGGGTATGGATCCTAGAAATATTTTTGCAAAGCTTTCTAGTCCTTTATTGTTATATCCCCTTTGTATTGTGTTTGTATTGTGTTTGCATTATGATTACATCATGTTTACATTGTGTATACATTGTGTTTTATGTTTGCATCATGTTTGTATTGTGTAGTATTTATGTTTCATGTTTTATGTTATATTTTGTGTCTTCACCATGTATGCTTCGTGTTTTTCATGTTGCATTTCACTTCATGTGTATGTTCCTTTTTCCTTACATTATCTTTCTATAGGATCTTAAATTTGGGAGCTAGCGCATCCCCTAGATTTGATGTCATTTTATCTCTTTAATGTTTGGATAATTGAACCCTTCTTGGCTTATTTGTACCTTAGTGTGAGTCTAAGTGTAAGCTCATACTCTCACTAAAGTGGGGGCTAAACGTAGCATTGAAGATTTTCACCCTTGACAATTTCACATTAGGTTTAGCTCCCCCTATGTGCTTGGACCCAATTATGCATTGAATTTTCCCGTTTTATATTTAGAAAATTAAAAGATGGGATTAAAAATAAACATTTAATATTTAATACTGATGTTTAAGGCCCCAAAAAGGATGGGTCTAGACTAGGGTTCCCAACATGCTTGTCAATCCCATTTTGGCTAAAATTTAAATATGTCGATGTCGACATTTTAATATTTAAAAATCTAAAATCATTTTTCAACTATCGGTATTTGATTTTCAAGAAATTAGAAGAATTATATATAAATACAAATCATTTTTAACATTTTAATCACAAGAACACCTAATGAGTCCTAGCATGTTTAAGAAATCAGTTGAAATCATAATTGAGCAGTCAAGAGCAGAATTAGTAGAATTACGACATCATTTATTTTAGTCAAGCATCATTTCGCCATGCATCATGTTTTTATGTGAGTTTGTTCATGTTTTATGTTCATTTGTTTCATGAGTACTAACACTTGCAGGACTTCAATTCAAGCATCAATTTCTCCTTGAAGGTGATGAGTACATGACTTCATTCCATTAAGGAATACATATCTAAGTGGTGAGTTACAACAATTGTCAATTTATCATGTATTGATCATTTAGCCTTTGCCCGACTGAGGGTAAGCTCTCTTTTTATATCATCATAGCCATTGTGGAGGTAGAAATACCAAAATGGGGTTTTTCTTACGCAAGCCACTATATGCCACAACCCTTCCCCCTCTTTCATGTGTGCAGGTTACAAATTTGAAGTGAATTGGAGGAAGATAAAAGACCTAATCGCTCATTCATGCATTCAAGCCCTACAAGTCATCAAATCAAGGAAAGTGGATTTTATCAATGATGAACAAAGTTTTGACAATAAGTCTAGAAGAAAACAGCACACAAACCAAGAGAAATAGGGGAGTGAAATTAGATCTTAATTATTTGTTACCCAGTCTAGGGTGCCTAGCGCCCCTGTCTAGTTGTTTCAATCCCAAATTTATACGTCAAGTTCTTTTGTGTCTATCCTTTTTTGTTCTAAACTCTATTTTTGTTTGTTTATTTTATGTTTTCTAGAAATATCAATAGATTGCTACATTTTCATAAATAACTGATGAACATCATTGTATCATAAAATTCAATCAATTAATCATAATATACCACCTAGCAAAGGGATTAAAACCTTGATCCACCATCCTGGCTCTTCCATTGAGATTTGTACCCAAGTGGATATTGAGGTCATTTTTAATCCTCTTTCCCCATTTTCATAATGGAAGAAGTGTGATTTAGGCCCTAGATCCCTTTTTTCCAATATCACGGTTAGATGAAGCAAAGGGGCCCATAGGCTTAATGTATCTGATATTTTTTTGTTTCATATTGCAAAGTGTAAAACACCTAAAGATGTTTCGGAAAAAACGTGCAAAATTTTATGGTCAAGTCAATCAATTTAGAATCTTGCAACTTGAAGCAAATCTAGCATCACTCTCTCTAGATGTATTTCCTAGTATTCAAGATTTCCTTGCACAATTCAAAATGATTTTGTCACAATTGAAATGATGTGGGCATGATAAATTTGAAGAAGCATGTATCTTCTTGATTATGTCTAAGTTAAGAGGTCCTTATCAATTGTTTTCTTCTACTTTCTATTCTACTATGGATGCCATGGGGAAAGATTATAAAATGCATACCTTTGAGTTGTTTTTTGAGCATCTTACTAGGGAGCACACCAAGTTGATTTAGATGGATACACTTCCTATTTCTAAGAACCGAGATCTAATAGCTCAATCTTCCAAAGGTAAAGGAAAGAATAATAAGAAGCCTAAGATAGAATCATCTTTTGGTAGTCTCCCTCTAAACTGAAGTAGAAGATGTCAGAAGTCCACTCCACCTCCTTCTTCCAACTCTAGAAATTCTTCTTTGAAATCTAAGAAAAAGAAAGGAGAACCTTATTCTTTTTCTAGAAAAACTAGGCATGTGATGAGTCTGATTGATTCAAGAGACTAGAGGCCTTGGATGAAGCTATGAGGAAACATAATATTTTAGTTCCTAAGTCTTTTTCCACAAGAAAAGGGAAAAAAATTCTAGTACCTTCCTTCCAGTCATCTTCTGATAGTTGGATTCTTGATTTAGGTGCTTCACATCACATAACCAATTCGTGTGATCTTCTTGATTCCATTGCTTATAGTCATACTTCTCATATTGCAGTTGGGAACTCTTCACATATTCCAATTTTGGGAATGGGATTTGTTTATATGCTAGATGGTTACACTGAGGATGTTCTTGTTCCTGATATTTCAAAGAATCTACTCACCATATATCAAATTCGTCATTCTAGAGATGGAAATTCCATTGAGTTTACTCCACATCATGTAACTATTTGACAATTATAGGATCCTAAGAAGTTTGTTGCTAAAGGGAGAGTTGATCATGAGAACCATTTATTTCAGTTTGATGGCTTTGAGTCTTCATCGAGTTATTCCTTTATTGCACATGCTAATTTAGTGAGAAAACTTTTCCATTAAAGGTTTGGTCACTTGAACTATAGATATCTTCAATAGATGGAAGCACATAACTTAGTGGTGGGTCTTCCTAAGATCTCTTGCATGTAGATGGTATTTTTTGAGCTTGTGTTCTTGGCTAACAACATCAAGATCCTTTTCCTAACGGTCAAACCACATGTGCAACCACACCCCTTGAGTTGGTTCATAGTGATCTCGTGTCATTTCCAACTTCTTTTTTAGTGGCTAAGTATGTGCCCACCTTTATTGATAATTTCTAATGACGCACATGGGTCTATTATTTGAAGCACAAGAGTGAGGTTCTCATCACCTTTAAGACCTTCAAAGCATTTGTGGAGAAGTAGTCAGGTTTTTTCTCTTTGATGGACACGCATAGATAATGGGGGAGTATGTCAATCAGGCACTTTAGGAATTTTTCAGTAAGCATGGTATTCTTCATCAGCATAATGTTTGGTGTGGCTAAGAGAAAGAACAATAATTTATGGGAGATGGCCAATTGTATGATTTAGTTGGTCCATGGCTCCTACTTTTTGGGTTGAAGTTGCCAATTGTGCCAACTATATTCAGAACCTTATGCCTCACAAGGCAATGTGAAATATGACTACTAAGGAGGCCTAGTCCCATAACAAACCTAATGTATCCTTCTTTAGAGTATTTGGTAGTGAGCAGGTTGGGTATTCATTATGGATGGTCAATTTAAAGAAATGGAGAAGTAGAGTGAGCAGTTCATTTTTGTTGGCTATTGTGAGGATGTGAAGGCATACATATTGTTTGATCTTGACATAATCATGATGTTCAATTTACTAATTCCTTCACACACATGGATCCTCCTACAACTTCTTCTTCATCACTGCATACTCAATCTTGTTTATTTGAGGATGTTTTGCTTCTTAAGGAAGATTTTGATGATGATCTTGATCTACCTCCTCCAGATCCACCCACTAGGCCACAATGGGCTTGTACTACTCTTGAGGAGGCTAGTCCTCTTGTTGGTGATCCCACAAACACTTGCTACACTCATTCTCAGAATTTGAGAATTAGTCTTTTAAGTCATGTTTTTGATGATCCTTAGAGGTTTTCAAATGTTTTTGGTATTTCTGAGTGGGATAGTTCTATAGCTAAGGAGTATTCCTCCTTGATGAGAAATCATAATTGGGATCTTGTACCTCTTCCTAGGGGAAGAAATTTGGTCTGCTGCAAGTGGGTGTATCATACCAAATATGCAATTGATGGTTCCATTGACAAGCACAAGGCCAGTCTTGTTGCAATGGTGTTTTTATAGGTTGAGGGAGTTGACTATTCTAAGACCTTTTCTCCCATGGGTATCTTCATGAGGAGATCTATATGGAGTAGCCACCTAGTTATGTGAAAGACTCTTCAATTTTTTGCAAGCTTTTATGTTCTTTGTATGGTCTCAAACAAGCCCCTCAGGCTTGGTATGAGAAAATGGATATTTTTTGCTTATTTCTAGGTTCATGTGTCATTTTGATCCTACAGTTTATACTTAGAGATATGGAGAGGATCTCCTAACACTTGTGCTCTATGTGGATGATTTGATTCTCACATGGAGTTACACTTCCATGATTCAGAGTACTCGATGAGCATTGATGGAGCACTTTGATATGACTGACCCTAGTCTTTTACATTACTTCCTTGGTCTTTAGGTTCACCAAACTTCTGAGGGGATTTTCTTTTTTTAGCAAAAGTATGCTCTAGATTTGCTTCAAATATTTGGCATGGTTGATTGCAAGCTTTCCCCAACACCTTTCCAATCAAGTGTTGTACTATGTACCAGTTGCACTACTCCTCTAGTGGATCCTACCTTGTATCGGTAGTTGGTTAGCAATATTTTGTACTTGACACATAGTCATCTTGATATTTACTTTATGGTTGTCCTTGTCTCTTATTTATCTCAGGACCCTCATGAGAGTCATGGGAATGTAGCCAAACATATCTTGAGGTACATTCAAGGCACTACTCATTTTAGCATTCATTACATAGTAGGAGCTTCTCAAATTGTAGGCTTCACTGACTCAAATTAGGTTGGTGATGGCAATGATTACAAGTCTACTTATGGATTTATATTTTTCCTTGGTTCTAGTCTAATTGAATGATCATGCAAGAAGTAGACTGTTATTGCATTCTTGACAAAGGTTGAGTATCGAGGTGCGGTCTTGGATAGTCAGGAGGTCTTGTGGCTTTGTCAGTTGATAACTGAGTTTGGTTTTCCTTTCAATCATCCCACTACTCTTTGGTGTGACAATCAGAGTGCCATTCATATCTCACACAACCCAATGGAGAATCAACATACTAAGCATGTTGATATCCACATGCACTTCATAAAGCAACTCATCTAGGATGGTGTTCTCAACTTGGAGTACTTGCCTATGGACCAACAAGTTGCAAACATTCACTAAACCTTTAGCATCGCCTCATTATCTTCAGTTGAAATCGAGGGTTTCCAAGGTGAAAGAATTTGTCCTTGGAGGGTCTTCTTGACTCCTTTTATTTCCTTTACAGGTTTTCTCTCTTTTGGAGAGGATTTTTCTCCCACTTGGTTTTTCTTCTTTTCTCTATTTATGAGAGATTGTTTTGTACATGGGTACCTCATCAAGCCTTGTTGTTGAGACCCATATTTTGCATCTTGCATTATTCTGTTCTTCCTTAAGTTGCACTTAAGAGGGGGTGTTGGTGTGAATAAAGTCTTCTACCTAGTTCATTCCTAGTAGGGGACTTGGGGGACTTATTCATATGTCAAATTTACTTAGGTCCTAATATTCCTTCTAGAAGTATTAGTTGTCATTTCTAGATCTTAGCTTATCCTAGGTAGTTATGATAAGTTGTCACATGTTATATGATTAAGACATATGTCATGATCTTGTCTAATCCTATCTCACACCTTTCCTTTATAAGAAAATCTCCTCTTGCATCTTGCTAGCAAAACATTTTTTCACATATTGTGAATCTTGTATCATATTGTAATTCTTGTTTGGTGGAGTGGAATCTTCCATTGTTGTTTCTCTTTTGCATGTGGAAGTTATTTGGTGTTGCAGATTGAAGATCTTGGTTGTTCACTTCAATAATATCAATAGAAAGCCATAAAATAGTTTTTTAATTATTTTACCCCAAATATGAAACTTTAATAAAGTAGACTAACTCTTCAGGTTGTAATAGAAAGTGGTCAAACAAAAATAAGCCTCAGTAGTAGTGAGATTGGTTGCACTACTATAAGATGAAGATATATTCAGTGATTTTATTCATTTTTTATTGTGGATAAACATCTTGAACCTTTTTGTAGGTCTATGGTATCAAGTGCATGAATTGTTCATGTGAACAAAGTTATTCCTTAACCAATTTCACTTTTAGATCTTATTCATA
The DNA here is from genome assembly GCA_007258455.2 of Sequoia sempervirens. Lineage (NCBI taxonomy): Eukaryota > Viridiplantae > Streptophyta > Pinopsida > Cupressales > Cupressaceae > Sequoia > Sequoia sempervirens. The sequence goes on from VDFB02000363.1 coordinate 42,187,370, forward strand.
CCTAATTAGTTAAATTTATTTAATGCATTTACTTCTTGTGTTGCAAGTCATGTGATCATGACATATTTCATAATCTCGTGTTGTCTTATGAGTCACCTTTTCCTATATATACAAGGGCTCTCTATGTACATTTTATTTTATTGCATTGTATAGTATTGTCCCAGTATTAGCCATATATCATTTTCATTACTTATCTCTTGTACAAGGTTATTTTGGTGTTGGAAATTATTCTTATTCTTGTAAGTCCTTTTGATGACTTCAACATAGTATTAAAGCACCATATTTGCAAGCCCCTTCTCAATTTTGGGGGATTTTTGCTAAGCATATTATCCTTATGCACCCTAGCTTAAATTTGACCTCACGGTTGAGTCTAGACAACACAAAACTTAGATTGATTGACAATAAACTCAGTAAGGATTGGTGATAGTGACTAGTAGAGGTTTTATAAGGTTTCACCATTTTAAGTCATGATGCTCATGTGATATATGTGTAGTTACTGCACAAATATGGTGCCAATAGAATCTTCAATTACATATTTTGTACCCTACACACTCTAACTAGGCTAATGATGTAAATAACTATTCTGATGCAAAAATAGCAGATTTGGAAAGCCACAGACAAATTTAGACTTCAAAAATAGATAGAGAAGAGTACTATGCACTTGACATATGAATTTGGGGCTGAAACTAGAGGACCAAGTCACCTAGGGAAACTATCCTATTTGAGCAATCTGGAAACTAGTTTTACAGTCCTCTAGAGCCAGATCAGGGCCTTCTTTTCCTAGGTGTTAAATTGTCAAATCTTTATCAAGTGTCGAGTTAAATGAATTTCTGTATGTTGTTAAGTTGTATGGTTTGAATGCAACAATGAATAATTGATCTTCAAACTTCTCCTAATCTTCTTCAGACCTAAAAATTGCATATTCAAAGAGAGAGGAAGGGTTGAGCAATATAGGGGCTTGCCTTGGTCAAACCTTGTGTTGGTGTTTCCACCTCCACAATGCCAATGAAATAAAGCTTATCCTTTTGAGGGATAAAGGCTAAATGATAAATGAATAATGAATCAACAATGGACTACAACTCACCACTAAAAAATGGCTTCCTTGAAGGACTAAAGTTGTATAAATCTCCTCAAGGCTTGATTGGATTGAAGACCTACAAGGGTTAGTTATCACAAAAAAATGATGACATAAACATGAAAAAACTCACATAAAACTTGACATGATGCTTTGATGTTGAATCGTTGCAAAAAATATGCTCTTGATTTCTCTTGACTTGATAATGATTGCTTGATAAAAATTCTTGATCATTAATTGCTAGTTCTTGTTAGATTGTTTTCAAATGATGCAATGACTAGGTATTTATATGCAATTATTCTAATTTCCCAAAAATTAAATCCTGATAGCCGACATTTGACATTTGAAATTCAAATAATAAAATTCCAACTTCTACATATTGAATTTTGGAGGCAAAATAGGGGGACCAAGTCACCTAAGGTGACTAGGCCCTGTCCCTATTTTGTGGGATCTAAGGTGTTGGTGATACAATATTATATGAATACATTGGTTTTCAACATGATTTTTCTTGATAATTGTCCAAATAGGCTATATAATGCATAATTTAGGAAATTAGGTGTACAATTAGGTCCAATTACTTAAGGGGGAGTAAAAATTAGTGTGAAATTGTCATGGGTGACAATTTATGATGCTCATTTAGCCCCCACTTCAGTGAGAGTATGAACTTACAATTAGACTCACACTAAAGTAGAAAATATGTCAAGAGGGGTTCAATTGTCCAAATGTTGAATAGATAGGATGAAAATGAATCTAGGGGAGTGCACAAGCCTCCATGATTCAAGGCCCTACGATAAGACAACATAAGGAAAAAGGAACACATATATGTAATGCAACACATCAACACAAAAATACATAATGCCAAAACAAAAATGAGGGTGTGAAAAATCATGGACTAGAAAGCACATTATGCTAGGATCCACACCCAAGGCATTCATGACTCATGGGCTAACAAAGTCTGATATTTTCTAGGTTAATCACAAATCAAAGGCATCAAGGGCTAGTGAAGTCTGATATTCACTAGGAGAGCTCCCTAGTCAAAGTAGCAAAATGAGAAACACACAAGGACTAGTGAGGATCAATTTTCACTAGGTGTGTACCCATGTTAGCCATACCAAGAATTATACTTCTTGATAACTCTGATAAGGTGCTACAAAAATGATCAAAATTCTATGCCAACGCTTCACTAAGTCCAAAACATGTGAAGGAAGTGAAACACGTAATGGAATGTATGCCTCCACCTTAAAGTAGTTGCTAAACACAATGCTGTGAGCAATTAATTTAAGGTAGAAAAATGATAAATTCCATGTGTTAAGGTCATGATAAATTATTTGGAAATCCCTATGCCAAATGATATGTTTCCAAATGAAGCTAACTCATGATAAGGGGTTACCCCCAATACAGAAAAGGGATCCATTGATTTGAAGTTAGTATACATCTTTTCTACAATAATGGAAATGAGCTCAAAATTGATATCGTTCCCCAAACACTCATGAAACAATGAACAAAATGGAAGAATGACACATAGAGAGAATAAACAAGGTTTTGGGTCAAATTGGAAGAGACCTAAATGTCTCAACACCTTGCATCATCCCCAAAAGAAAAACACAAGACAAAATAACAAAGTTTACGACATAAAGTAGAATGGAGATACAAATAGAAGAATGTCACAACAAATCCGTTTCATTTGTATCCTTGCACCAACATAGCAACAAGGGTCCTCCAAAGAAAACTCACAAACATAAAGACACACCAAGAAACAAAACATGGGAGATCACATTGTGTGCAAGAAACACATAAAGAAAACACATCAAGTGAACAAATGGGGGTACTACACATGAGCTGATCTAAAGAAAATCATTCACATTCCAATCTTTCTCATCATATATGGAAGGTGGATAACTAGCCAAAGGGACTATAACAAGTGCCATACTAGGAGCATCACCAGGTTCAACACATGGTGAATCACTCCATTAAGAGGATCATCAAGGTTGCCACCATATAAATCCATAGACTTTGAGAATAACAAAGATAGTTTCTTATGCACTTGTTCATCAATTTTAGCATCTTCAACCTTATCATCTAGATTTATCACAATAGGATGTTTAATGACAATTTATGTTGTATGTTCTTGTTTTAGTTTTAGTTTTGGTTGCGCCATGTAAGGTTAAATTTAATGTTTTGGTGAAATTTGTAATTCATCTTGATTTGTTTGCATATGTATTGTTATGCCTTGCATAACCACCCCATTTTATTCTAGAAAAAAATGGGTCCCCCCTTCTCTTTTTGCTTTCGTTTCCTTTGTTTATTGGCTTTGGTCTTTGGAATTCTTTTTTTTTCCTCCTAATTTTGAATTTTGATCTATCTGATCTAAATTTGGTTCTGCCTCAGTTGGAATTCAGGTTTTCTCCTGAGTTCGGGATTTTCCACCCCATCCGAATTTTCCCGGATCTCGCTCGAACTCTGGCTAAGTGCTGTTGTTCGGGGATTTTTGGTCTTTGCAGAATTTCGCGTGGACCGAATTTTCCTAATTTTTCTTTCTCCTCCAGATTTTCCTGAAATCCGTTGTTCCCTTTTTTTTTGGGCTTGCAGGAATGTCTTCTCCTTCGCAGAAATCCGTCCCATACGGATTTCCCCGGAATCTGATGGAATGTGAAGAAATATGGAGTGGTAGGACTGGTTAATAAATGATGATGCATTTTATGATTAATTTATGCTATTTTGAGATCTCGCATGCTGTTCCTTGATTGATAATGATCGAATTAAGTTTCTAATGGGTGTTTTCACGTTTATTCCACTGGAATCCGCCTGACTTAGAATTCTCCAAAATTCCTCCCTGGCTTGGATTCCACGGGTTGACCTGAAACCCGAACTGTTTGTATCATCATTTTGTTTGAAGATTTAACAACACCTTACTGACATAGGACTCGTTTCAATGATGATTTTGATTAATTAACTTCTGTTTGTGTGATCTTTACTGTGGTTTTCTTCATTGAATGTAGGATTAAATCACACACAAGATGATATTTGCCAACGGGGCTCAGTTGGAATGCTTTCCTCAGTCCAGTTGGTCATAATTTTCCTTGAAGAAGAAAGTCAGCAAGACCTTGTGGATATCTTGCTGACTACCAGTGCATTCTGTCGATAAGTGTCTATGTTGCCTATCGGCAAGACCTCAGGGAGGTCATGGTGATCCAAGTTCACATGTAGATTCCCATCGGTAGGACATCGAGCATCCTCTCGGTGACCAAGAGTTTCCCATCGGCATAAGAATCTCCTTCGGAGAAAGGTCTTGGTGAGATCTTTATGTCTCACCGATTGGTGGTAGTGGGATCCATACATCGGCGGGAGATTTTCTCTTTTCCAAGAAGTCTCAGTGAATGCATTGGGTCTCGCCAACAAAGCAAAATAGGATGTCTTCGGTATAGGGTCCTCGCCGACGGAGATGTCTCGGAGATAATTTTGCCTTCTGCAGGAGGTCTGGCCGATTAGTGTATGTCTCGCTAAAAAGGTAGGAGGAGCCCAAAGTAAAGCGGTATCGATGAAACAGAGTGGCTTTGGCAAGAGGTCTCATCGATGGAGATGTCTCGGCGAAAGGAAATGAAATTGGCGAAAGGTCTCCCCGAATCAAGGATGTCTCCTTGACGGACATTGGTCCCACCAAAAAGCTCTAGCTCGGGGAAACAAAAGGGTATCCCTTCACCATGATGTCTTGGCGACACAGAGGAAGCTCTCATCAACATAAGGAGATCTTGGTGTAATCTCTCATCGACTTAATAAAGTCTGGCCAAAACAGAGCGGGCTCGGGGAAATAGAAAGAACTCGAAGAGACTCTGAACGAATGGAACGGGTTCGGTAAGATGTCTTGCCAACCCGATGATGTCTCGGCAATAGTGCGTGAGTTTGGGGTAAGGGTACTCTGAAACAAAGAAGTCTCCCCAAAGTGGAAGAAGCTTGAGCTTGGGGAGAAAAGGGATGGCATCGCTAGGAGGTCTCGCCGACATAGCGGAGTATTGCCGATGGTTTTTTGTGAGCTCGATATGACTTCTATAGCTCGCCGAAACATCTTGCCGACTGACCCCTACCATGCTAATAACTACTGAAGGGTGAAATTGCATCGGGGAGATACCGATGGTGTCTCACCGACATGCGATGCTGTTCAAACCACCTTTGAACGCCTGAGAAGCTCGTGTGGCATATGCCCGACCAATCAGATGAAGCTAAAAGAGTGACTCATTGGACATTGACCGATTGACTACCACCTTGAAGGAGACCGACATAACACAAACCAGATGAATTCCTTCTGATATCAAAGGGAGATGGATTAGCTCGAGTGGTGCGAAGATCTAAAGGGAAGCCCGATGGTGCTTCCAAAAGGTGGTCAAACGTGCGGAAGGGTCCAGAGCATGAAGGAGGCCAAAAGAATGAAGAAGCAACTATGAATCACAGGGACAACTATAGTGACCACTGATAGAGATAGATCAATATTAATGGTGATATTCTGGAGCATTCAAGGAAGATTTCAGAAGGAGTTCGAGTATGGACATGCAGATAGATGAGTTAATGCTACAGCTACAAAAGATCTGAGGGTTCTTCCTAAGGTCAAGCCATCATCAACATGGACAACAGGGCTTCACATTGAATACAACATTAACTCTTTTTAGAAAAATCTGAGAGCCGACTCTCCAGGCAGCATATATTTTGTGAACCCTAATACAGGGGGACAACGCATTCTTTTGGATGCATTCTATATATATGGCATTCTTGCCTCTTTGTAAAGGTTAGAACGGGTAGAGTAAAAATTAGTTAGAACTTGTAGAGAGGAACTGGTAGTTAGGAGTTAGATTAAGTAGAGGACCAATGTATCTTTTATTTTTTTAGTGTAAATGGAAACAATTCAGAGCCACATATTTTTTGTACATTGGTGATTGTGCCAGATTTGTAAATGTTGCTTATCTATCTCATTGATAGTAGAAGCAACCAGATCTTAATCTAATTCATGTTGTGTCCCAGAATGGTGTTTGTCTTGAATTAATCATCTAATTTAAGAAGCTTTCAAGGAATGAAGTTTGATTTTTATGTTTTGTTTAAATGATAACTTACAATCTGTTATTGAAATTAGCACTGTGAATGAATGAAACTGTGTATTAGTCACAAGTTAATTTTGTTTTGTAGTTTTAGTTAGGAATTCCTTGGAGGGTGACAGGTCTGGTTAGTTTGGAGGAAGTGTCATTCTTTTCTGTCTCAAAGCCCTGATCTATCTTTTTACGTTTCTTTAAAAACCCTGGTTAGAATAGGTTTTAAGTTTATGTTTGATTTCATAACAATCTAGAAGCTCAACACCAGCAGGCCCCTTGAACATTACTGTTACATTGACCACTGAGGGACATCAACATAGTTGAGAACCAACTATAAAGACCTTGGGAGCTAAGATATCCATGTGATCATCTTTCTCTTTCAGGAGAAATAGAGTAGCAATATTCTGTTTGCATGTTGCTATGCCAAGACACATGTCAACATGTATTTGACCAGTAGGTAATGTTTTATTATTTTCACCCAACTGACAAGCAATAACACAATGTCTATTCCTACACTCTTTAGAATTTCTATTTCTTCTTGTTCAAGTTTTAATTTGTGAAGGGGTAAGAGTGGGTTTCTCAACCATTGGTCTCTTTTCTTCCCTTAGGGGAGGAAATGAAGGGACCATCAAGGGCTAGGGAGCCACTTTCTCCTTAGGTCTATAATTTTGTTTCTCTTTTGGTGGCACAAAGGTAATATTTTGATTGTCTCTTGGTCTTTTATATGATAAAGGTGGAGTAGCTACAACATAAATACCTTGTTTAATTGGGATAATGTTTGCTTCATACATGGGTTCCTACACAATTTATGGGGTAGGAAGAACAACTATAGCTCTATCATTTTCAGGAATATTGCTAAGGGATAACTTTGTTATGTTCTTTGCCTTGAATTTTTGATATGACCTGAAAAATTCCTCACAAGGCTTAATTGGTTCCAAAGGTTGAGGCCAAAATTAATCCAAAGAAAAGTTTCCACGGGAAGACAAAGAATTAAACCCACTATGATGCACTGTGTATATTTGATTTTCAAATGGGAACTTTATGCAATTGTGGATAACCAACAAAACAAAATTCATGGAGCATAGCCATGGATAGCGTAGCTTCACACAAAAATTGTTTGATGTTGGGATGATAGAGAATGATACATATAGTTTCTTTGGTCCAACTTTAAGTGGAAGAGGGATCAAACCTATTGTAGGGCGAGAAAAACCATCATGAGTTTTTAACCATGCTTTTGATTGTTCATAAGGATCTTGATAAAGCTCATGCACATACAATAATTCCTTAGTGATCACGTTCTCTAAGTACATGAGATCAATGAGTATCCCTTGTGTAGGTTTGTCATCAATACATCTGACAATATAGAGAGGATTATCTGGTGCATGTATAGATGCATCAATATGTGTTTGCAATGTCGGGTAACAAAGTGATTCAACCCTTACAAGGATGAATATCTATTATATTAATCATATTATTTAGACCATTCTCATCATAATTATTATAATCATGTCCTTATCATTCTTATCATCACAAGCTTGCATGAAGTTGGATGTATGATTTGGCATGGGATTTGTAAAAAATTGCAAATTTTGATTTGGTGGAGCAATAGAATTTTTTCCTTTATCATTAACATCATCCAACTAGATGTGATTAGAATTGATGAGGTATTGTACTTCATGTTTAAGATGCATACATCATTTTGTATTATGTCCATGTTTGTGATGATATTAACAAAAGGATTTTTGGTTGAAATTTGGAGATAAAGGATTTGTTGTGTCCATAGGTCTAATTGGAGGTAATTGTATTAAATTCTTTCTTAAAAACTGTAACATAATCGAATGAAGGGAGTCAGGAAATTGGGTAAATTTTCTATCTCTCAGCCTAAATTAATAGGGAGTTGAACTTATGGCTGCGACTTGTGGCTCAATGTGGTTGGATTTTTGAGGTGTGCTTATCTTGATAAATTTCTTATTTTTCTTCTTAAATGGTTCATATTTGTTTTGAGGTATGAATTCATATCACTCAGCAGGAGTCGATGAAGATGTTTCTTCATATTGACTAACCAAATTTTGATAATCGTGAAGAGCAGTACATAAGTGTGTAAAGGATGGATACTTCATCAACAAGATCTTATCCCTAATGTAAGGTTGTAAATTCCATATGAACACTCTTTGAACATCAACGTCAAGAAGAGTGCAATTGATTTGTGAGTAGAGTAACTGATATTGTCCTATGAAGTCTGTTACCTTTTCATATTTTCCTTGTTTGCACCACACTAAATTAGTTAATGTGATTTGAGGACCAATATTTGCTTGGAAGTGTTGTAGGAACACATCAACAAGTTCATTGAATGAATGAATTTAGTTACGCAATTTAAATGAGCAAAACCATTATAAGACCATGTCTTTCAATTGCCTAGGAAAGAGTTTGGCTAGGAGCTTATCTTCAAAGATGAAGTCACTACATAATGTCGTATAAGCCGATATTTAACTATTAGGATCTCCTTTTCCATTATACTTCTCAAATTAGGGAATCTTTATGTTTTGTGGCATAGGTGTTTTCAATATTTCAAGTGACAATGGGATCCTTTTGACATATTGTAGTGTTTTTCCATTTTAAGTTTAATTCAATTTGGTGATTTATTGTTGCAGTGATGCCATGTTTTGCAAAAATTGGTTTATGACTGAATCATTGTTTGACATGTTTTGAAAATGTGGTGAATATGGTGGGATTGTGTAAACTTGTGCTTATATTGCAAGTTTAGGAGAGGTGATGGATATTGAGGTGTCACATGTGTTTTCATGAAACTATAAGGATTTACATTGAAAATCCCTAAACTTGGAGTTATGCCATTGGTTTGTTGTATAGTTGAAGCTACAATTGACAATGTGAATGTAGCAATATAGGTTATAGTTGTGGGGAGGGAGATTTGGCTTCATCCTTGGATTTGATTATATCCCAATGCTTTAGCATAACTAGCCATCATAGGGATATTAGTGTCAACTATATGGAATAGATTATGCAAAACCTCTAATCCTTGAGCATTATTGATCAATTTCCTTAAGTTGTCCACTATAGGCACTGCTTGTCCCGCTAAGGCTTCAATGCTTAAATAGTCTTGCAATCCCTCTAAATATTTATCTAATTGTTTTAGTTTGTCTTCAGGAACATGGGCAACAACATTATCAACATACATAAAGGTGCTTGTTTGTGAAGTTTTCATTGGTATTGTAGGATTAGGGATTGAGTCCAAGATAGGTTGAGTATTGATAATACCTTGTGTGAAAGAGTTGGAGGAATCAAGATCCACAGTGGATGTAACAACAATTTGAGATGTCATAAGTTTGTAACCACATCTCACTGGAGTATTAGCAATAGGAAACCAGGTTGTGAAGCTCATATGAGTTTCAAAACACTAGGTGTACCCACTATGATCACTAAACTACAAAATAGTCATAGTAAAACACTCAAAAGAAAAAAGAAAGAAAGTGGAAGCAAACAAAGAACACAAAGACAAAGGTATAAGACAAATCAGAGCCAAAAATAGCTGAACCAAGCCACCTAGGGTGATTATGTCATGCATAGGTTTTTATAGATTTCAAATTTTGAATGTTTGTTATACTGTTTAAGGTTCTCAGGTCTATGTGTGTACATGAATGGCAGTCAATATCTTTCTAGGATTTTCCCAATTTTATGCTTATGTAATTCAAAATGTAAGTGTGCAACAATTTCCAAAATGTTCAAATAATAAATGAGAATTGTAAATGCAATCTCTAGAGCTACGATGCAATAATTGACTAACTCTAATATGCTAAAAACCAAAAATGATGATGTTGACACCTTTTTGAAATAAAATAATGTAATTTTTCACTTTTTGAACTATATGCATGATGCCTAAATGAATGCAATGAACACTTTCATATTTGATCTCATATTTAAATGACCTAATGTAGATTTGTAAATGAAATTGGAATGCAAATCTAACCTATGATGATTGAAATTAACCCTATTGCAACCTATAATGCAATATTATATGCAAATTTTTATGCCATTTTATGATGCAAAAATGAATGCCTAAATGAACAATGCAAAACAATGCAATTCTAAACCTAGATATAGTATGATTTTCCTCAAATTTCAAAAGGTTCACAATGCTAACACTTTGGGTTCACCAAAATGAAATGAAGAAAAAGTGAAACCCTAGGGCTTTACCCTAGGATTTCAATGGGGTTAGCTTTTCTCAACATTTTATTTAGACGATTGAGGTAGAAAACACAAACATGAACATAAACAAAAATCACATACAAAATGATAACATAAACATGAACAAAATCACATAAAACTTGACATGATGCTTTGATGTTGAATTGTTGCAATAAATCTACTCTTGACTTGATAATGATTGATTGCTTGATGAAAATTCTTGATCATAAATTGCTAGTTCTTGCTAGATTATTTTAAAATGGTGCAATGAATAGGTATTTATATGAAATTATTCTAATTTCTTGAAAAGTAAATCCTGATAGCCAATATTTGACATTTGAAATTCAAATAATAAAATTCCAAATCTGACATATTGAATTTTGGAGGTAAAATAGGGGACCAACTTGCCTAGGGTGACTAGGTCCTAACCCTATTTTGCAGGATCTAAGGTGTTGTGGAAAAAATATTAAATGAATGCATTGGTTTTTAACATGGTTTTTCTTGATAATTGTCTAAATGGGCTATGGAATTCATAATTTAGGAAGTCAGGTGTACAATTAGGTCCAATTACTTAAGGGAGAGAAAAACATAGTGTGAAATTGTCATGGGTGAAAATTTACAATGCTACACACATATTATAGGTCATATTGTAGTAGTGCTCATCCAAATACAACCACTCGAACCAAGTGTTATGCTACCTTGAAAGATAGTTTCACATATATCCCTCTACCCATTTTTTAACAATTTTTGTCTACCCATCTATTTAGGGATGGTAACTAGTGCTTGAAGTTATTTTAGTACCTATTAACCTTTATAAGAGTTCATGCTAGAAAATACTTAGAAATCCATTACATCCTGATTACTCACTATAGTTTTCGATAAACCATGTAATATAAACACCTCCCTAAAGAATAAACCTATAACTTGTGGAGCCTTATACTTAGAGGATATGGAAAAAATAGAGCATACTTAGTTTTTTGACTACCATAGATATGTAGTCTTTTCCTTGCACTCATAGAAGCCCTGTAATAAAGTCCATAGATACACGCTCCCATTTATTCTATGTAATTGACAAAGGATGTAATAATCATATTGAAAATGTATGCTCATACTTGTTCTATTGGAGAGTCAAGTACTTTCTAATATGATGCAATAAAACATTCTTTATTCCTCTCCAAGTGAATCTCTCTTTGATTTGTATATATATTTTAAAATAGCTCGAATGTGATAGGGACAGGGTTGGTTGGAACTCTCACCGTTCCAAGCTCTGAGTCCTTGCCTTGAGAACTCCTAAGGGATCTTTTTCACCCTGACCTATAAGCCCTATTCCTGATAATAGAACTCTTGGTCTTACTATCCAACCCTGCTATCTTCTTCACTGCCTTAACCAAGCAACTCTTGGTGCTTTTCCTCTCTTATTCTTCTTAGCCTTTAATCCTTCTAAAGACTAATTAACCTCCATTTTCTCCCTAACTTGTTTGCAGGGGTGTGGTATATCTCCATGGCTTCAAAACTATCTTGGGAAGATTCTTGTTCAACCTTCCTTCACTACTTCTCTATCGTTGTCACAAAACCTTGGTCTAGGGTTTGGGTAGGGCTACACGCTTTGAGCCCCTTTTAGGCCTCCTTGCACAAATAAATAGGTTAGAACTCCTTCCCTTTATGAGATTGTACCAAACTCCCTTCTGACACCCTGGCCCAAATTCCAAGCTCTGACAGATTTTTGGGGTTTGGGACCTTTTCTGTCCATACAGAGGTACAATCCAGTCTTTGTAAGAAACTAGGGTTTTTAGACCTTTTCTTGGTCTGTTTTGCTTCTTCCTGTCTCCATTTGGTTTGAAAAGGGTTCCATCTCTCCTACAAACCTTCTTGAGTCCTCCTGAAAACACTACACACCTTGTAATGTTAATTATTTGTCACCCCTGCCACGTTAGGGTCTAATTTCAACCACCTTTTCCAAACCGGGCATCACAAGCTCGCCTAGGAAAAGATTATAATCATGCTTCCAAAACTCTTAAAGACTCCTATATTTAAATTATGTACAAGGATGGAGTCTATCCTTGTTTCCACTACACCCATACTTCTTGGTACGGACAGAAAACAAGCTAAAACTCCATTTTTCTAAGATTTACCAGTCAAAACAGCAAAACAGGGAAAAACACAGTATTTACAAAATGGAAGAAAGTGATGGAAAAACTATCTAAAAGTGCCAAAACAAAACTTCCAGAGGCTTCACCATATGCTCAAAAAAACTACAAAATGCCCCTTTAATTCATTTTTCAATAGCCATGCAAAACCAAAACAGGAAAATAGATTCTCAACAATAAAAACACTGTTCCTTTCTTTTTCTCCTAAAAATTGCCAATGTTCCAAAACTTCCAACCTTCAAACAGGTCGAGAGTGAAATTTATCAATGCCTAGAAAACAGTTAGATTTTCTCTTTGAGCCTAAGAATGGCCAAAAGCTAGTTGTTGGAAAACACAGTGTGTTTTTCCACTTTTGATCTATTGCTTAGAAAACCACCAAAGATTGGCTTCCAAAAACTTATTCCAATTCACCTCTTCTAACCTAATAAACAAAGGCCCTCAACTACAATAAAGATGGTCCACAAGACCTTACACAACAAAACAAAAAGGATTTTAAAACAAAACTTCAAAATAAGCTTGCACTTTGGCACTTTGGCAGGTGCTCCTGCACCATTCTCCCCCTCTCAGCACAAAGATCAAGGAACTTGAGGTGATATTAGTGAGAGATCAATGCCTAGCTTCTTAAAGTCAGCTTCCTCAACCTAGGTAGCCTCAGATTCATGCTTGTTCCTCCACTTGACAAGGTGCTCCATGTACACCTTGTGTCTTGTAGCCTTCTTCACCCTGGACTCCAAGACCTCTGCCTGAGGCTTCTCTTGATTAGGAAGGGGTAGATTACTGATATCCTTAAAGATTTCCTACTGTTCTGAACTTCATCACTGACTGTCCCCTTGTACATGATCAAATCAGCAACATTAAATGTTGGAGATATGCCCAAATCTGATGGTAGTTCTACCTTGTATGCATTCTTCCCATACTTGGCTAACACCTTGCATGGTCCTACTCTTTTCATCTGCATTTTGGTTGACATTCCCTTCTGCAACCTTGATTTGTTAAGATGAACCATAACATAGTCACCTACTTGAAATTGCACATCTCTCCTTGACACATCAACTTTATCTTTCAATTTTTGTGTTGCTGCTGTGATTGTCTTCTTAATCTGCTCATGAATCTCCTTCATGGTCTGAGTGAAGTCTTCTGCATGTCCACTCCTATTCTCCTGAGATCCAAGGTCTCTAAGTTCACAAACTCCTCTTGGGTGCATCCCATACACAACCTCAAAAGGACTTTTTCCTGTAGTTCTATTGATACTGTCATTGTAGGCATATTCAGCTTGAGGAATCACCATATCCCATGTTTGTCCATACTCCTTGGTTAAACATCTTAAAAAATTTCCTAACACTCTGTTAATCACCTCTGCTTGACCATCAGTCTGAGGATGGTAAGCTAATCCAAAGGACAGATTTGTACCCAATCTGCTCCATAAAGTCTTCCAAAAATGGCTCATGAATTTCACATCCCTGTCTGATACAATGCTCAATGGTAATCCATGGATTCTTACAACTTCCCTGAAGAAGAGATGGGCTATGTAACTTGCATCATGTGCAGTTTTGCAAGGGATAAAGTGACTCATCTTGCTAAATCTGTCCACAACTACATAAACACTGTCAAACCCTGCCTTAGTCTTGGGGAGTCCTACCACAAAATCCATACTAACACACTCCCATGGTCTATTGGGAATGGGTAAAGGTTGATACAAACCTGCATTGTTGGCTCCCCCTTTGGCTTTCATGCAAACTACACACTACTCCACATATTTCCTAACATCTCTTTCCAACTTAGGCCAGTAATAGAACCTTTGTACCAGCTCTAAAGTTTTATTTATTCCAAAATGCCCACTAAGACTACCATTATGTTTCTCTTGGATCAGATTTTCCCTCATTGATCCTCTTGGGACACATAATAGATTTCCCTTAAATAATAGTCCATTTTGCAATGTATACTCAACATACTGACTATGAAAATGATTCTCAAAATTAGAGCATACCTTGTAGGCTTCTGAAAAGTCTTCATCATCACCATAGAGATCTTTGAAACTCTCTAATCCAATGCTCTTCAGCTGTATTTCCTGCACTGTCAACATTCTCCTGCTTAATGCATCTGCCACCTTATTCATTTGTCCCTTCTTGTGCTTATGGTAAAAGTGAAAGCTTGGATGTATTCCATCCATTTCAAATGCCTATTACTCAATTTCTCTTGGGTGTTGATATAATTGAGTGCCTGGTTATCTGTGAAGACCACAATCTCTTTGGGTAACAAATAATGCCTCCACTTCCTAAGGGACTGCACTAAAGCATATAATTCCAGATCATAGGTAGAGTACTTTTGCTTGGCTTCATTGAGATTTTCACTAAAGAAGGCTACAGGCCTACCTTCTTGACTAAGTACTCCTCCTACTACCACTCCACTTGCATCACACTCAACTGTGAACAACTTATCAAAACTAGGCAATAACAAAATAGGTTGAGTTGCCACTTCTTGTTTCAACTTTTCAAACCCTCTATCAGCCTCTTGAGTCCATTTAAACTTTGTTTTTAGACCACCTTTAATAGTATCCAGAACTGGTGCACATATACCACTAAAATTCCTTATGAACTTCCTATAAAACTGAGCCAAACCATGAAAGCTCCTTACCTCTGTTGCTGTGGTTGGTGTAGGCCAGTTTAGGATGGCTTCCACCTTTCTTGGGTCCATCTTCAACGTTCCTTGGGATAATACAAAGCCTAGATACACAAGTTCTTGTTTGAAGAACTCACTTCTCAAGGTTGATTGCCAACTGTTCTTCTTGCAACCTTTTAAGTACCATCTCCACATGCTTCAAATGTTTTTCTACTGTCTTACTGAAAATCAGTATATCATCAAGGTAGACTACTACAAAGATTCCTATGAAATCCTTAAGCACTTCATTCATTAGTCTCATGAACGTGCTAGGGGCATTTGAGAGGCCAAATGGCATCACTTTCCACTCATACAAACCATCATTTGTTTTAAAAGCTGTCTTCCACTCATCACCCTCCTTGATTCTGATTTGATGATACCCGCTCTTAAGATCCAACTTGGTGAAGAATTTTGCACCTCCAAGACAATCCATCAATTCTTCAATTCTAGGAATAGGGGAACCTATACCTAATTGTGATTCTATTAATTTCTCTAGAATCAGTGCATAATCTCCACTTACCTCCTTTCTTAGTTGCCAAAACCACCGGGACTACACATGGGCTAATGCTCTTTTGAATTAGACCTTGATTCAACAATTCTTCAACTTGCCTTGCCACCTCTAGGTTCTGCTCAGGAATGAGCTTGTATGCTACTTTGTTAGGAAATGAGGCTCCAGGTATGAAGTCAATTTGATGACTTATTTCTCTCTATGGTGGTAGAGTTGCAGGTGTTTCATCACTCACTATACTCTTGTACTTATCAAGTAAGTTTTGGACTGCTGCTGGTAATACTGTCCTTTCAGCCTTTTCTTCCTCTTTGGGCTGCATTAAAACCACATAACCTTCACCTCCTTGATGTAGATTGCTGATAAACTCCTTATCACTACTCAACATGATGTTTGGTACCTTGGACTGTCCTTCATCTTCTTCTAATAATGACTGTAGCTTGAAGGTTCTTCCATCCTTCTTGAATTCAATGGTGTTCTCCATCCCATGATATATAGCACCTCTGTCATATTGCCATGGCCTGCCAAGCAGAAGATGGCATGCATCCATGGGTAGTACATCACAAACCAACTTGTCTTTATATCCTCCAATTGAGAATTCCACTGTTACCTGCTCATTCACTAGAACACTCTGCCCTTTGTTCAACCATGTGACTTTGTAAGGGTTAGTGTGGGGTTTGGTTTCCAATTTCAACTTCTTTACTGCCTCCTCAGAGATGATATTATCTGTAGAACCAGAATCTACAATGACCTTGCATACCTTTCCAAATATCTTGCACCTTGCTCTAAACAAAGCTCTCCTTTGCTTGGGTTCTTCTTTGACCGGTTGTCTAATCAAAACCCTGTTAAACATCAGATTTTCTCCTACTTCAGATTCTATATGACTGATCTCAGGTGATTTGACAATCATGGTGTCCTCTTGTGCATAGGCCACTCTTTTCTTATTGCTAGAAGAGGATGCTTTCTCTGGGCACCTATAAGCAGGGTGACCTAGCTGGTTGCAATGGTAACATTTCATGGTGGCAAAGTAAGAGTTACTTTTTCCTGCTCCTCTTCCTCTATTTGAACCTCCTTGAGGTCCTCTTCCTCTTTTAAATCCTCCTCTTGAAGATGTTTCACCCCCATGCTCAGTAAGCTTAGATTCTCCTTGGTTTCTTTGATCATTACCTCTACCTTGGTAACCTCCATGCTGTCCTCTTTGATCTCTGCCTATGCCTCTGCCTTAGAGGACTGATCATGCTTTCTTTTGTTCCTTTCCTCAATCTTTATGGCCAACTGATAGCATTGGTGCACTATCTTGGGGCTTAGTAAAGCCATCTCTTCCTGAATGTTCCACTTCAAGCCATTAAGGTACCTAGCCACTTTTAGGCTCTCATCTTCTGCCACATTTGATCTCAAGCAAAGCTTCTGAAACTCTTCAGTATAGGTGTTGACATCTTGGTCTTTCTACCTTAGACTTTGCCTCTTCTTGTGAAGTTGGATCTCATAATCATCTGGCATATATGCTTCCTTCACCTTAGCAACCATTCCTTTCCAAGTTGATATGGGCTGCTTGCCTTCTTTCTCCCTTTCAGTCTGAACAAACTTCCACCATGTCAAAGCTGATCCTCTCAACCTTGATTTTGCAACCTTCACTTTCTGTGCTTCAGTGACTCCATCACATTCAAAGTGGTTCTCCATGCCATCTATCCAATCCATGACCAAATCAGGATCCATCTTTCCACTGAACAGTGGTATACCCTCAAGTCCTTTTCCACTCAGGGCTTTTAATGCCTTCAAGAAAGGATCCTCCTCCAGAACAGGGTCAGGTTCAGGGACTTTGTCTTCCTCTGCAACCTCTTCTTCCTTTGGAACTTTACCTTCCAACCTCACCTTGTTCAATGCTTCCTCAAGTTGCTCTATTCTTTCTTTTAAAGACTTGTTGTCCTCTTCTTGTTCTTCAACCCTCTTGGCTAATTGTGCATTTGTCACCATGTTGGGAGTTTCACTTGACTCAACTTCTGACATATAAGCTGCTTTCCCAAATCTTTTGCTTGCTCTGATACCAATCTGATAGGGACAGGGTTGGTTGGAACTCTCACTGTTCCAAGCTCTTAGTCCTTGCCTTGAGAACTCCTAAGGGATCTTTTTCACCCTGACCTATAAGCCCTATTCCTGATAATAGAACTCCTGGTCTTATTGTCCAACCCTGCTATCTTCTTCACTGCCTTAACCAAGCAACTCTTGGTGCTTTTCCTCTCTTATTATTCCTAGCCTTTAATCCTTCTAAAGACTAATTAACCTCCATTTTCTCCCTAACTTGTTTGCAGGGGTGTGGTATATCTCCATGGCTTCAAAATTGTCTTGGGAAGATTCTTGTTCAACCTTCCTTCACTACTTCTCTATCGTTGTCACAAAACCTTGGTCTAGGGTTTGGGCAGGGCTACAAGCTTTGAGCCCCTTTTAGGCCTCCTTGCACAAATAAATAGGTTAGAACTCCTTCCCTTTATGAGATTGTACCAAACTCCCTTCTGACACCCTGGCCCAAATTCCAAGCTCTGACAGATTTTTGGGGTTTGGGACCTTTTCTGTCCGTACAGAGGTACAATCCAGTCTTTGTAAGAAACTAGGGTTTTTAGACCTTTTCTTGGTCTATTTTGCTTCTTCCTGTCTCCATTTGGTCTGACAAGGGTTCCATCTTTGGGTATGTGCAGGATCATCATGGGAAAAATAGGCCCTTAAGTGGCAAAAAATTCAGAAAAATCAGTGTTAGGCAACTTGACGTAAAAGTTTGAATAAGTTATCTATATTATTTCAAAAATATGTGAGAATAGAATCTGTAGAAAATTGAGTGAAGTTTCTAAACTACTAGGTTTATTTAAAAATAAATCAAATCTATTTGGTGAAATTTTGAAATTTCAATGCAGTAGTACTTAAATTTTAGGGAAAAAATAAGAAGTAGGTGTCTGTCTAACCACCCTAACCATAATAAAATGATAATATTTTTTTATAATATTTTATATATAAGTAGAGGACTCATGTCCGGATGTGATGCATATTTTTGTAATTTTTTTCCAAGTAAATAATTAATTATGAATTTTTTATTACAACTTTTAAAAAATATTAAAACTTGTATGTCTAACCACCTTAACTTGGTCAAAACTTCATGAAATTTAATTTTTCTTTTTTAATCATATAGTATGTGAAGCATAGAATGTGACACATGTTTCAGATTCAAAAAATGTGATACTATTTGGATGTTACAAATGTTTTTCAATCAGCCTATCGATCAGGACTTTAGTCATAATTCTAATAGAAAATGAATAATAATTATTTATTAAATTCAAATTAAAGCATAATTTATATTGGTGGAAAGCTAAGAATATCCTCTAAAAACCCTTTTCGTTTCATTAATTTTGGGTTAAAAAAAGTCATCAACCACATACCCTACAAATAACCATAATATTGCCACTTTTTGGCCCATCATGACCCTGCACATACCCCTCTCCTGCCAACCTTCTTGAGTCCTCCTGCAAACACTACACACCTTGTAATGTTAATTATTTGTCACCCCTACCACGTTAGGGTTTGATTTCAACCACCTTTTCCAAACTGGGCATCACAAGCTCGCCTAGGAAAAGATCATAATCATGCTTCCAAAACTCTTAAAGAATCCTATATTTACATTATGTACAAGGATGGAGTCTAGCCTTGTTTTCACTGCACCCATACTTCTTGGTACAGACAGAAAACAAGCTAAAACTCCATTTTTCTGAGATTTACCAGTCAAAATAGCAAAACAGGGAAAAACACAGTATTTACAAAATGGAAGAAAGCGATGGAAAAACTATCTAAAAGTGCCAAAAAAAAACTTCCAGAGGCTTCACCATATGCTCAACAAAACTACAAAATGCCCCTTTAATTCATTTTTCAATAGCCACGCAAAACCAAAACAGGAAAATAGATTCTCAACAATAAAAACACTGTTCCTTTCTTTTTCTCCTAAAAATTGCCAATGTTCCAAAACTTCCAACCTTCAAATAGGTCGAGAGTGAACTTTTTCAATGCCTAGAAAATAGTTAGGTTTTCTCTTTGAGCCTAAGAATGGCCAAAAGCTAGTTGTTGGAAAATACAGTGTGTTTTGCCACTTTTGATCTATTGCTTAGAAAACCACCAAAGATTGGCTTCCAAAAACTTATTCCAATTCACCTCTTCTAGCCTAATAAACAAAGGCCCTCAACTACAATAAAGATGGTCCACAAGACCTTACACAACAAAACAAAAAGGATTTTAAAACAAAACTTCAAAATAAGCTTGCACTTTGGCACTTTGGCAGGTGCTCCTGCACCAGAATGTCTTACTAAAGGCATGTTATGGATGGCTCTCAATATTTCATCTTTCATTTTTGATTCTCAAACAATGTAAATTCCATATTTGTACAAAATAAGATCGTCTACCACCTTGTACCTATAATATTGACCTTTCCTTTTGTGATCTCACAAGAAAAGTAATTTTTAGAGTATTCCACCAAAAGGTTAGCCTTCCAATTTGTTGAATTTTTTGACATAGCACACAAAGTAGGTTTCTTGGATAAGGCATAGAAAACTACATTCTTCTTCCTCTTGACATACTCTATATCAAAGTCACATGCCAATAATTTTCTCACCCACTTTTTTTTTTCTTTCATTTAAATTTTTTTTATTCAAGAAGTATTTGAGGCTGCTATGATCAATTCTTCCTACAAACTTGCCTCCTACCAAATATTATCAAAATTTAGCCAATGCATGCATAATGGATTACATTTCTTTATCATTAAATTATTATTTTTCTTTGTACATCTCCGAGTTTCTTGCATTCAAATGTAATATGATGCTTGTTTTGCATAAGGATAGATCCAATGCCTTCTCATGAAGCATCACATTCCAATATGAAAGGATGAGAAAAATATGGTAGTGCTAAAACTAGACAAGTGCTCAAGGCCTATTTAAGTATGTCAAATTCTTATTGTGTTGCATCTATCGAAGTGAATGATCTCTTCTTGGTCAAATTTTTCAAGAGTGCTACTAGCTATGAAAAAACATTAACAAACCTAATGTAGTAGTTGCATAAACCAAGGAAACCTCTTATTTGAGACAACGTATTAGGGAGTGGATGATCTTAGATTGCTCTAATATTCTCCATATCAACCTTGACCCAATTTTTCACTAATCAAATGCCCCAAGTAAAGAATATATTTCATTTAAAACTTGCACTATGACATTTTGGAATATAGTGATAGTGCCTTCATTATCCCTTTAAGACTTCATCAATATGCTTGATATGTTTTTCCCAAGTTTTGTTGTAAATTAGAATATCATCAAAGAAGACCAAAACAAACTTACACAACTTCCTATTGAATACATGATTCATGCAAGACTAAAAAGTGGTAGATGCATTGGTTAACCCAAACAACATGATCAAAAAATATAAATGACTGAGTGACACTTGAAATGTATTTTATAGATATCACAGATCAATCTTTAAGAAGTAAACCACCCCATGAAGCTCATTATTTAATTTTCCAATCTTTGGAATTAGATACCTCTTCTTAACTGTCTTCTTAATAAGGGTCTTGTAGTTAATACACATGTACACATAGTCCCATCCTTCTTTTTGACCAACACTAGTTACATAAGATGCAAATGTGTTGGAACTAGGTTTGATATACCCCATATCAAGAAGTAATTTTATTTCCTTTTCAATTTCCTCCTTATGCCTTTTTTAATGGTGTTAAGGAGTGGTAATAATGAGTTTGATACCCTCCTCAAGCTCAATCACATGCTTGAAACCTCTATTTAGTGGCTTGCAAAAAGGAATTTAATAAAAAACTAAACTATGCTTATCCAATAGAGACTATATATCAACATGGTATTGTCTATCACCATATGTGGAGATCTTGGTGGAAATAAAGCACTGGGATACCCATGCAGCCCCACCATGTCTGAAAATAGCTTCTATCTTCTTTGTTGAAATTGCTTTTTGTGCTCCATCATACAT
Organism: Sequoia sempervirens; assembly: GCA_007258455.2. NCBI lineage: Eukaryota > Viridiplantae > Streptophyta > Pinopsida > Cupressales > Cupressaceae > Sequoia > Sequoia sempervirens. The sequence goes on from VDFB02000363.1 coordinate 42,209,048, forward strand.
GATGTAAAGAACCACCTTCTTTCCATCTACCTTGAATTTTAATTCCATTGTTTGAAGTTTCTATGAGTATTTCCCTAGTGAATGTAGTAACTAAAATCCCAAGCCATCTATTTCACCAATTCCAACAATATAAAAAGTCATAAGTTACTCTATGATTACCCAACATGAGATTTATTTGAGATATTTTCTTTGTGCAACTCATGGTAAAACCGTCTACAACCATAACAAAGAATCCATTGAAATATACTAACTCCAAGCCTCTCTTAGTCATAAGACTCTCATTGATGAAATTGTGGGTTGCCCCATTTCCAATCATAATCCTAACCCATTTTCCTTGTAAAAATCCCCTAATTGTTAATGAAAGATATTTAGGAGTGTCTAATAGGGTATGAATGGTAGCTTCTCTAGAAGTTCCTCCACTCACTTGCTCCTTTGGTTCAACTCTTTCCTCATCCTATTCACTGCCTGAGTCCTATTTTTCACCCTCACTATTTGAAATGACCTCAATATAATGCACTTTTCCTCTACCTAAGAACCTATGTATTTTATAATGCACTTTGCATGAAAAATATAGTTTTTTTTTTCCTTTGTAGCTTATTTTTTGCCTCATTTGACATGCTTATTTACTTTAGCAACTCCTTTTGAAAGGGATTTTTATCTTTCCTAGGTGGGAATGTCTTAGGCTAAAATTTACTCTTAGGTGTAGATAATTCCATGTTTCTTGCTCTCTTAGTAGTGTCATGCAATGTGAGAGAATCAAAATATTTCACCCATCCATGAAGAGGTTCTATCAATCCTTCAATGAAAAGAAAGATGGAATTCTTTCTAAGACATTTGTAACCATCACTTACAATCTTTGAAATTTAGATACATGTAGTTGTCCACTCAACCACTCTACTTCAATTGTACCAACTCCCTCAAGTGCAACTTTGTATTTTTTTTTATTATCAAATATATTAATCAACTTGTGAGTGAATTAAACACAAGAATGAATGGGATCATGAGCCAAAGTGACCATCTTGTGATACCACCACTTGTGAGCCATTGCATCCAAATGAAGTGTAGAATATTTGATCGCTCCATTTTCAATCATTGGGTTGAATTGAAAGTAAGTATCAATATTTTGCACCTAGGAATGTGTTATGTATTTATGTGAGCCATCAAAATTGGGGATGGATAGTTTTCCCACTTTATGTTGTAACTCTCAAATTTTCCCCCTTTCTTTCTAGGTCTATTTCTCATTTGAGTTGGAAAAAGTCAAATAATGACATGGTAGCTTGGAATTCATCTCCTAAAGATGGGTATTAATGTAAATAATCCACAAATCCTTCATTTTTGTTAGGTTGTCCCTCATTACTAGCCTATCATTCATTCAAGAATGTGGGAATTAAATGTTTTGAAGATGCACCACTTGTTGCTCTATTGTGGGGATTATTGATATTTTGATTATTTCCAATGTCATTGCCTTCTTCATGATTTCCATTATTATTTTGATTAACTATGTTCATGTTCATATTTTGCATAATTTGCATTAAGAATTGAGTCATTTGTTGCTACCCTCTAGCCAAATCATTAAAAAAATTCTACATGCTATTTCCCAAACAAATATTCCTTCTCTTAGCCTTGACTTCTTAAACCTATCCTTCTTGTCAAATAATACCTATAATTCCTTAATCTGATTGCATGTGAAATTTTTGATTGCATGAAGTTGTTCAAATTATTACTAGATAGTAAGATGTGTGACTCTAATATCACTAAAATGATCCCACTGTTTTTAAAAAAAATTAAAAGAATTTTACGAAAAATTGCTACTAAATTGAGATATTTTTTCTTGGGTAAGTTATACAATTAATAGAATATAGAATGCACTTTATATGCTTTGACATGGACTATCCATTGAACTCACAACAATCATAGATAAAAAAATAGTATTTATTTAGAATTATGAATAGATGAAAACTCTAATTAGGATTTGATCAACCTTTTATATGCCTTGTTTCCTTTTCCCAAAGACTCACGTCACCCTTCAAGTAGAGTAACAACTCTGGAAAACAAGTGTAGACTCGTGAAGAAAAAATCATGCCATTTTCTGTGTGTTGTACTTTGGTTGAATCCAGTCTCCTAAACCCATGACCTGTCAGAGAAAATGAGTTTTTCCCCTATTATTGCTTCAAATTTCATGGATTGGCATACAAAAAGAGTTTCACTCCTTATTTTAACTTCAAAAACTCACAACTTGGAAAATACAAGTAGTGCCTCCTTTCTTGCTTTCTATACCTCAATGACCAGACATATAGACACATCACACCAACTTGAATGCATTTCATCTTGTTATATACCATTGCAATCTTTATGTGAGTAGGAGGAAATGTATCATATGTAGGCGACCGTCATTATAGTTGCTGAAATGAATTGTCTCGACCAATATCCTCTCTAACCTCTTTCTTAAAGACCTTTAAATTTTTTTCCCTTAAATCTATTTCAAATTGTATCAACCTTTTTCAATTGAATCACCACAATATCTTCGAAATTGGAATCTTCAATTACAATTTTCAAATTGTCAAACCATTTCACACACTAGTCACTCATCCCAAGCTAGAAAGAAATCCTTCTCTGAAATAAAATCCCTTAGGGTTTTCATCTTAAGGTTTCAATTGAACAAAGTGTCCAAACCTCATAATTTTTTTTTTCCAAAAAATGAACTTTCCTCTTCCAATCTGCCTTTTTTATCTCCTTTTTCAAACTTTGAAGAAATATTAATTTATTTTTCATAAAGTGACCCTTTTATTTTTTAATTCACTTTTGGGTTAGAATTAGTCTCTTTATCATTAAATGTTCATATTTTATAAAAATAATCAATTAAACCAAAGTTGCTTAAACTTAAGAATTTAAGACAATTTAACTTCAATTAATTAAATATTCTCTTACAAGCATCTCAATTATTTTATGAGAATTAAATAGGCTAAGGGCCTCCTATTTCGCTCATTCCTAAGAAGAGGACATTGTATAGCTTAACAACATACATTTCACACTCCTCCCTCCTTGCATTCTTAGCTTACAAGGATACAATTTGTCTCAATTTAATTTTACATTTTCCTCCACGAATCTACACTTGGTTACCTAAGTCATGTAAACATTCAAATATCTTTGAAAATAGTCCAATTTTTCTCTATGACACTATAGGAAATCTATAACTATGATTAGATCATATGATCCTAATGGTGCTACATATAGGTTTTCCTCAATGGATAATGATGGTAATTTTAGCTTAGCCTCAAATAAACATTGATTACATTAACTCTTGCTTGATTAGTGTATTGAAGAACCAAGATTTAGCCATATGACCAACTCTACTAGATATCTTACTCAACATCCTAGGAACTACAAAACTTTTAGTCACTCCAGTATCTATTAATCTAGAAATAAGACAATGAAAGAATATTTTTGATGTTTCAATAGGAGTAATTTGATATTTATCCTAATAAAAATTTCTTGCCACATGTATCATTTATTGATAAGGTAGTGGATGATTTTTGGTTGCATTTTCCTTATTTTGATTTGTAAATATTAGTATAATGATCACCACCTCAAGTAAAACACCCTCTAGGTGGTCCTCTTCCTTGAAGAATTATTTCTTCTCTATTGCCATCTCTTACTTTTGATCCATTATCCTTTCTCTTGAAACTATAGTAATTGTTATTTCTTGAATCCCTTGCATTCTACTTTTGCTTAGGGTTTAAGTTCTAATTCCAAAGTTCTTATATTCTTGAAAGGAGATGGTTTTAAGATCCAATTTTTGTATGAACTCTTGATGCTACACTTGACTTCCATTTTTATTTCTATTTGATTGATTTTTCAAAAACTTGGTCCATGATAATTGATGGTCTATGAATGTCTAATTCTCCTATTTGAGGATTCAATCCCATAATAAATTTTTAGATTTGGAAACTTTTATCACATTGGTATTGAGGTACATATTTGAGAAATATCACAAAATTCTCCCAATAGTCAAGAATAAATTATCTTCTTAATTTAAGTTCTATATTATTTTTTATGAAAACATAAAATTGAGGTAACCAACATTTTTTGAATAAAATTACAAATTGATTCAAAGTTAAAAATTTATTGAATCTAAACCCATTTTTATTTACTTCTTGTCCCACAAATTGAAGGCTTTGCCAAAATTTTGGTATGATCCCTAAAAAGCCATAGTGATTTTAAAATCATTTTTCCATCTCACTAAGCCAAGCCTTAGCTCCCATCTTCTAAGACTATACCATCAACTTTAAGTGGACTCACCTTTTTCATATCTCTATCTAGTTCAATAGCTAGTTGATTTTTTCATTAGCCTATCTTACCATGTCATCATGATTAGGCTATTCTCAACGAGATTCGTCATGCTTGCAATTAATATTGATATCATGTTCTTGTTCAACTTCTTCCTCCAAATCTAGAGGTACTTAAACTTCATGTTGTAAAGCCACTATCCTCTCTCTAGTTACACTTAGTGTAGTTAAAATTTGATCCAACTTTGTATTTGAATAATTCACTATTTTCCTTGGTACCCTGTGACTAATTTTCGAGTTCAACCTTGTGTGAACCATGTTTACCCTAATATATGTTCAAGTTCATGGTTCAATAGTTTGAATTTACACATCTATTTTTTTTTTTTAGTACTAAACAAATTTTAAACATCACATTTTCGAAATAAAAATCATAATGTATTTTATTTGAAAATTTTAGTGGATTACAAATTCTTATTTATAATAATATTTTAAAATTGCACTTTCAATAAGTTATAATAATATTCTACTTCTTCATGTTCTTCATCTTCTGATTCAATTTTAATGGTATACGACAAATTCATCGCTAGCAATTCACCTATGGAAAATTCACTGCCAACAATTCATGACCACAAAAAATTCATCGAAGGAAAATTTACCGCCAAATAAAATTTAAAAATATTTGACGGTGAATTTTTCGTGGCAGCGAATTGCTAGTGGTGAATTTTCCATGGTGGTGAATTACTGGTGGTAAATTTTCCATCAGTGAATTGCTGACGATGAATTTTCCTAGAACCAATTTTAATATTATTGGGAGTAAAATGTACTCACAGGTACTCCTTTATAACTTCTCAATTCATTAAAGGTGTATTACATCCATAATTAAATATCATGTCACAAGTTGCTGAAGATTTCTTATGTTTACACTTCTTTCTATTTTTGACTATTGGTTGTTTTTTTTTCTAGTTTCACTTAACCCAAGGCTAATTCCAAGGTCTCATTATTTGAAATCCATATTTATTCATGTTGAGGTGGTTGGATAGAATATGTTTCTCTAGGTTGGTTTAGTTTTTTACTCTTATTTTTTCTTCCAACACGTTTCTTACAACCTTCCATTTTTTTAGTACATGGAAAAATTACAATTTTGGTTAGATTAAAAAGGAAAAAGAATAACATCATATGCTAAAAAAAATAGGCTCTAGGTCATAAATTTTAAAGCCCCACTCTAATACCACATAAAACAAACCAAGGCCTCTTAACACATTACACTTAATTAATTCCAAAATTATATCTTACAAAATAAAATAATAACAATTAAATAAACAACCTTAAGAATTCAAATCATCATGAAAATTATCTCTTTTTTTCATACATGAACAATATGAAGCTAACTTAAATGTTAAAGCATATATCATTCTAAAATGAAATAAGAATACAATACAATCACTCCCTTATTTCTACATCCAAAATAATAGCATCTATGTACATGTGCAACCTCACACACTTCTCTACCTTCTCAAACACCTATTTCATAACAATGATCTACATTATTCTCAATCCAGAAAATATGGCATCTAAACTTAAGCAAAAAATAATGCCTCAATTTTATGAAAAATATTGAACATGTTAAACCAAGACTATTACACAATTTGTCATAGTTGAAAAAAATAAATCTCTATTTTGAGCACTTAAAGATTGTTAATTATTTTAAAATAGGAGACACTACACAATGGACACCTAGTTTTACCTTATGACTTCATCTCAAATTAGAAGATGCTTTTAACTAGTAAATAATAAATAAATAATCATCATTATTAATGGATCCCATATTTTTATGAATAAATTTACAAATAATGTATTAAAATAATCAAATTGTGGCACCTCAATCTTAACATTCTCCCACTTGACATCACACATTGTAAATACATCCATATGAAAATATAATTAATCAAGTATAAGAAATGAGGCTTGTAGCCCCCCCACACTAAGTGAACTTTCTTGTGCTCGCCGAATTGGTGAGATAATCTGTAATATTAATATTGAGTGTTAATTTCTTCAACTCAATTTGTTTATTTACAACCATTTCTTGAAAAAAGTGGTACTAAAAATCCAAATGCTTAGTTTGAGCTTAATACACAAGGTTTTTTGCTGAATAAATTGTACTTTGAATATCACAACTAATATGAATTGTCTTGCAATTAAAACTAATGGCTATACACAATCTTTGTAACCATATGGTCTTCTTAGAGACATGGGTAGTAGCCATATACTCTTCTTTGGTAGTGGATAAAGAAAATATGGGCTACCTCTTACTCATCCAACTAAAAAATCCTTCAAACAAAGTACATAACCATTAGTGAAACTTTGACTATCCAAATCAACTATCCAATCTGCATCAATAAAACCCTAAATATCTACTATCTTATCCATATTGTTAGTACTACAGTAGATGAAACAATAATTATAAGTACCTCACAAATAACTTACACTCTCTTCACACAATTCTAATGATCTCTTCCAAGATCAAACATAAACCTACTCAATATTCCCATTTCTTAGAAAATATCTATCTTGGTGAAAACCATTGTATACATTAAAATTCCTACAACATTAGCATAACATTAGAAATATTCTCAAAATTATCCTCAATTTTGGAATACATATCTAAAGTAATCTTAGTGCCAAAAGGTAAAGGAATTCTAACTATTTTGGGCACCTAAATTCTCAATCCTTAGAAAATAAGAGATTTGCCAAGATGGGCACCTAGTTTGACCTTATCATTGTTGGCCCACGTTTGTCGTTACGTCAACAGATTGATCTATCAATATCTGATACAAACATTAGAGATATGGATCGAACGAGAGGCAGTTAGTCCCTTGTCATGAATCCTAAGGGGAGTGTTGACCATCTTCCAACAGTCTCCCCCTCAATGATACTTGAGGGGATTCAAACCCATGACCCAATTTTTTGATACCAATTGTTGGCCCATGTTTGTTGTTGCATCAAAAGATCGATCTATCAACTTACAATACAAATGGTAGATATATGGATCGCACGAGAGGTGGTTAGTTCCTTTTCACAAATATTGAGGGAAGCACTGACCATCTACCAACAATCACCTCATCTCAAATTAGAATATATTTTTAAAATTGATAGATAATAAATATATAAATAATTACCATTGCCAATGGATCATACATCTCTTATGAATAAATTACAAATAATGTCAAAAATAATTATATACATAGGATTTAAAAAATTGATTGAACCTTAATCCTACTAGAAAAGACAAATTTTATAAAGGAGTTTGGATGTAGAAGGAAGGAAATGACTATATTGCATTCTTATTTCAAGGTAGCACAAAATTGGCCTCATTTCTAGTGGAGTTTTTCAACCCGAAAGGGTTTTTCTCCATGTAAATGTTGTGTTATGTAAATCTCTTATGCTTGTTGATTTTTTTTGTTGTTGCTAATTTATTTTCTTAAGACTCCATTAGTGTCATATAGATTAAATTTTAGATTTAAAACATAAGTTTCATATTTTAATATTGAAATTATTTATCTTCATTTCTAACATTTTCATATAAGAATAAAATCATTTCAATTAAATACATAATATAAAATCTAATGTTCACATTTGAATAATATCATAGAATCCAACACTCTAAGTGGGTATAAGCAATTTGGCTCTATCAACCTATGTGGAGAGAGAACATCATTTGAATGATTTACCTCTAACCACAAGTCCCAGTAGTCCCTTGCACACCTTCCAACTAGATGTAGCCCAACCCTTCAATGAGGGTGATCAATCATGGTAGGGGTATGTGCATAGAAATGGGAGACCAAAAATGGGTTAAAAGTAGACACATTTTTTGAAATTAGTAAAAAATAGCCTTAAATTATAAATTGAAGATAACCATGCTCAAAATTTGAAGATGTGACAAGAACAATATTTGTAGTGTTCATAATCTAGTTTCTGAAATTCCATTTGAAAAAAAAACGGTAGAGATTAAGAATTTCAAATAGGGGGAGCGCACTAAGTACTCTTATTTTCGTCAAAAAAATATAACATAGCATATGGTGTGCTCCTAAAATTTTAAAATATTTCACAAATCACTTCAATACAAAATTAGCTAATTTCATGTAGTTTATGTATGATTTTTATGTTTTTGATAAGGAAAAATAGGTTTTGAAGGGCCCCTGAAACCATTTACAAAGATGAAAAGCTACAAAAAAAAAAACTAAGCAACTAAAACTAGCAGCCCAAAAAACCAAAATGATGACAAAATATAAAACAATAGAAACTCGTTAGCACACCAACAACAAAAAACATCAGTACCCAGGCTGATCAAGCAAAAGAGTCAGCAAAAACTACAACATTTTTTCTAAGACATTGACTAAGGCCATATTCTCCTCAATGACCCCCTCATGCATCACCACAACATCTTTGAGCTCATCAAAAGAAACAATAGACCTCTTCTTAGTCTTACTCCTCATCCTGAGACACAGTCCAACTTGCACATCCTTTTGCAATGCTAGAGCAGAATCCACATTTTTCTCCACCTGGTTCGAGCAATTAACATATTCAATTGCTTTCTCCATTTCCCCCAACTCCATCAAAACATACCCATATTTACCTCATCCCAATTGATAGGAGGCACATCATTTGGCTCCAGGTTATGACCAGGGGCATTTCTACACTCCTCTTTCTGCTCCTCATCCTCTTCAATAGGGAGTCCTCAATCTCGACCACTTCCGCCTTAATCCTCTCCTTGTTAGGAAAATTAGCCAAATCAGCCAACACTTCCAACTGCTCCATCTTCATAGCCCTCTCTACAAGAGATACATGATGATCCATAATAGGGTCAAAATCGTGAGTGTGCTTCACTGGCTCAATCCCCTGAACCTCCATAGGCATGGAACTGGGTGGTAGCTCACCCACACTAGGACTAATATCCCCAATAGGGTCACTCTTAAGCACTCCCACATCTTCAGGAACCTTGACACCAATCACAGGGGAGTTCTCCACCACACTGACCTTCCCGAGACTAAAGTCCCCAACAAGGGCATTCTTCACAATGTCCACAACTGAAGGAACCTCAACACCAGTCATAGGTGAGCTATCCACCACACCACCCTTCCCAGGACACAAAGAGGGTTTCACACTCAAACCATGAGCATCCACCTCTTTCACCAACTCAATCTTTCTCTTAGAAGAAGATTTACCTTTCCTGGGGCCTTTAGATTTCCCCTTATAAGTTTTCCTTATAGACTTCACCATGGCTTCCCTCAATTCCACATACGTCTCGTAGCCCTTGGTCCACTCTTCAGAATCATCAACCCCTTCCTCATACACACCTTCATCCACAAACATATCATCATAATCCAAGTCTTCTTCCTTGGAACTACCTTCCCATTCCGCAGTAGATTCCCCATTATCATAACCAAAATTGTTTTAACCCCCTTCTTAGCAGGGGTTTTAGGGTAAAGAGGGATTAATTTGAGCTTAATATGAGCAAACAATAGACTCATAAGACCTTCATGAAAAATGACCTTCTTAGGGTTTTCACAGTGATCTTCAATACTTTTTTCCATTGATAGTAAAAGGTAAAAAGGAAAGGAGACCAACACCTTATGACGGAACTGATTCAAAAGCATGAAATGGTAACTGTACACAATAGAGAATTTACCTTTGAGCATGAAATAATACATTAAGGCCAACACGAGATCCCTCCAAAATGGTTTTAGAGACTTGCGAGCATAGCCACCACTCCCAACTTCTCAGAGCTTTTTCTTCTCATCGAATTTGAAAAAATTCACAAAGGCTTTCTTGGCAGCAACCCTATCTTTGTAGAATTTCCTCCTAGAAATTGAAAGTCCAGTGACCTCTGCTATAAAATCCTCATCGATGTTAAACTCCATTCCCTTATAATGCATAGTCCTTCCATTCCAACTTTTCACAAAAATCTCTGAAGGATCAGGATTAGGGTCTTGAATTATTTGCATGTACTATGTAACCCCACCTTGCTCCAAGTGCTCCCACACAACATCATTACTCTGGAACTCCTCACATGAGCTTGGTTCACTTCTACAATGATCACCACCCATGGTGACATGAAAAGAGTAGGAACCCAACAAAACCTGAAAGTTCTGTAAAAACAAAATGAACTTGGCTCTCTTCAAAACCACACAAATAACACCCACAATATGTGTGGGATTGTCCTTCAAAGTAATTCATAGCCTACGTAGCCAGGCCATGATTTTCCGGAAACCAAAGATGTAATGATGAGACAGATAGGGCAAAGGTTCAATGTGCATAAACAAACTTAAAAACATAATGAAGAACCTTTCCCCAATATCGATGGTCACCTTAGAAGCAAGCCACCTGGTCATCATTGGAAATATATTTAAGATTGAGTGGTAAAGATTCAAGAGAATCCCAATTATATTTAGCCACCATGCTCCCAAGTTGGAAAAACTGTTAGCCAACATATTAGCTTCTCTAAAGACATGAGAGATTCTAATCTCCTCAAAAGAATTAATGATGGAGATTTAATCATTAATAAGATGAGTGATAGACCACGATGGTGGGAATTTATTCAAAGTGCAATTAATAACATTAAGCGAGTCCCCCTCCAACAAAATTTTAGAGACCCCTTGATTCTAAGCCAAAACAAGGCCATGATAGGCTACAACCGCCTCCGCAAAGTGGTTTGTCTGGATTCCCAAAGGGAGCACCACCATAGAGACAAACCTACCATTTTATCTTGTAACACTCCCCCACAATCAGAAAGCCCTAGATTTCCCTTAGAAGCTCCATCAAAATTAATTTTAAACCACCCACAAGCAAGAGCCTTCCACCAAACCCCCTCCCTGGGTTCTTTTAACTTCTTCACTGGATTGGAAAGGTCACAAGAAAGATTCCATCTTTTACCCACAAGCAGATCATAAAGGGAAACCATCACTTTGATGTTAAATGAAGGGATCATTAAGAATTTGGACAAGAAATTTTCCTTGATAGCATCACAGATTTCAAAGGCCAGCCTAGAAGGTGACAACTCCAACTGACATAAAACCTTTTTGTTACATTCCTTCCAAATACCCCAAGCAACATGCGGAAAGATTAGAGACCACAACATGGAGAGGGTCAGGTTAAGAGAAGGAGTCACACATTGAGAGCATAAGTCAGTGAAGGAAGTAGGGAACACCCACACAATCTCCCATAGATGAAAAATATGAGTCCAAACTTTCCAAGTATAGCTACACCTTGTCACCAAATGAATACAATCATCAACATCTTCTTTACATAAGAAAAACCTATTCGACAGAGCCATTCCTCTCTTCACAAGATTATTTAGAGTAAGAATCTTGTCTTGACATAGAAGCCAAAAGAAAATATTGATTTTAGGTAGGAGCTTCCCATTCCACAAGCAACCCCAAAAAGGCAGAGGACCAACCATCTGAGTTTGAAAAGAAATGGCCGAAGACACAGAAAAATTCCCATTGGAAGTAAACTGCCAAATAACAGAATCCTCTTGAGCTTCCACTGGGATATGAATCATGGAAAGCAACTCAATAAGGGGCTTCAAGTCCACGTTAACCACATCAAGTATAATCTAGCTTCCCTTCCAAATATAATCAGCAACAAAAACACCCCATTCCTTGATACATAAATCCTTGAAAGGGGCTGCCCAAAGTTCATCCTTCAAAGGCCCATGCCCAATCCACCAGTCATCCCAAAAAGGAATCCTTCTACCATTTCCCAAAACCCACCTCAAAGAAATAGCCACAGTCGAGCGAGCACATATCATAAAGTTCCACATGACCAACCCCTACGAAGGAACAAAGTTCTCCATGAACAAGTCTCTAAACTTATCCACTCCCCTCAAATACTTTGAAGAAAAAATGGCCGTCCATTTTTTGTCACTCACAAACAGGTTCCATAACTATTTAGCCACAAGAGAAGAACTAAAATCTTTTAGTCTACGTAGCCCTAAACCACCTTGGGATTTAGATCTACACACCTCCTCCTAAGACATCAAGTGTAACATTTTCTTCTCCTCCACACTAGACCATAAGAACCTTTTATAAATTCCCTCAATTTTCTCCCAAAATTTTCTAGGAAATTGGAACAACTTAAGGCATAAACCGTCAGATTCTGGAGAGTGGACTTAATTAATTGAATTTTTCTAGCTTGACTAAGCAAGGCACCCTTCCAAACAACAAGTTTTCGAGTTAAAATTATCAATGATACTATTCCAAAAGGAATCAGGGACACCATTAGAACATAAAGGAAGCCCCAAATAAGTAGAAGGGAGCTCCCCAATACCACATTCAAGAATACTAGCAATCCTCAATTGACGAAGCTCTGGAGTATTTAGAAAGAAAGTAGTACTCTTAGGAAAACTTACCTTCTGGCCCAATGCAACCTCATAATTCTGAAGAATAAGATGGATAGACTTAGCCGCTGCCACAAAAGCCTTTGGAAGAATAATGGTGTCATCAATTTTTTTGATGAGAGCAACATAGCTGGCGTGAAGAGGGGTAAAGACCTTTGAAGGCCCCATTAGACACCACTTGGAGGAGATACCTGCCCAAATATTCCACCATAATGATAAATAGAAAGGGAGAGATAGGATCCCCTTGACATAGGCCACAAGAGCTTTTAAAAAGGTCGAAGGAGAACCATTAATCAACACCACAAAAGAAGGAGAGGAGATTAACTGCTAGACAAGTTGCAACACCCTGTTTGAAAACCCAAACACCTTGAAGATACTACATAGGAAACTCCAATTCACTTGATCATAGGCTTTGACCAAATCTAGCTTCAAAATAAGACCAGGCTTCTTGTTAACTTTTAGAGAGTGAATGTTCTCATGCACCATGATTATAGAGTCCAGAATCTACCGACCTAGCACAAAACCATTCTACTGTGGAGAGATAATCTTGGATAACACCCTTTGCAACCTCGAAGCAAGCACCTTAGAGAAAATATTATAAATAGAATTACAAAGACTAATTGGCCCAAAATTACCAAAACTCTCAGCCCTAGGCTTCTTGGGAATTAACACTATAAAAGTGGAATTCAACTCCTTTAGAAGTTGTCTACTACCAAAACATTCCTTGGTGGCATTGATAACATCCTTAGAGATAATGTACCAATAAAAATTAAAAAATAACAAAGGGAACCCATACAACCTCGAAGATTTATTCCCCTCAAAATAAAACATAGCCTTTCTGATTTCTTCATCCAAGGGAATGATAGTCAAGAAACCATTTTCCTCCTTCAATACCAAACTAGGGATAACATTAAGGAAACCTTCTTGGCAAACAAGATCCAATGGGCCATCCTCTGAGAGAAGGTCCACAAAGAAAGACTGAGCCATGGATCTAATTATATCATCCTCCTCCTCAAATGAAGAATTATCCACCACAACTTTAGAAATCCTGTTAGAAGATCTATGATTCAAAGTCGAGAGATGGACGGACTGAGTATTTTTATCCCCACTTCGAAGCCAAATATCTCTTGACCTCTGCTTCCATAACTCCTCCTCTCTAGCCACAGTGTTATGCAAACTAGACAAAAGAACACTCTCCTCCTGAAGCAACACAACATCAGACCCAAAAGCCTGCATTTTTTGCTGCACAATATCCAACTTAGACTTCAGAACCAATTTTTCCTCAAAGATGTTTCCAAAAGAGGCCTTATTCCACTGAATCAAATTCTTCTTAACATAAGTGCTTTGAAATAGGATCTATGACAATTGCTATGAATGCTTAACTATTACAATGATTAAATAAGGCTTTAAAACTGAATTAACATAATTGAGAATGCTTAAAGGAATGAATCATAATAACTATGATGAACATAAAAAGAGAGAAGATAGGAGAAGAAAAAACAATTGATAATAGAGTTAGCCAATATGGCTACATCTCTAGGACCCTCTCCAACAGAGTGACTGATCCTTGATTATGCTCCACAAAGAATTACAAGGCAACTGCCAATTTTACAAGTCTATCTCTCTTCAACGCAACAACATAACATTCATCTGTTGCACAGAAACAAACACTTGAGTCTTTAGGAAGATTCTCTCCTTAGCCATCACTTGGATACCTTTCCAAACCCATAACCCCCCTTTTTATACACAAAATTGGCCCATTTTGGCCTATAACAACATGATTACATAATCTCCCAAAATCCCCTTTAATTACATATATAAATCTTCAAATCTCCCTTTTTACATAATAAAATCATTTAAAAATCCCCTAAATATCTTTTATATTTTTTCTAAGCCCTTATTTTGACATTGCTCAGGCTATTCACGATTTTTTATTAATCTTATCTTATCAGGGATTAAGTTTGTTACTTAAAAAGGGGTTACATCTTTTAATTTTAAGGTTATTCGGGTTTTATTTCTATTTTTAAGAAATCGAGCCCCTATGATTTTGTTAGACTATCGATGGTCTAATGGTGAGCCTTAATTTTAGGGGCCAGGTGGTTAGAGGTTTGACCCTCGCCCCTCTTTTCTTATCTCTAAATTTTTCCTTTACTTCAACAAAACCAAATGACCTCCATACATAGTTAGCACACAAATTATGGCGTAATGGTAGGGGATAGTCTTTGTGTGGTAGAGGTTGGGGATTCAACCCCCACCTCCTATAATTTTGGGAAATAGTTGAAAACCAATTGCAATGCTGAGTGTACAATGCTACTGTGTGGCATCTTGTGAGTGAGCCACGTGGCACTTCCTAATTTTCTCGTCAGAGTCACTTGTGAACTCTTGATTGATCCACATTCTCACGTCATTATCCTCGTCACCTGCCATGTCAGCATATAATTGGTCCACCTCATTCTCAGTTGTTGACTATGTGTCCAAGTCACCATGCTGATGTCAGCATGGTCAACCCATTTTGACCAAAACTTTGACCGGCTATATCTCACACATACGGACTCCGTTTGACACAAAATGAATGTCGTCAAAATTGTGGCAATGAGCTCTTTGCCATGGTGCTGATTTTGACCATTTTTGAGATGATGAACTTTTTCCACCTTTCTGATTGGCCTCTGACACTTGGTTTGACTAAACTTTGACTGGTCATAACTTGAGCATATAGACTCCTTTTGAGCTTGTTCAAGTTGCGTTGGAATCAAATTTTTGAACTCTTCAGCATGGTGTAGAATTCTGGAGCATATGGTGTTGGTATATGGAGCCTAATTAGATTCAGAGGTTAAATTTACTCCACTTTTATCGACAAAGTTTCCCCCCAAATTATTTAACGAGATTAAGGGGCAATTCCCTTTGCGGGGGTTTGGAGGTAGCGCCCCAAGACGGGGTCAAGGGGTAGTAGTTGCTATTATTTTATAAAGCTGCCAGGTGTTATTTTTCTATTGGACGACATAAAAAACCCCTATTTTGTAACCGACATAAGTCTTGATAAAAGGCTAAGGGTTTGGGTTTCTGTTGACATTGTATTGTAGCGATTGCAATGGTATTGAGTTGCAAGGGATTACTAGTTGTAATCATTTTGATTTACTAGATAATAATATTGGACTCTCTGTTGGTGGACATAGCCCGAGTTTGGGTGAACTAGGTTAAATATTGTCTCTCCTTGTTATTATTTCTATATTTTTCATTCCTTTGTTTAATCTTTATTTGCATTTAACTAATATTTTTTGCATACAATTCCTAACATATGGAACACTTCAATTTTCACTGGAAAAGTATCCCCCTAGATCAATCCTCCCCACTGGAGAGATTTTGGACCTCTAAAAGCTCGATTAATCAGAAATCAAGTGAGGGTTAAGTTCCCTCACTTTACAAATCTTCATCCATTTTACCTTGCTTGGATTCACCCCCTTCAGTCCCACTTTGAGGTACTCAACTGCGCCTCTTCGTGAAGTCATGAATTTCCTATCTAAGATGACATCCTATGGCAATTTGACATGTACTCCAGTGAAAGATCATTAACTGATGGAACTTGAATGTTCGTGTCTTCATCCAATATCATTGGAGGCTCGTACAACTTTAGATTCTCAACATTGACAACTGAATAGATGTGCATGTATGGAGGAAGATTAAGGAATAAGGCATTGGTTCCAATATTTTCCAAGATTTCAAAGGGACCATGTTGAATTGATTTGAGCTTCCTTCCTTCACCTTGCATTCTTTCCTTGCTAATATGTAACTAAAATCTGTCTCCAACTTGGAAGTGACGATCAATGTGATTCTTATCATGTCGAGCCTTGTATTTGGCTTGGATCTTCTCCAACTGTGCTTCCACTACCTAATGAATTGCTTGGAATTTTTGGATGAACTTCAAAGCCTTCTTTGCATCATGGCATCCATCTTCAACATCGTCCTTCCCAAAAGAAAAGTCCATCAGTGTTTTTGGCAGATACTTAAAACAAGTCTCGAAAGGAGATCTTTTTGTAGAAGAGTGTGCTGCATGGTTGTATGCATGTTTCACATAATGAATATTTTCATCCCACAACTTAGGATGTTTACTGTAGTAGCCTCAAAGAAGATGCACAACTGTCCTATTCACTACCTTTTTCTGTCCGTCAGTCTACGGATGGAAGGCTATACTTTTCTTCAGTCTAGTGTCCATGAGTTCCCACAATGCTGACCAAAATTCCCCCAAGAATCAAGAATCTCGATCCGATACAATAGAAGTAGGTAACCCAAAATGAACCCATACAAATTAAAAGTACATATGAGTTTTCAGTTCAACAATGACCCTTTTTTTACAAGGCATTAAGATACACATTTTTTTGAACCGATCAACTACTACAAATAGATAATCATGTCCCTTCCTAGACATTGGTAGCCCCCCGAAAAAATCCATTGAAACACTTTCCCATGGATGGGATGGTACAGGTAGAGGTGTGTACAACCCCAATTTCCTATTGCTACGTTTACTTGTTGCACACATTATACATCCTTTAATATATTTCAATACAATTTCTTGCATATGAGGCCAATAATTATTTTTGCAATTGAGTCATTATTTTTCTTACCCCAAAGTGTCCTACAATCAATGAAGTGTGTGATTCTCTGATTAGCTATGCCTGTTCAACTTTTGGAATACATAATTTTCCTAAATGATACAAGTTATCTTGCACATAGTAATCTTTCTCTTCTACATGTTTTCTTGTGATTAGAGCTGAATAGATTCCCTTAAAGTCTTCATCGTTAGCATATTGTTCCTGAAAACTTTCATGTACCATGGAACTAATTTTAAGGATAATCAAAGCATTCATAACAGGAGTTTTGGACAACATATCTTCAACTTTGTTATGGACACCTTTTTTGTACTTAATTACCAAATGAAACTATTGAAGAAAACCCATCCACATAAAGTGTCTACTTTGTTGCAGTTTAGACTGTGAGTGCAAGTACTGAAGTGGTTGGTGATAAGTGTGGATTACAGTTTCTTTCCCCATTAAGTAGTGTTGAGTCCTTATAATTTGGATGAAGTGTTTCTAAACTCATGGGTGTAATCTTGGACATGCTAACCCTTACCTTTCCTAAAGCTTTTCCAATTCATTTTTAATTGTTGCATATAACCTAAAGGGTAAAAATATTTTTTAAGGGAAACAACAAATTCCATCTAAGTCATATTAACCTTACCACATGACGAGTAAATTCTTCTCGAGTCCTACTCTCCCACCAGGTGAGAGCTGCACCTCCCAACCAGAGAGTGGCTAACTAGATCCTATAAGCATCTTCTGTTAGGCCTTGAATCCTACAATACACTTCTACTTGCTGGACCCAATCATCTAACCTTTCAGCATTTAACTCCCCACAGTACTTAGGTAATTCAAATTTTACATCTAGTTTAATAATAGGCTTAGACTTGCTCTTGAAAGGATTAACAACAATAGAAGAATAAGAAGGGGAAGAAGAAGAAGAAGGGGAAGATGGAGAAGAAAGGGAAGATGGAGGAGATGGAGTTTCTAGAGCTTTTCCTTCTTTGTCCTTCCGATCTTCTTGCTTTTCTTGCTTCAAAGAATCTCCCTTTTCGTGCTTCTTCTTGTTTGCATAAAGCTCTTCCACCATTTCCTTCATGTCAAGGAAGGATCATTGAAAAGACTTCTCATCAAGCTCAGTACTTTTCCCAGCTTCAGTTTCTTCCATCTTTGGAAAGGTTCTTCTTTTTCCAACCTCAAGATTATATTCTTCAAGCTCGCCTTCACTTCCCTATTTCCTATAATGTGTTAGCATCCACTTTTGCAATACTAGTCACACAAATCTCTGATACCAAACTTTCTCTGAAATAGGATCTATGAGAATTGCTATGAATGCTTAACTATTACAATGATTAAATAAGGCTTTAAAACTGAATTAACATAATTGAGAATGATTAAAGGAATAAAGCATAATAACTATGATGAACATAAAAAGAGAGAAGAGAGGAGAAGAAAAAATAGTTGATAACAAATTTTTCCAATATGGCTACGTCTTCGGGCCCCTCTCCAATGGAGTGATCGATCCTTGATTATGCTCCATAAAGAATTACAAGGCAGCTGTCAAGTTTACAAGTCTATCTCTCTTCAGTGCAACATCATAACATTCCTCTGTTGCATAGAAATAAACACTTGAGTCTTTAGGACGATTCTCTCCTTAGCCATCACCTGGATACCTTTCCAAGCCCATAACCCCCCTTTTTATACACAAAATTGGCCCATTTTGGCCTATAACAACATGATTACATAATCTCCCAAAATCCCCTTTAATTACATATGTAAATCTTCAAATCTCCCTTTTTACATAATAAAATTATTTAAGAATCCCCTAAATATCTTTTATATTTTTTCTAAGCCCTTAATTTAACATTGCTCGGGTTGTTCACGATTTGTTTTTAATCTTATCCTATCAGGGATTAAGTTTGTTACTTAAAAAGGGGTTAAATTTTTTAATTTTAAGGTTATTTGGGTTTTATTTCTATTTTTAAAAAACTGAGCCCCTATGATTTCTTAAAACTATCGATGGTCTAATAGTGAGCCTTAATTTTAGGGGTAGGGTGGTTAGAGGTTCAATCCTTGCCCCTCTTTTCTTATCTCCAAAATTTTCCTTTACTTCAACAAAACCAAACGACCTCCATACATAGTTAATGCAAAGATTATGGTGTAATGGTAGGGGATAGTGTTTGTGTGGTGGAGGTTGGGGGTTCAACCCCCACCTCCTATCATTTTGGGAAATAGTTGAAAACCAACCGCAATGCTACCACATGGCACTTCCTGATTTGCCCGTCAGATCCACTTGTCAACTCTTGATTGATCCATATTGTCACATCATTATCCTCGTCACCTGCCATGTGTCAGCATATAATTGGTCCACCTCATTCTTAGTTGTTGATTGTTCATCCAAGTCACCATGCTAATGTCATGCTGGTCAACCCATTTTGACCAAAACTTTGACTGACTATATCTCACACATACAAACTCTGTTTGATGTGAAATGAATGTCATTAGAATCATGGTGATGAGATCTTCTTTATGGTGCCACTTTTGACCATTTTTGAGATTTTTTTTTTCCTTTTTGATTGGCCTCTAAAACTTGGTTTGACCTAACTTTGATTGGTCATAACTTGAGCATACAAATTCCTTTTGAGCTCGTTCAAGTTGCATTGGACTCATATTTTTGAACTCTTCAGCATGGTGTAGAATTTTGGAGCATATGGAACACTTCAATTTTCACTGAAAAAGTATCCCCTTGGATGAAGAAGCCAGCTTCTTAGCAACTTTATACATGGTAGATCCATCAATATTAATATTTCACCATTGAGCAACCTTAAAACATAAATAAAGATGACTAGTCCACATCTTCTCAAATCTATTTAAAGGAAAAGCCTTTTTACACCCAAAAGGTTTAGCATTTAAGGAAATAGGGAAGTGATCTGAACCAAGCCTAGTTAGAGCAAAAAAGGAGCAAGCATAAAAGTGCAACTAGTCTGGAGAGATGAGAGCTCGATCCAATTTAACTTGTATCAAAGCATCCCCAGTACACCTATTAGACCAAGTGTAGGATGCTACCCCCAAATCTAGATCCAGTAGAAGATTATCATTAATAAAATTCATTAGGTCAAACCGACTATCATTAGCCACCTGAGACCCCCCACACTTATCAACATCATTCAATGGGGTATTAAAATCCCCCATCACTTGCCAGTTTTGAAAAGAAAACTAAGCCTTAAAAGTATTCAACCTATCCCAAAAGTGCTTACAAGAGCTTTTCACATTAGGAGCATAGATATTAGACAAAACCCAAGAAAACTTTCCCCTGAAACAAAAAAATGAAGTAGCAACATGATTTTCAAAAGCAAACAACTCGGTCCTAGCCACCACCTTAGGATATCAAAACATTGCCACCCCACCAGAAACACCATTAGATTCAACTTAACAACTACAATCCTTAAAGAACATGTTCTTAATCTTGTCCACCTTCTCAACACTCATCTTAGTTTCTTGAATCAAAATGATATCAAGTCGATGATCTCTTACAATATTTGCAATAAGATCTTGTTTATGAGGATTATTTAATCCTCTAATATTCCAAGAGAGGATCTTCATAAAAGATTTTGTGAGGGACCATTCAGGCCCATCTCAAGTAGAGTAATATGAGATCCATCAACAATATCACACTTTCTTACCCTCTCCCTTACTTTCCACAAAGAAGGCCTTCCTTTGCCCCTAGGTTCTGAACCATGATCCAGCTTCAAGTGGTTTCTAGTAGCCATCCCCAACCCAGGAGGATTTGGCTTCTTCTTACTCTAAGACTTAGAGGCCGAATGAATAGTTATCTAGGGCTCCTCCTCCTAAGAAGCACAATCAATGACAGAAGAGGTGAGCATCTACTTCTCAAGAACTGAATCCACCAGTGGTTCAACTGAGGATAAATCCTCTCTCTCCTCCACAGAAACCACTAAAGGAGAAACTGATAAGTCCACCTTAGAAGATAGTAGCAGCCCCTCAAAGACCATCTTCAGAGGGGACAACTTCTCTGGCTCAACTACCACCAAAGCCAAAGAGACAACACCACCCTCCTCCACCAGATCAATCATCCTCTCAACAACACACGAATCCTTCACCCCAACCTCCTTCGAAGGAGCTTCCTAAACCAAATTCAAAATAGGAGAAACAACAGATTTACCAAGAGAAGGATCCTCAGACACCACTCCCTCAACAGGCTCAATAGAGCCCTTTTCAAAACCAACATCAATACACTACCCAATCTCCTTCCAAAATTTTGCTTCCTTAAGAGGGGCCAAGTTATTTTTAGGAGGAACCATAGGCTTCAATGGGAACTTCTTCACCTAGTTCCCCACCTTTTTGTAGTGGAAGTAGACAAAAGGGATAGATTCAAACTTAACCTCCTACTCCCACACACCCAACTTGGAGTTAATCTTTATCATTGACGAAAGATTTGTAGTCTGGTCCAGAATCACACAAAGCCAAGCATAAACTAGCCTGTGCCTTGAAGCTATAAGAATATCAATCAAAAGAAAATGTCCAAAAGTAGATGCTGAGCCCTTGAAGACTTGTTCATCCCAAAATCCAAGAGGGAGCCCAAGAAAACGAACCCACACTAAGGATGAGTCAAAAGAACAAGAGCTTGGGGAGAAGCCTGCCTCCCATTTCTTCAACACTAGAGTAGATTTCCCTAAAAGCCATCACCCTCCCACCAAAACCTTTAGCAAATCCTCATCAAAAGTGAAAGAAAAGGAGAAGAAACCCTTTGCAAGAGCCACTATCTCAACCTGACCTTTCAAAAACCACCAATTTTTTGCCAGCATATGAACCATTTCAATATTAGGATGAGGTCCCAAAAACTTGCCAACCAGTGATTGCTCCATGGAGAGGATACCTTTATCAATTATGCAATCAGGCATTGAAACCAAATACTCACCCTCAGACGGGTTTGCAAAGAAGTCCACTAGAGGTGAGGAACTTTTCTCCTTAAATCTAGCACTGAATAAAGTTGACCATGCCTTTCCATCCACTGAGGACAAATCAGACTTAGCAGCTTCAAAGATGACAACTACGTTGGGAGCCATAGCCTTAGACCCCACCTTATCACAAGAAGAACCACCCCGACCCAAACTGCCATAGGAAGAAATGACATGTGAGACGCCCAACAACAAGGACCCACTAGGTGTCCCATTCAAAGAACCACCATCAAACAACTTCTCAACATCAGCCTGACCTTTGCCATTAACGCAAGCCCCTGGAGAAGGGATTCCCGTCTTGTCAAAATTTGAAAATTCCTTACCTTAAAAAAACACCACCCGACGTCGCTCCCATATTTTTTATGATTTTTATGTTAATTCTTTAATGAATCTATACTTTTTTACTAATCTTTAAATTGGATACATCTTGAAAAATGAAAATTTGAGCATGCTTCCCTCTTTTTTTTTGAAAAATAATTGAAAAAGTAATTTTTAAAAATGTGTATAAAATAGATTTTAAAATGTAAAAATATAAATTATTTAAAATTGATGAATGGATAAAAAGTGACATAAAAAATACTATACATAGGTTTTCAACCAAAAAGAAGACACTAAAAAAAAAATTGAAAATCAAAACCTTAGCATATTCAAAATATAGAAAATATTATATGGTTAGAAAGGTAAGAGATGTCGGAAAATTGTGTCTCAACCTCACAATTACATAAAGTACTATTGATACGTCGACGATCGAGGGGCCCCCTATGAGGGGTCGAGGGGATCACCCCCCCGGCTAGGGGTCTAGGGGCAGCATGCCTTGATGGAGGCTCGGGGGTAGCACCCCGGAAAGGAAAAAAATATTTATATTTTATTATTGTAAATCTGGACCATTCATCATTAGTTCTTAGATCTAACAACCAATATTTTATTATCTTGAATTTCCCTAGAAGGCAACCCTATTTTATGAGGGAATAGTATTACGACTATGTATTGTGATGTATTCTAAGAGTTTGATAGCGGTCATGTTGCCTCTAGATCTCTGGTTGGTGATACTCCTATGAGAAGATTTCTCTACAAGTATATTGTAATCTTTGTGATTTTTGAATAATATATCAGGTGGATTTTGGAGTGTGGGGTTTTTCTCTCGAAAGGGTTTTCCCCACATAAATCACTGTGTTGTGGAATGCATGATATTTATATTTATTTATGTTTAAGTTTTTGTAACTATTAAAGATCTGTAAAAGTTTTGCATTAAGCTCCTCTCAAGATTAGTGTATGAATTTTTTTCGCTACCTTAGCTTCCTTACAAGAGAGAGCTTGACGTTATTATGGAATTTTTCATATCAACATAAAAAATGCACAAACTTGATGAAAAACACACTCGATATTTAGTTATTTTTCTATTTTTTTAGAAAACACATCTTTGGGCATTCAAATGCAAGTCTAACCCTTTGTGTTGGGTTCTCAAGGAAAACACATCCCTAAGGGTTGGTAGTTTCCAAGGTAAGTTATAACACGAGTGTGTTATAACATGCTTTCTTTATGTAGAAAATAAAAAAGTAGTCTATTTTTTTATATATATAGAAATCAAAATATGCTTGCATTATGGATCACTAGTGATCAAGCCACTATCAAGTCATACCATGAGTACATCATAATGTGAGCATGCTATAACACACTTATGTTATATGAACAATGAACCAAAAAGTAGTTTTGGCCAAATTTTGGTCCTACATATTTGTGCACACAATTGTAGCTACCATAACTTACTATGACCAATATGAGAACCAAGTGTATGATTACTATGTGCTATCACATATAGTCTTCCGTGCATCCCTAAATACCCTCTAGCTACATGATGTCTAATTGATATACAAACTAGTAAATACTTATGAACTAACAATGCATGCAACAAGCATTACTTTGGCCAAAGTTTTAAATATAATTTCATTCTAAATCACAGTTATGCATATCATATGTTCACACACTATTATCTCTTACTTGAATTAAAAACATAAATAAAACATAATCTTGAATAAAGTTAGATAAACATTGAAATTGTATACATAAACTAACATAATGAGGATTAGTTCCTATCACATACAACTTTAGAGAGAGTTTAAGAAATATTGTTTAATCAATAATTTTAGTATAATTTCAAGCATATTAATTCTATTCACAATTGAATAAATATCCTAAATGCGTACTCACACAATAGTCTATTCACTTGAACAATCTCTTATGGGACTATTCATTTAGATTATTATTATATTTTCCTTTAATACAACTTAAGATGATTAGGAAAATGGTAAATGCAAAAAATATAGATATACAACTACATGACTATAATGAACAATGCTTAGATAGGTCAAAATGACTTGGAAATAATTCACCAAAATAAACACTATCAATTTCAATTAGGTCATAATGACATCAAACTAGTATTTTTCTATAAAATCATATCAACATAATAAAATATGCTTAGGTAGGTTGTATTGACGTTTAAAATATTTATTTGGTCATTGCTAGTTGTGACAAATATACTTAGTAAATTTAAACACATATAATCTTATCAATATTGTAAACCAAGCTAAGGTAGGTTGTAATGATCTTAAAAAATATTAAAAAATCATTACCAATGATGACTATTATACATACTCATTTTAAATGCTCACAAACACATTCATTTGCGCCTTTCCCATTAATGATGAAACAAACAATACTAATCACAAAGCCCATCTATTCAACTATAGATAAAAAGAGCTCAAAATGGAGTAAAGATAAATTATAGATAGATTTTAATGAGCTAACAAACACTTTTGACTACACTATAAAAATTAGTAGATATATAATTATAAACTACCCAATAATGTAATCAAAACTATGGACATTGTTATGAAATACTACATACCTATGAGTAATCACCTCCACTTGTCTCTACTTCACCTAAAAATCTTTCCCTAGATTAAAAAGATGCCAATAGTTACTTCCAAATGGATAACACCAAAATAATAAAAAAACCATATGTACCATAAACCCCCATTTCACTAGGAATAAATTCCACTTTATACATAGTGGTTTCATAAATTCAATGCAAAACTTCCTTGAACTAAAATTTCTCCATTCACTAGGGCTTTCATAATTAAAAAAATCCCTTCTTCATTTATTTGATCACTTATTGCTCCATTTTCGGGTTTAAGAAACCTTTTAATTTTAAACCAACATTCCCAATCACTTTATTTAACACAAAATTGAAAGAATATAGGTGGTAATTATTACACAATCAAAGTTGTATACCTTTAAATTACAAATGAAATACTATAAAATATTCAAATTACAAAGAAAAATTACATAACCATTTTAAATTGAATTCAATGAGCATCTAGAATAATAAGACATGACTTGTATTTGATGTAGAGTATAACACAATGTATAATTATGTGCCAAAAAATGATACTAGAATTATGACACTTAATGATTGACTACATGCATTAAATCATACACAACACTTGATGATCACTTATATGTATTAAATCAAACATGATACCCAACAATTGACAAAATTCATTGGTCCCATACACAAGACTTATAAATCATGGAAATGTGTGTCCATTCTCAAAAGCATGATACATTCGCCTCCTATCCTCAATTTGTTAATCTCTCCTAGATGATGCTCTCCCTCTTCAAACAAGAGGAATAAACTATCCTTGCATCCACCTCAAGACCACAAAATAGTAGTTAGTCTATAAACTCATCAAAAATAATAATCATTAATAAAAAATAATTTATACAATATCATGTAATTACTGTAGTAACTAGTGCATCATAATATCTATGAATGTTTAAACAATCTTTAAGGATCAAACATAGAGTCAAGTTGACACAATCAACGTTGGGAAGTAAAAAAATGATATCGTAAACAAAACATACACAAAGATAACACTGGTTATTCTATAAACAAAATGAAAATACATCTATTCCATGCATGTAATAAGAAAATTCAAATATTTAAAGTTTCATCTAGTTTTACATATCCAAAATAGGCTATGACAATCTTGATCACATAAAATTTTATTTTCTCCTAATCGAGCCACTTTGCAACTACATGTTAGAAGTCCTATCTTTCTAAGGTGATATATTATGATGTAGGTAATCAAGAAAATATTTTAATTTGAGATTAAAATAATTACAATGGTCCCTAACCCTAAAAGAGCTCTCATACTCACATTCCTAAATTAATAAAAAATTTAGCAAAAAATTAAAGAAAATTAAAGAGAGCTCATATATAGAAGTTGGAATTAGAGGCATCTCCATAAAGACTATAAACATTCAACTAACAATAGAGCAATCCCCAACTTCAATCAATATGTTTGAAAATTGACATGTATAAGTATCTATACACCAATGTTTGTTTTAGGTGTCAAATTATCTATAAAACTAATACCTCTCTCATATTTGAAAAAAATACTAAAGTAAACATGAAAGCAAAATCAATACATATGCACATACAACTTAGTTATTTGATACAATAAAAAATGAAGGAAAATATTGAATTTATCAAGTCGGCATAACATTTTCCATGTAATTGAATTCATGTATTTACATCTTGTTCTACATAATATTGCATGTCTCAATTGACAAACATTGTATGTGTGATTTTTTTCACTACATCCTAACATATGGTTATTTGGCATCTGATTCAAAAAATGTTGAACTTTAATCCATTTCATGTTATGATTCTAAAGAGTTACTTCCTCTATGCTATAGGTAATAGTATACAAACCTCCCCAAGGGTGATTGATATATTCAAAGATGAAGAATCATGGGTATTCAATTGGATAATAAACTATCATTTTGGTGTAATCTACTTCCAAATAAAATGCTCTATAGAATTGTAGAACTCCATATTCCCTATCTCCTTAAAGAAACATGAAAGAAGCTAGAAGGTCTTGGAGACAACAATATCCCAATCTCTTTAGATTACAAACTATCACCATCAAAGGTATCATCCAACAAAAATCAAGAATTATGATAACAATTAAAAAGATGATAATGTATAATCTATACTTGTTATACATATCATTTTTACCTTATATCTTGTCATATGTGTGTGTGTGTGGGAATTCACAATGTTGAAATTTAGGGTGATTCACTTATTTGCATTAATGCTATGTAAAAAAAAAAACCATAGTGAAAATAAAAAACTATCTCGATCATATCATTCCCCTATTAGACAACTTACAAAATTATTCTATCATACATGTCTCCTAGGAGGAAAACTTGATTGTTGAATCTCCTGCCAACCATGCCATCGATCAAATGATAAAAATCATTTTGAATCACAAAGAGAATTGGGGTCACTTAGAAGAGATTTCATGAACCAATGTCTACCAAACAAGTATTTGAGCTTATTGTGAACCTATGTTAGATGCAATTGATGGACTGTTTCATAGTCTTTTTACCTTTGAGACAAATCTCATTGCTGCAAGTGTGGAGTTGTAGGCCGATGGGAGTAGACTATCCAAGCCTTCTCAATGAATAACTTGAATGGAGATTTTGATAGTTATATTGGGGTTTGTTGTTCTTAAGTCTTACAAACTACAAAGTGGCTATAAATTTGAAAATGATGTCAATGTATAAACTTCACCTCTGATTGATGATGCAAATTATACTTTATTTAATATAAAAGAAAATTATCCCTTTGACAATAACATACCAATTATATATATACACATATACATCTATACATACAATTTCATTCAAAACCATAGTAAAATATATTTAACTTATCACTTAATCTTCTTACATTCACCCGTCAATATAACCATTGCTACTTCACATGGTACAACTACTAGTCTATAATAGTGGTAGAAGAAATACCAAGCACTACAAGCAGTTAGCAAAATGAAAAATACTCATTTGCTACTATAGTGGTTTGCAAGATTGTTTTCGATTAGTAGAGAAAAAGAGATTTTGGAGGGATCTAAAACCCATTACAATAGGTTTTGAAGGGACCCAAAACCCTTTAAAAGCAGGTTTTGAAGGAACCCCAAACCCTATCAAAAGAACGCTGCAAATAGATCAATCTCAGACAACCAACAACCCAACAAGATCTGACGCCACAAGATAGACTAGACTATTCATACTACGAAGATTGTTATTAATCATAGCAGATAAGCTTTAGTAATTTCTATAGTTGCCGAGAAACTCCATTTTGGGAACATAGACAATGTACCAGTCCCCTTACCCAAAATTTTTGGTGAATCATTTACATATAAAATAGCCGTCTCCTTATTCATTTAACTCACATACCCTAATTTGATTGGCGTCCCTGTCCCCATACCAGTACCAGTACCCTGCGTCTCCGGACAACTATAAATTAATTTCCATATAACCGTAGAGAGGATATATAGATAAACATCAATGTGGCTGTAAATTCTGAACTAGGGCAAAGTGCTACAGTCTCTTCCGAAAGTAACATTCATGATTTTACGTAGAGGGGAATCTAACAGAGTATTAGCCAATGGGAGATAGGTAGAGGGTTGTTGAACTTTGGCTCCACTCACTCTTGACCAGGACCAAATGCTCTCACCCATTTCGTGGGAACGTCCTTTCCAAGACTGGAAGAGTATATTCATGCACCGTCCAGAAGGGACAAATACTGAAAAAATCAAGTTGGTGCAGCTTTTATATTTTAATATTGTGGTGATGTTGCAGCTGGTTTTCTTATATATCAGACAATTCAACATTCAAATATTAATTTTAGTCTAGTCTACCATTGACTATCGGTTCAAAGGCCGTTTTGATGTTTCAAGTACATCACAGTGTAAACAACATGCTTGTGTGGGCACTGATTAGATTTCGACCAATTCTGAGATTGCGTGTAGTATCGAAACATAAGATTAGTCCACATTTGTTAGACTTTTTGGGAAGTGTCATTGATTCTAGAAGAAATTCAGTCTTTGATTCTAGAACAACTTCAGCGTGGTACGACTAACTGTTATTGAAAAGATTTAATTATGGAAAAAAACTGTAGAATAATGATACTTTAGTTACTGCATATACCATCATATTTGTTTTTAATCCTCTGCTGAAAGGTACGTACCCACGTTAAGCATTTTATAACGAGCGTAGAATTTCAACGAGCAAATCCAATCTTTTCAATTAGTTGTTTTCAAATCCAATCTATTCACGTTAGAATCTGATTTGTTTTTTGAAATGGTGGTAGGTATTCTTATGTCGGTGCGATTTATGTAAAAAATAAATTGATCGTCAAATAAATTAGAATGTATAATAAATTCGACTTCATTTTAGGCCCACACTTTGTAATAATGTCATCTCCAGACAACTATATAACCAAGTATTTGGAGGGTTTTTTTTCCCAACACGAGCTTCATTCGATTTTGGAACTTGGAAATTAGTGAAGCAGTCTGGTATCACAGAAATGTCGGAAAGGTGTACCTTTCAAGTTGGAGGCGTCTTCCAGACCGAGAGACAAAGAGCAGAAATCCAGAGGCTGGAAGATACTCCTGGAATTGCAGAAGTTGTTATCAATATCGAATCGAAGACGGTAATGTTTAGGCACGACGCAAGGGTTACTGTAACCCAGATAGGTGTGTGTGATTACTATTTGTGTATCTTGCTTTATATTGCATATTCTTAGGAAGAGCTTATTCATGCGGCAAGGTGTAAATTCGACATCAGTCGAAATAAAATTAACAAAATTTGTTAGGAAATCTGTCGATTGCCTGATAGGGAGGAGATCGGAAGGTCGAATCTTAAAGGTTCGTCTTTTGTACATAGACCTTAGATGACTGAATATCTGATCCGGTGAATTTGTCGATTGTCTGATAGGGAGGAGAACGGAAAGTCGAATTTTGAAGGTCAGTCTTTTGTGAAAAGGAATCGTTTATCATAGACCTTTTCGATGTCAAATCATGGACCCCCTCTAGGTACCATTAAGGATCCCTTTGCAAAACCCTAAGATAGGCTTCTCAAATCCTTGTGATGATTGTGAGGTGGTTTACCACGGCCGGCTTAAAGCTGCCTGTGTAAGTGAAATTAGATTGTTTGTCATGGCCCCTCTTTTACCTGTTATTTAGTAGAAATTTTCATCTGCTTAGGTTTTTGAATTGATTTTCAGTTGAAGTTTTTGAGCTGTTTTTCTTTGTAAATTTGGGACTATTTATATTTGTTTGTTCATAAGCTTTCTTCTTACAAGCTATTATCTAATTATCATCAAACGTTAATTTCCTGATATAATTTATGATGATTTTTCTTCTTGTGTTGATTGTGTCTGCAACAGAAAATACTCTGAGAGAACAGGGCTTGAATCCCTCTCGCAGCAGGACAGCTGTAGGAATCTAATGTAACGTACTGTTATTAATCTTAGAACTTAACTGGTTTTTAATTGATACTAGTCTCTTTTTGTTTCTACTATAGAATTTTATTTACCAGATTAGGTTTTCGTCAACTCTATGGGGTTATTTATTTTGCAGGAAATAATCTATGATGGGCATGGTACTGTACTTGAAGTATTATTACTAATGGATATCACATGAATGAATACAATTCAGGCAGCCTCCTTACTGCCATAGTATTTCCTTTCCGTATAGTAATGTAATACCTAGAATAGATACTCTGAAATCATCTGAAACGCTGATGTACGAATATGGATAAATATTCGAAGTTGATAGTGTAACAGCTTTTTCAGATTTAAAAATATGGAACTCTTTTGGCCAATTATTAATATAGGCGGAAGTCAATTTGTACACTACTAAATTGCGTGCCCATTCGTGCCAAGATCGTTTACAGTTTTGCTTTCAATGCAGAGTCAATTGCAGTCCTTCTGAAGGAGAATATTTTCTGTTTCAGGAAGACAAATGACTAAATGCCTGCCATGTTGATGTGTTGTGTGTCTAAATTTGAAGGCAAATGTTGTTTAACAGCAATATTATTTTAGCTAGCTGTGTTTTATATTTATAATTGAAAATATATTTTTAAATTTCATTAGTAAATTATTATTTTAAATTATTAAATTAATTAAAGAATGTCATTTGTCCATGTAGTATGGATTATGTATGCTGATTTTTTTTAATAAATACGGTCAAATGTGTATTCTGGTGGCTGCATAGACAATACGAAATTTGATGGTCACTTTTTTTTCATTTGAAAAATTTAATTTGGTTGTATACCAACTTTCAAGTTCTAAGTAAAATTATAAATCTTAAATAAATTTATAAAGATCATTAATGTAAATATAAGAGTAGAAAATATTTTAAAATTTTGATGTTTGAGAGTTGAAATTGAATGTCTTAATATGTTATTAATCTTTGATGTTTTTTGTGATGTCAAGTTTGAAGATCAAGATAAGTGTGCTTGTAGAATTAATTTGACAATCTATATGATTCCACATCTAAGTTAACTAGATTTTTCTTTTATCTATTATTTGATATCTAAGGGGAGTTGTAATTAGAAATAATTTAGAAAATTTGTTCTTATGTTACAAGGGGACATTGTTCTCCTAGATCAATATATAAAAATGTATGCAATATTAAAAATATTACTATTCAAACATATATACCTTATAATTCTCACACAAATTGAAATGTTGTAACACAAATGGTATGTAAATAAGCTCAAAGGACGACAAGATTCTTGGATCTTGAAAATGTGCATCAAATGTCTTTATATACAAAGACATAACAATACATAATGTAAATTTGTGTTTAGTCTTCCCTTAGAAGGAAAATAGTCAAATCAATGTGGACAATAGTACATAGAATTATGCACATGTATAGGTGTAGTAAATTTATTAACAAAATAAATACATTGGGATGTGTGAACATATAAAAAAGGTATGAGATGACTATATGTGAATGTGTGTAATAGATAGATAAATGACATACGGGAAGGGTATCAACTTTGCACAAAATTATGTCATTGTCAATATGTCAATATATCAAGACACTCTCCACCAAACATACTAAAAAATAAATGTGAAGTGGCATGAATACATAAATTTCATCATTACAAATTTGTTAAAGCAATATTAAAATTTATAAATATTAGATTTAATTTTTAAAATAAATATATTTTTAATAGATTTAAATGATATTTATAGAATTTTATTATTCAAAATCAAAATATTCTTCAAGAACCAACACGATGCTTTTTAGAAATAAAAATATTAAAATTTATTAAATAAAATACTAAAAAAACACTATTAGATTACAACAATTAAAATAATTTAAAACATATAAATTATTAAAAAATTTAAACTCATTACATAGATCACTACATATTGTCTATTATGTTATAGAAGATGAAACTACAATCATATGGATGCCATCAAATCAAACAACATAGGCGTGCACAAATTTGTCCTCTTGATATAAAGGTAAGGATTAGAAAATATAAAAAAAATGCAAGTTCCAAATACTTCATCCTTATCTAGCACAACAAATTAGAACATGGTTCCACACATATTATGAAAAAGACTATACCCTTCTATTCATATTTCTCTTGTTTCTTATATACATAAGAAGCCTATTCTTATTTATTTAGTTTAAAATATAAAACTATAATTATCTAAATCTAAATGAACCTACATGAAAAATCTAACGGTGATTGGCCAATCCAACTCATAATCCTATGTAGTATAAAATGTAATAAATTTGGCCTTCAATTGAAATATTTAATATTGTTGGTTAATAGATTGGACACCTTGAGGTTTCATTCCAATAATTTTAGAGGTACAACTTTTTCATATGATTTGATTGATTTTCAAGTATGCTTTTGATTGGAGAGTAGGAAAGGAACAAATAACAACTGCACATAACCATGATACATATGTGATTAACAATCTTAGAATAAAGATCTAGTGCAAATAAATGATACAAAGATCACCCACTTCACACCCAAAAATGGAAATCAGAAAAAGATGAACAACTCTTTTCAGTTAATGGGTTAATTAGAATTCAAAGATTATGTGATAAATTCATTCATAATCTGATATAACATAATAGACATCAAAGAAAGATCACATAGAACACACAGTAAATATGTAATCTAAAGGAAATATTAATAAACACATAGCTTTAAAAGTATTCTTCATTTCTTTGATGCAAATATTGGACTCACAGACCCTCTATATCTGTACATAAGATCATGCTTGAAAAGAAAATCAAAACTATCCCCTTTCACCCTCAGTTGAATTGAAATATTCCCTTTATCTTCAAAATCTATACAATAAATAAACCCCCAAAAAGGGAGACCTTTCAATTCTATAACTGATTCTTGAAAATTAGTAATAAAGAAACTCTTCACCTTGATCACTACTTGTAACTGCCTTTTTAAATCACATTTTAATTTTGGTAGACTTTTCCAATTTTACATTCTTTGAAGAGGATTTTTAAACTTATGCCATGTCAACAAATTTCGAAAGAAGTCCATCCATCAACAACCCAATGCCTTGCAAAACATCAATTTCATCACTTGTTTGCCACCAACTATTATTTGGTACTACAATGTCATTGTCTTTCTTTTCTCCCTAATCAATCAAAACAAATTTGATAGATTTGAAAGGGGGAGAAAACAAAAAGACAAAATTAATACATACATGAAACATTATATTAATCAAATAAATATTACAAACACTGAGCTTCAACTCATACCCTTACAACTTACATCTTACATTACAGCTCTGCAGAGTTGGACTCATATGAGAGTGCATAACAAAACAGAGTTCAACTAATATATAGAATGTTAAGCATTTACAACTAATAGTCAATTAAAGGAGACAACTAACAGTCAACAAGTTGAGTAGTTGGAGATAAGATCAAATCAAATATTTGTCTTTAATGCTAAGATATGGTGGATACTGAGAAGACATGTCTAACTAGAGAAATCAATGAAGTAGTTGAGAGTATACTTCCAACACTCCCCATAATATCATTGAATATGAATTCCAATTACTTCTTTGATCTTTTCCATTGATACTGTAGTATCTGTAATCTTCAAATATTATGGATCAAACCTAGGAAATCTTAGTTTTCTTTTGAGATGCTCTAACCATGAGCTATGGCCTTTTTCTTACTAGTCCATCGTAGGTTCAGGTGTGATTACCTTTCTTTTTTCAACACCTCCCTTAGTGCTTGAGGACCCTAGCTTCAATTGGCACTACTTCTTTAATAGCTCCATCAAAACTACTGCTTCAATCTCTTTGTAAGATCAAACGACTTTATTTGTTACAATTTCCTTTTGCACGACATCCTCTAGTCAATGACCTTTAATCTCCCAGCTGCGGTTTCTTCTTTTGATCAGCAAAATCTTATCCAAATCAGCAGCAACAAGATCCTTTAGGACTGCGAATAATACTTGTCTGGTGGTAGCTAACTCTTTCAACAACATCTAGCTTTTATAGAAGCTTTGCCCTTGTGGATCTCTTGACCAATAGCGCCTAAAAAATTCTACAG
This sequence comes from Sequoia sempervirens, assembly GCA_007258455.2. Classification (NCBI taxonomy): domain Eukaryota; kingdom Viridiplantae; phylum Streptophyta; class Pinopsida; order Cupressales; family Cupressaceae; genus Sequoia; species Sequoia sempervirens. The sequence continues at coordinate 42,243,752 of VDFB02000363.1, forward strand.
ACCTTCAATCTCTTTGCTTGACAACGACGCCACCTTACTTCCTGGTAGCTGAATTGGCCAGTATTTCTACCATCCTACGTTCCTCAACATCAACCTTTGCTATGTCTATATCACTTATGTGACTGCTTGGTGGATCACATTTTAGTTGTTGTGATTTGTATTCTTTGACAATAATGATCTCTTTCATCAAACAAACTTCAACGGCTTCAGACTACGTTTCCTACAAAACAACAATTTACATAACTTTTTAATTGTGATGAATTCCTTTAGCGGCTTCTACTTTAACAGTGGCTTCTTGCACTTCAACTTTAGCTCAACCCTGTGAAACTTTCCTAGCAACTGCAACATTCTTAATACAACTGCGATTTCTACTAGATCTTAGTCTATGCCTCTTTTCTTTGGCAACAATTGCTTATACAACCCGCGATTCTTGACTTCCTTTAGGCAACAAAAACTTTGACTGCTTTTTGTATATAATACTTGCAGCCTTGTGACTCCTTTCCAATGTTCTTTTGTGGTGACTCAAATCTGGTATAGCTTGCAAGATGTTCTAAACTGCTCAGGGGAACTTCTACCAAACAACTATCTCCAAGTAATGATATTCCAATTCCTTCAAATGCTTTCAGAGGACTGCAGACTCCTACTTAGCTATGACATCTTCCTTTAATCTATGTTACTTCTTTCAGGATGGAAATAAGAAACAACGATCATTTTTTTTTTGATTGGGAACTTTTGGTGGCTTAAGCCAACGACTTTTAAAAATGGCTGCGGATCTCTTTGTTTGTTTTAGCATCAATATTGAAGCTCATTTCCTTTCCAAATGACATCTTGGCCTCTCTCTGTGCCTCCTTTGCTTGGCGAATTTTGCAACTTTGACATGCTTTTGTTCACTAAGATCACCATCGTTGAATCTACGGAGATTTTTCAAACTTGGCACAACAGCTTCTACATTGATGATTCTAATAAACACATCGATCTTCACTTTACAAGAAACTGCAATTTCCAGAGGACAACGATTCTCAACTTTCACCAAATCCACAATCACCTACGATATATCCACAGATCGCCGATGCTCCTTGCAGTGGCTAGACTTTGAACAATTACACTTTAATTGACAACCTCCTTTGACTATGCCTATGGATTCCTTCTGATGATGGCTTCCTCCTCAGACTTCTAACTATAGGTACAGCTGATGATTTCAATGCCTTCAACATCAACACTCCTTTAGATTCCTCCTACTCTCTAGGGTCTTTAGGCTCTGATACCAAATGATAGATTCGAAAGGGGCAAAAAATAGAAAGGCAAAAATAATGCAGACATGAAAAATTATATTAATTGAATAAATATTACAAGCACTGAGCTTCAGCTCATACCCTTATAGCTTATAGCTTACATTACAGCTATATAGAGCTGGCCTCATATGAGATTGCATAACAAAACAAAGTTCAACCAATATATAGAATGCTAAGCATTTAGCATTAACTCTCAATTAGAGGAGACAACTAATAGTCAACAGGTTGTTGGAGATAAGATCAAATCAAATCCTTGTTTTTAATGTTGAGATATGGTGGATATTGAGAAGACATGTCTAGCTAGAGAAATCAATGAAGTAGTTGATGTTGATTTTTTCATAACTCAAAAAGTGGAGTGTGGAGTGTGGAGTTGCTTTAAAGCAACTCGAGTTGGATTTTCAGCACAGTGGATTTTTTTATTCATTAATAGAATGTTACGGGTTTGTGAGGCTGAGATAAGATTGAGAGTGATTTTATGTGTGATTTAAAGCTGAGTAATGTACAAAGAAAGTTTTTTTTCTTGCACATTGATTTAAAACAACTGAGGCTATATATGTAAGATTGTTGTAGCAAATCGAAATTATATTTTCGAAAGGAAAGTTTGCTGTTAGGATGAATAAAAGATCCAACATTTGCAGGTTTTTCCCCACAATGGGGTTTCCTAGGTATATCTATGTTATTATATATTTGTGATTAACTTATTATTTTTGCTTCTGTTGTTATTAGCTGTTAATTAACCTAGTTGTATTAATTATTTTAAATTAGATAGAGAAATTGTTTTGATTCTATTATGTGAATTTATTGTGCAATTAATTTGTAGCTGGGTTATGAGAAATTAACATGGTATCAGAGCACTAAACTCTGAATACGAAGACAAGATTTGTGAAGCAAATTTCAAGAAAAAAATCAAAATTTCATGTCTAGTTTCTTTTGTGACTATGACAACCAATGTTCGATATGAAGACAGGCTTGAGGGTGTATCTAACTTCTTACAATGGAAGGTTTAGATTACATCCATTCTCGAGGAGAACATGTTGTGGATCTATGCTAGTACAGAGGTGACTCCACCAACAAATGATCCTATTGCCCTAGATTCACATGAAGTTAAGGAGGCAAAGGCTCAGAGGATTATCCTTGATGGGGTAAGAGATCATCTAATTCCTCATCTAGCAAGCAAAGACACCACCAAGGAGATGTGGGATACACTCGCAAAACTTTATTAGAGTGACTATCAGAGTTGTAAGATGATGCTAAAGGAAAAATTGCATAACACCAAGATTTCCAAAGGTGAGAGTGTGACCTCTTACTTGCCCAAGTTGACACAGGTCAGGGATGAGTTGGTCGTTGTTGGAGGGATGATTGTTGAAGATGAGTTTGTGCGTATAGCCTTGAATGGTTTCTTGAAGCATTGGGAAGTGTTTGTCAAGTGTGTTGTCGGCAGAGATCGCCTACTCGATTAGGTGAGGCTTTGGGATGATTTTGTTCATGAAGAGATTTGTGAAGGTGCTCGTCAAGGAGATCAAATGAAGAAGGGTCAAGACAAAAATCTTGCTCTTGTAATCAAGGGTAGGAAGAAGTACAATAAAGAGAAAATGAAAGGTTCTTCTTCCAAGAGTGGGAAGAAGAAAGATCTGAGTAAGATAAAATGTTTTTTTTACCATTAGTTGGGTCACTATGCTAGTCAATGTTCGAATAAGAAAACTAAGGACAAGCAAAAGAAGCAAGTTGCTGCTACAACAGAGGTGGACAAGTTTGCATCACGATTTGAGAATGAGTTTTCTCTCATTGCCTATCTCTTGAGTTCAATTGCTAATAGGGTATGGTATATTGATAGTGGGGCTTCTTGCCACATGACGAGAGCCAAAGAATGTTTCACCAAGTTGGAGGAGAAGTTGGATTTATATATTGAGCTCAAATACAATTCCAAGTACCATACAACTGGTGTTGGCACAATCAAGTTTCAGAGGGAGTTTGACAAACCTCTATTGGTGGAGGACATGTATTTTCCTAGAATGACAAAGAATTTAAGCTTTGCTTCTACTTTGGAAGACAAGGGTTATATCATGATCTTTGAGAGGGGAAAATTCTATATTCATCCCGAGGATTCCAAGGTTGTAAAAGTGATTGGAGTTAGACATGGTAGCTTGTTTCAGTTACAGTTTGATCCAACACATGTGTTGGTAAGTGGTTGTAGCAGGCTAGGAGAATTGTGGCACAAGAGGATGGCTCACCTTCACCATGGATCACTTAATATTCTTAAGGAAATAGTGATGGGGTTGCTTGAGCTGAAGATGAAAAAGCATGAGGTGTGCAAAGGTTGTGCACTTGGGAAATATGCCAAGACTAGTTTTCCAAGCAGTGACACTAGATCCAAAGGAATTTTGGATATTCTACAATCAGATGTGTGTGGGCCCATGAAAATAGTATCCGTGAATGGGTTCGAGTATTTTGTTAATTTCATTGATGAATTCTCCAAGAAGACGTGGATATATTTTCTAAAGAATAAAGATGAGGTCTTCAACAGGTTCAAAGAGTTTAAGGCTCTTGTGGAGAACCAAACTAGGAGGAAGATCAAGATATTGAGGTCTAATAATGGAGGCGAGTATACTTCAAATTCCTTCAAATATTTCTACGCTTAGGAAGGTATCAAGAAAGAGCTGGCAGTTCCGTACAACCCTCAGTAGAATGGGGTTTCTAAACAAAAAAAACAAGGCTATATTTGGAGCTACCAAGGCCATGCTTCATGATCATGATTTTCCTTGGTTCTTATGGGTAGAAGCTTGCAATACAATTGTGTATTTGTAGAATAAGAGCCCTCACAAAGTGTTGGTTAAATTAACTCCAAAAGAGGCATTCATCGATAAGAAACCAGATTTGGGGCACATTTGTATCTTTGGATGCATTGTGTATTGTCACATTCCTATGGAGAAGAGAACCAAGTTGGAACTAAATGAAGATAATGGTATCCTTGTTGGGTATAGTGAAGCTTCTAGCCCCTATTAGGTTTGCATTCCTTCCCTTAGGAAAGCAGTTGTTCGCAGAGATGTGAAGTTTAAGGAAGAGAGGGCTCTTTAGAAGTCTAGCAACTTGATGAATGGGGAGAACCAATCACCCATAGTTGAGGCAACACAAATCCCTCAAATTTCAATCACGCAAGCTAGAGAGTGAAGCAAGCAGGCCGAGAAGACTGATCAAAAGGAGGAACAAATAATTCCTCAGCCTCATATTCCTATTACAGAGAAGAGGAGAAATAGGGTGGCTTAGTAGACACTAAGAGAAGCCTAGGAATATGTTGGTGATCCACAAAATTCATTCAGACAAAGAAAGGTACCCAGACGTTATTCTAAGTATGTGGCACTTATGAGTGAATTAATTGTAGAGCCTTCCAACTTTCAAGAGGCATCCCAACACCAAGTATGGAGGGATGCCATGGTGGAAAATTATTCTTCCATCATGAAGAATAGGGTGTGGGAGGTAGTACCATGATCCAAAGGTAAATCTGTGGTGGGCTTGAGATGGTTATATAAGATTAACCATGGTGTAGATGGTAGTGTGGAAAAGTTCAAAGCCCAATTTGTGGGTAAGAGATTTTCTTAGAAGGAAGGGATTGACTATGACAAGACTTTTGCTCTGGTAGCCAAGTACTCATCCATACAAGCTATCATTTATGTAGTAGCACAAATGGGTTGGAGAATTCACCAGATGGATGGAAAGATAGCCTTCCTTAATGGAGTGATTGAGGAAGATATTTACATAGAACATCTAGAAGGATTTGAAGCACATGGGAGGAATTCTCATGTATGTAGGTTGAAAAGAGCACTATATGGGATCAAGCAGGCTCCTAGGGCATGGTATGCACGTATTGATAGTTACTTGTAGAGCGTGGGCTTCATAAAGAGTGAGGTAGATTGAAACTTGAACTATGTTCAGGTAAAGGGAAAACTCATATTGGTGTTGTATGTTGATGACCTATTTCTCACAGGGTCAAAGTAGCTCATAGCACACTGCAAGTAGGATAGATTGCAGGAGAGTTTGAAATGAAGGACTTGGGGTTGATGCATTACTTTATGGGATTGGAGTTGTGGCAAAAAAAAGGAGAGATCTTCCTTGGACAAGGGAAGTACTTGATATCTTGAAGTGATTCAGGATGGAGAATTGTAAGCCCATATCCATGCCACTTGTGACCAACTAGAAGAAGATTGATGCTTCTAGATCAAAGGCAGTGGACTTCACTTTATATAGACAGTTGATAGGATCTCTTATGTATTTGGTCAACACTAGGCTAGAAATTTGTTTTGCAGTGAACTCTCTTAGTTAGTTTATGGTGGAACCTAAAAGTGTGCACTAGAAAGTTGTGAAGCATGTTTTGAGGTATCCCTGAGGTACAATTGATTATGGGCTAAAGCATGTTTAGTAGGATGGAGTGAAGCTTGAGGGGTTTACTGATGTAGATTAGGCAGGCAATATAGTTGATTGAAAGAGCACTTTAGGATGTAGTTTTAGTTTGGGATCAATAGTCTCTTGGTACTATAGGAAACAGAACTCAGTTGCACTGAGTTCTATGGAGGCCGAGTATATGGTAGCCAATATGGCTACATGTGAGGCTATCTATCTTTGAAAACTTCTAGTTGGGCTCTTTGATAAGGAGCTAGATCCTACAGTCATTTACTGTGATAATCAGAGTTGTATCAAAATCTCTAAGAATCCAATGTTTCATGAAAAGTCAAAGTACATTGAGATCAAGTACCACTTCATTAGAGATTTTGTGGAGAAGGGGACAATGTAACTCCAATACATTCCTATGGATCAAGGTTTGCAACAAGGATAGAAATGAATCCAAGAAGTGTTTTGGATGATATACTAGGTTATATAGAAAGATTGTATGGATTAGGCTTGTTGCATTTGGAATGACTTGTTTAGGACTAGATGGGATGATGGAGGGATGTTGGATAAGTGGATTAGAATCCTTAATCCAATGATAAGGGAAAACCAATTCCAACAATTTAGGTATGGTAGGATATAATGGATTGATTTTGGTAAAGGATAAGAGACATGAGGATTATTAGATGGTAGAATTAGCATATGATCTCCAAGGACTATGTCGCATAGGAATAATTTTCTTTCTCTGAGGTATGGGTTTGGAAAATGCTATGAAGGCTATGACATGATATTTCATGGATAGTGTATGACTAAAGGATAAACGTGCCAAGAGTTTTTCCAAAGCATGATTTATGTTTGTACTCGATTCCTTATCAAGATCAAAGTAGGTGGGAAAATGGATGGGAATGATTGGATTAAATGGATAGAAATGCATGGGAGATGAGACAACTTTCCCTCAAGTATAATGGTCCACATAGATAATTGTTCATACACATGACGTATGTTTTCTAGGTTTTCATCATGGTACTTATCCAAAACACCATAAAAATGGTTTTCACTATTGGATGAAATTTTTCTCTTTACCATTTTCTTAATTTTTTTAGTTTTTTTGGTGTCACCAAGATGCCTGTTTGCCAAGTTTTCATCAAGGTGACAATTTTTGATTTTTCAATTTTTTGGTATTTTGATATTTATGGATGGCCTTACTATTTTAGCTGATCACTGAATGTTCTGAATCTATTGATGGTACTGATGTAGAGACCGGGGCCATGATATTCCAATAATGATCTTTATGAAGCAATTTCCTTGTTAGGATTATAACACTTACATACAACTGATTGATGTCATTGTGATCCTTGTTGATGCTAGAGCTGGACTTATCAAAATATACACATCGTCATAGAGTGCCATCAGAGTCCTTACATTAATGAGTTACTACCAAGATGTGATGAATTCATGAGGTATGAATTTTGTAATGATGGATGATGGTAGATGTGGAAGGACAGTTTGGATTTTTGGATGAATCACTTTTATTTTCCAAACTTGGGATGTTGGATGGCAGAGTTTAGAATTTTGATTGGGACAATGTTTGGAACCAACACTTTTATATGCCTTTCTTGATGACCATTTTGAAGGAGGTGGACATTTATTATATGTGGGAGTCTTGTTTTCTTGTGGCTCCACATTTTGATTGACTTTTAGATTTGGAATACTTTCTTTGTTTGATCCATTTTTCCTTGGGATCCATTTTAACTTCATTTTTCCACTTGGATTTTTGTTTGATTCAATGTTCTTTGACATTTTATTTTTAACTTTGGACTTGTAATAATTTTCTTTTTGTTGGTTCCAAATGGAAGGCTTAAATAATTGGGAATGATGGTTTGTGGTGTGAATGGAAGGAGTGTTGGCAACAACCTTATAGTAAGAACTACTCATGGCCCCCATTTTGCTGTTTGTATTAGATAAAGTGTCCCCTGATATCATGGAGGTATCACTAACATCATTTGATTTTCTGATTGGAGAATAACCAAGACCTTGATGTCTAGGATTTTCATAAAATTGTATTGGTTCTTGAATGCCTTGCTTATGTAGGCCTAGTCCTCTTCCTTGATATTGCATGCTCTAATTTTTTTTTTGCGAATATGGGGTATTTGTCATTTTGGAAGCAAGATGCGAACCCATCATTGTTGCTCCCAATATTCTCTCCTGTGAGAAAGCTTGATTTGATAAAAGTGGATGATCCTAATTGATAGGATATTTTGGCTCCATTGATATGTGGGGTAGCTTTTTGATTGATATCTTTGGTTTGATCTTGTGAAATATTAGATTATGATGGTCCTTCAAAAGGTGTCAATGATTCCAAGTTAATGTAGAAACCTTCCTTATGGTCATCACCATAGGGTCCTATAAATTTGACTATAGCTTGATCATTTGCAAATATGTCTAGAGTAGAAGGCTCTTGTTCTAAAGGAAGATCATCTATGTGTCCAAAGGAAGCAAGTGTCTCATTTTGGGAAATGGTGGTGTTTGGAGTTTGGATCCAAGGTCATATTCAAATGTGTGGTCATGAATAGCATAAAGGTTGATGAGTAGATACTTTTGGATTTCTTGATCAATGGTAGCATCTTGATCAAAGATAGGTTTGTCTTGGGTGACATGATTGTCTGAAAGGATTTCTTGGATGGACTTAAGGATAGGGTCATGTGATGGATTGAAATCACAAGAAGTAGTACTTTGTTCTTGACATAAAGGTGAATCTATGATGTCATGCTTTGGACTTTCCTTTTGACATGTATCCCAAGGTGTAGGCAATGTGATGTGATTTTGGGGACCATGACCAAATGTATTTTCACAACTAAATGTAGCTTCTAGGATGGAGTGAATATGAATGTATTAGTGGATGATGGGCTAGGATAGGATGTAGAGGCTTGGAATGGACTAGTGGAAGGTTGGTTTCCCTTGTTAAGGTTAAGACAAGGGTGATAAATGAAATTTTTTGGGGAACAATGACATGGATTGTGTTAAATGACTCTTGATAGTGAGGGTAGGTCCAGGATGGAGGACTAGAGTTTATGGATTGTTGGTAAAAGGGGTAAATGGGTAGTTGACCATGGGTTGTGGTTGGTTGGGATGGAGAATAAGTGAATTGTCTTCTAAGTTCTATGTCTTGTTTACATTTACCATTGTGGATTAATTGGTATTAAGCTTGACTAAGAAGCATATCAAGGTGAATTGAAGACATGGTGTCACTATGGTCCAAAATATATGGTATGTTGTCTACGGTATGCCAATGCAAAGAGGCAACTTAAGTCTAAGGCACATGCAACCTAAGTGATATTTTTTTGTATTTTTGAAGATATAGGGATGCCTAATAATGAAACCATGATTAAGGGTCAAAGTGAAAATAGTCAAGGTGTGAATAAGTTGATGTCACAATGATCAAAATTAGAAGTATGTCTATGAATAGGGTACATGCAATATGTGAGATGAAGGGATGGAGTACTATGATCTAGTATGAAGACTAAAACCTCCAGTAAACCTAAGATATAGGTACTAATCAAACTAATATAGGTATAACAATGAATCTGATTATCAATGACATTGGGTATAGTAAAGACTGATAGGATATGTTGACAAGGTGGTCTCAAACTGGACCGATGAACTGAGGAACCGACCTAAATAATAAAGGACTAGGATGATTTTTTTCTAAAAGATAAGGACAAGAGAATATAGATTTAAAGCTATAGTATAGTCTAAGTTTGATGAACTTCCTAATCAAGAGGCTTATGCAAGCTAAAAAGATGACCTAAAAATTTGACCTATGAGGAATGTCTAATACAAAAAGATGAGGTGATGGATGAATGGATAATGGTAAAAATGAGGTGAGAAAGTCCTTGGTCTAAACAAATTAAAGGTTAAGCTTGTTTTGGGTATGTAGGCCTAGTTCATTTCAAGGTTAAAATTCCATAAGTTTTGAGTGTGGTGTTTGATTTGTATTAGCAATGTTTGTTTGAACACACAAAAAAAAAATAGTAGACAAAAAGTTTTTGAGTGACTCTGATATAAAATTAGAGAATGTCTGAGTAGGGGCTTATGTTATTCCCAAAATTGTTGCATTGGTATTAACAAATTTTGAGAACACTTGTAAGCAAGCACAACCTAGGTTGGAAAGTGGATACTACATACTGAGTCCCTACTTAGATTTCTCCAAAAATTGAAACAAAGTAGACAACTAGAGATCTTAGTGACACTGGATCCCCATTACACAACATAGTCACACCAAGTTCTCTTAGCCCCTAAGATCTAGAGACCTTGAGGAATTTTCTGTCTCTACAATGAATAGTGGAATGTAGGGAAGCTTCAAAACAAATGTTCCTACACTAGCAAGTAAAAAGGATTTGGGCTTCTACAACAAATGGTTCTTATTCTATGTTTCAGGGAAATATTGGTGCCTCTACATGAGGTGAGATTAGCTCAATAAAGAGGCCTCCCAATCCCTTCCTAAGAAAGGATTTTGATGTATCACATGGATACTAGGGGTGGCACTTGTTGGCATAGGACATCCTCACCAGGTGATCAAAGACTTTCCCAACAATCACAACTATTTATATAGTGGACCGAAACAAAGTGCCGCTTGGGTTGTTCCCTCTCACAAGTTGGGAGGCAGGCCCCCTAAGGGATTAACACAACAAAAATGATGGGTCTGGTTTCTAATCATCGAGTTTGCACAAGGTGAGAGCATACACCTACCATCTCAAGCATAGAAGACACTGGTTCATTAATCCCACATATGAAAACAAAAGAAAATGATGGTTCTGGCTTCTGATCATCAAGTTTACACAAGGTGAGAGCATACACCTACCACCTCACAAAAAATTAACCCCCCTAATTATTCTATGTGAAAACAAGCACTTAGAATAAAAGAAATTAAGGAGAGCCTTGCAAAAATACTATTAGTAGTTTTAAGCCTCCAGTCTTCGACAAACAAAAGTTTAAGTTTTATATTCAAGTCTTGGACATGAGAATTTGCAAAAAAAATCCAAGTCAACAAAAGCTAGCCATCAAATTAAAATTAAACTATAAAGGAGAATGGCATTAATCTAACTAACAAAAGTTAACAAAATTTAATCTAAAACTAACTAAATTAATCCAACTAACCAAAAATTAATCTAAATTAATTACTAAAATTAACTTAAATTGATCAAAACTAACATTAATCTAAACTAACAAAATTAATTACTAAAATTAATCTAAACTAACAAAATTAATCTTTTTCGCCGCCCGTGACACAAGAAATTGAAGATTTTTCCTTATTCGTTGTGTATAATCTTGCCTGCAATTCAAAACTCAAAACATAAAAATTAAAACTCTCTCAAAATCAAAATAGATTTTTCCTTGTTCGCTGCCTGTAATATTTCTTGTAATTCATGTCAGGTTCACCATCATGTGATCAGGAAAATCAATCCAGTATTAAAGATTACAATAATTAAACTTAAATCCTAAAGATCCTAATCAAGTAATAGAGCACAAAGAAAGCATAAAACACAAAATAATGAAACGTTGTTACCAATGTCTTCATGCTTCCATTGAATCACCTCTATTACCTTCCTCCACTTTGCTTCTAAGTAACTAATACCCTTAGATTATAAGTGAAATTAAAAGTCTATGTCTATGCCTAGCAAAATATTAGTGATTAATTGTCTCAACCTAATTCTGTATTTTCTAAGATTGTTAAAATGAAAATGCTATGCATCTTTTATAGAAAAGATAAGTTTAAATAGACGATCAAGATTAAAAATACATTAATTCAATCAATGGCAAAAATTAGACGAGACAAGATGGGATAAGATTGAAAGTGAAGGAGAATGAGGAAATTGAATTATTTTTCGACAAAATCAATTAGTTCGAAGAGGAAAGTACATAATAAAATAATGTCTAGAAACATTATTTAATTACAAAAGGAAAAGTCAAGCTATCTTTTTGATTAAATGAAAATTTAATTAAAAAATGTGAACAAAACAAAAAGTTAATTAATTAAATAATATTTAATTAATTTGTGTCAAAAAAGGCTAAAATGAATAATTAAATAATTAACATAATTGTTTAATTATAATAGAAAGTGGTAATAATTAAATAAATAAAGTTTATTTAATTATAGAGGAAAGAGGAAATTAGTAACATAATTAAATAAATACAATTTAATTAATTAATCAAGAGTATTGGATAAATTAATTAATTAAATAATTAAGAATTATTTAATTAATAGCAAAAATATGACTCTAGTGTAAGGAAAGCTTAGGTGCAGAACAAACTCTCCTAATGTCAAAACCTCAGGGAAGAATGTAAAGGTGAATTTAAATTTTCAATTACAGTCCAATTAAGATACACTTCAAAGAAATGAACATACACAATTGGACACTAGATTTACGTGGGAAAACCCTTACGGGAGAAAAACCCACCACACCAAGAAAAGCCTCTTTGTATTACAGTAAACAAAATTACATACAGAGTACAAACTTCACTTTCTGATGTCAATTTACAACAACAACATTCACTGATCAATCTTGTACATAATAGCTCTCAGAAACATCCAATGAATTCACTCATAACAATTCGTGTTCAATCTAGTAAAACTTCGTGATCTCACACTCTTTTGTACATCGTCATCCGCCATTTCCAGAGCATAATCGTTTTTCCTCACAATCTGTTCATCTCTTTCACAGGAATGGTTGTAACAGTCCAACTGCTAGCAGTTCACATTCCCCTTCTCTGATTGGTCGAAAACAAACCACGTAGGATAGACATTTGGTCAAGGCATTCAAATAGTATCGCATGTCGATGAGACACTAGGTTGTGTCTCCCCGATGCCACAATGCCCGACTATCATTATTGGCCAAAGTCACCACCATCGACAAGAGTCATATCGAGTTCAAACCTGTCGCCCAGACTCACTCTATCGCTAAGACATCATATCAATATCCATTGCAGAACCATCGGCCAGACCATCACTATCGGCGAGAGGTCATACCGAACACAAATCCATCTTGTGTAGATCTATTGGCAAGAGTTCCACTATCACCAAGAGTCTTACAAAACCTTATGTTATATTGATGTTCATACCCATCGGCAAGACGATAACCATTGGCAAGAGTTCACACCGATCGCACCTATCTGTTGGTGAGACCAACAGTCATCGGCAAGAGATCATACCGAAGACATACCTGATAGTTCATATTACTTTGACCAGTCTATCAACAAGAGCAACACCATTGGCAAGAGGTTACATCGAAGTTCATCGTGTGGAGATCCATCAGTAGTTCACAAACAATTATGTCAGTGAGAGAAACGCTATCACTAAGAGGTCATATTGAATGCACCAGCCTGTTGGTGAGACCACATCCATCGGCAAGAGTTCTTACCGAATGCAAACCTATCAGCCAAGAGTCTCCCTGATGACATCCTTATGAATAACCATCAGCGAGACATACACTGTTGCCATGAATCTCCCCGATGACATCCTTATTCCAAATTTTCATGCCTCTCCCCGATGACTTTAGTTGCCATGAGTCTCCCCGATAACCACCAGGAACCAAACTGTCGGCAAGACAGAATCAAAGTCTCGATGACCCAAGCACTTCAAATGATTAGAATACAACTGCTAGTCGGTAAGACTTCCAGAGGGTCTCACCAACTTTTCTCGTTCAAGAGTTTACATGCCAGTAAGATTGAGGCACGTTTTCCAACAATCTCCCACTTGACGAAGATCTTACTGAAACCTCTAGAGCACAACAAAACTACTAAAATTCATGGGCACTAAGGCCCATTGAACTGGCACACCACCTAAACTTGTCTGTGCTCATTGGCTTTGTCAATGCATCTACAACATTTTCCAAAGTATCCACTTTTTCTAAAGAGACCTTTCCATCCTCCACCATATCTCATACAAAATGATACTGAACATCAATATGTTTTGTCCTGGCATGGAAAGTAGGATTTTTTTCCAAACAAATAGCACTCTGATTGTCACAGTATATTGTAATTATCCCTGCATCAAACCCAATGTTAGAACACAAATTTTTTAACTAGATTGCTTCTTTACAGGCGTGTGTTGCTGCTATGTATTCTTCCTCTATAGTGGACAAAGTGACTATAGCCTGTCGCTTACTCATCCAACTAACTGCATCACCATTCATCATGAAAATATATCCACTAGTGGATCTTCTGCTGTCAACGTCCCCTGCCCAATTAGAATCCACATATTCTCGAATGCTAAGAGTCCTTTGTGATTCAACCAAATTCCCATGGTAACACAAAACATATTTTGAAGTGCCCTTTAGATATCTAAACACCCTTTTCACAGCATCCCAATGTGTCCTTCCAGGATTTTCCATAAAATGACTAATTACTCCCACTGCTTGGGCAATGTCTGGCCTTGTACAAACTATTTCATACATTAAACTACCAACTGCACTAGCATAAGGCACTCTGGTCATGTCCTTTATCTCAGTAGGAGATTTTGGATAGTCTTCAACAGATAGCTTCGTTCCCTGCAAAATTGGAACAACTAGCTTCTTGCAATCAGTCATACAAAATCTCCCCAGAATAGTATTAATATACTTATTCTGACTAAGCCAAAGTTTTCAACTCTTCCTATCCCTGGTTATTTCCATTCCTAGAATATACTTGGCTGCACCAAGATCTTTCATTTCGAACTTTGCAGAAAATTAAGATTTTAGATCAGAAATCATTAACTTACTATTTCCTATGAACATCATATCATCAACATAGAGAGCAATAATAAGAAAACAATCATTTTCAGCTTTTTAGTACACATAATGATCATATTTCGGTCTTACAAATCCCAATTTGACAAAAAAAAGTGTCAAACTTTTGGTACCACATTCTAGGAGATTGTTTTAATCCATACAGAGATTTTTTTAACTTGCAAACCAATTTTTCTTTACCTTTTTCCACAAAGTGCTCAACCTGGGACATATAAATTTCTTCTTCAAGGTCACCATGAAGAAATGCTGTCTTCACATCCATCTGTTCAATCTCTAAGTCATACGCTGCTGCAAGTGAAAAAATAAATTTGATAGATGTCAGCTTAGCTACATGAGAAAAAATTTCTCCATAATCAATTTCCTCTACCTGGGAATATCCCTTCACAACCAACCTCACCTTATACTTTTCCACACTACCATCCAGACTTATTTTCTTTTTAAATACCCATTTACAGCCAACAACTTTTTTGCCTTCAGGCAAGGGCACCAAACTCCAAGTATCATTCTTTTCTAATGATGCCATTTCTTCATTCATGGCTTCCAATCAAGAGTTTGAATTAGACATTCTAAATGCCTCTTTAACAGTCCTAGGCTTATTAGTGCTAGAAATTAAAGCATAGGTACAAGTAGAATCTATCAAAGAAAACCCATACCTATTAGGTTACTTTCTTTCACATGTTGACCTCCTCAGTTGAGGTTGAGGCTATTCTTCTTCTTCATAACTCTCAGAACTACTTGAGCTCTCCTCAGTTTCAAGTACATTTTGAATTTTCAATTCCTCTTTATCTGGTGTCGAAGGAATTTCAACTACATCATTTTTATTTTCTAATTTTGTCTCTGACTGCAGATCCAAAGTAGAAGGTTCCAGCTCACGAAAAATAACACTTCTGCTATACAAAACCTTCTCCGTATCACAATTCCAAAGCTTGTATTCTTTCATGCCAACATTATAACCAATAAAAATACATTTATCAGCCTTGTTTTCCAATTTAGATATTTTTTCATTTGGAACATATGCATATGCCTCATAGCCAAAGACATGAATGTGTCTCAGAGAGGGATTCTTTCCAGACCATGCTTCCAAAGGTGTTTTCTCAACAAGAGCAAAACTAGGAGAATGGTTTATTAAGTAACATGCTGTTGCAATTGCCTCAACCCAAAACTTCTCCTCCAAGCTGACACTACTTAGCATACTTCGTGCTCTTTCCATCACTGTCCTGTTGAACCTTTCTGCAACTCCATTTTGTTGCAGAGTGTAGGGTGTAGTTTTATGTCTTTTAATTCCATGATCTTTAAAGTACCTTTCAAACTCATCAAAACAAAACTCATCGCCATTTTCAGTCCGTAAACATTTTATTTTTCTTCCAGTCTAATTTTCCACAAGGTTTTTAAATTCCTTAAAATGACTGAACACTTCTGATTTACTTTTCAAAAAATAAACAAATGCTCTTCTTGAATAATCATCAATGAGCGATACATAATATCTTGATTCAGACAAAGAAGAAACATTTACTAGACCAAAAAAATCAGAATGTATGTAATCAAGTAAACCAGAAGATTTGTGAGGACTAGAGTAAAATGAAACATGGTGTTGTTTACCATATATACAATGTTCACAAAACTCGAATTCAAGGATACAATCATCAAGCCCTTCAACCAGGTTTTTTTTTTCAAGGTTTTTAAACCTTTTTCACTAATGTGGCCAAGCTTATGATGCCAGAGCATAACCTTTTCTATTGGAAGTTTAACTTCCATAGAGTTTGCACTATCAGGAACATTTTCCTCTTTTTCTCCATGAGTAGCTTTCTGTGACTTTACAGAGACACTATTGCATTACACATCATGTGCATCCAGCTTATACAAGGTACCAATATGAACACCCCTATCTAGCACCATTGAGCCTCTAGTCATCTTGTAGCCATTTCTAGAGAATGTGACTTGCACTCCAATATCATTTAGCTTACTAACATAAAGTAAATTTTGAGCCAAACCTGGTATATGCATTACATCATTGATTCCCTTCACTCTTCCATTAGGGAATTGAATTTTGACTCTTCCATGACCAACTATTTCCAAAGATGAATCGCTTGCCAAATACACCCTTCCACCATCGTATTTTTCATACTTAGTGAACTAATTTATATGAGATGTCATGTGGAAAGATGCTCTAGAATCAATCAGCTAGACATCATCTGATGCCTATGTAGCCAAGGCTGCAATGAAGGCATCTGCATCACTCTGAGAAGAATCATTGTCAGAAGAATACTTCTTCTTCTAATTTTTCTCCTCTTTGCAATCCTTTCGGACATGACCAGGTTGCCCACAATTCCAACACTTCACCTTGGACTTCTTGCTAGGAGACTTTGATCTCCCTTCTGATTTCAATTTGGACTTCTTGTCCTTCTTCTTGCCTTTTTCTTTCGATCTGCCTCTAACAACAAGAGCCTCCTTCACCATCTTAGAAGATTTTCTTCTCATATCTTCTAATAACAAAGAAGAAACAACATCTTCCATCTTAAAAGTGGATGTTGTACTCCCTATAGCCATCACCAAGTGATCCCAAGAATTTGGAAAATAAAATAATAACAGCATACAACGATCTTCTTCATCAATCTTCACACCCACATATGCTAACTAAGCAATCAACATGTTGAAAGCATTCAAGTGATCAACAACATACGCTCCTTCCTACATTTTCAAAGAGTACAACTTCTTCCTTAAGAACAACTTATTCACCAAGGACTTGCCTTGATAAATAGCTCCTAGTCTTTTCCACAAAGAAGATGTAGTCTTTTCTTCATGAACATTCAGAAGAATAGTGTCTGATAAATAGAGCCTTATCAACCCCTTTGATTTTTGATTGAAAAGGTACCAATCCTCTTGCTTCATGCTTGTAGGCTTTGTTCCAGATAGAACAAGCCAAAGATCATGATCAATCAACAAATCTTCCATTTTGAGTTTCCACAACTCAAAATTATTGCCATTGAATTTCTCAATTTTAATATTTTTTGACGTGCTTTCCATCTTAATCTATAATTTGAATTACAAGACTTCTACAAGACTCCCACTGAATAGAATTGACACAAAAAACCCAACGTACCCACAAGGATAACACAACTGGCCAGGCTTTGATACCACTTGTAAGGAAAGCTTAGGTGCATAATAAACTCTCCTAATGTCAAAACCTCAGGGAAGAATGCAGAGGTGACTTTAAATTTTCAATTACAATCCAATTAAGATACACTTGAAATAAATAACATAACAAAGAAATGAACATACGCAATTGGACACTAGATTTACGTGGGAAAACCCTTATGGGAGAAAAACCCACCACACCAAGAAAATCCTCTTTGTATTACAGTAAACAAAATTACATACATAGTACAAACTTCACTTTCTGATGTCAATTTACAGCAGCAACATTCACTAATCAATCTTGTACAAAATAGCTCTTAGAAACATCCAATGAATTCACTCAGAACAATTTGTGGTCAATCGAGTAACACTTCGTGATCTCACACTCTTCTATACATCGTCATCCCCATTGATCGAGCATAATCATTTTTCCTCACAATCTGTTCATCTCCCTCACATGAACGGTCACAACAGTCCAACTACTAGCAGTTCATATTCCACTTCTTTGATTGGTCAAAAATAAACCATGTAGGATAGACATTTGGTCAAGGCATCCAAACAGTATCGCATGTCAGTGAGACACTAGGCTGTGTCTCCCTGATGCCACAACGCCCAACTATTGTTATCAGCCAAAGTCACCACCATCAAA
Organism: Sequoia sempervirens; assembly: GCA_007258455.2. Classification (NCBI taxonomy): domain Eukaryota; kingdom Viridiplantae; phylum Streptophyta; class Pinopsida; order Cupressales; family Cupressaceae; genus Sequoia; species Sequoia sempervirens. The sequence continues at coordinate 42,261,991 of VDFB02000363.1, forward strand.
AATAGTCATATCAAGTTCAAACCTATCGCCCAGACTCACTCTATCACTAAGACATCATATTGATATCCACTGTAGAACCATCGGCTAGACCATCGCTATTGGCAAGAGGTCATACCGAACACAAATCCATCTTGTGTAGATCTATCAACAAGAGTTCCACTATCGCCAAGAGTCTTACAAAACCTTATGTTATACCGATGTTCATACCCATCGGCAAGATGATAACCATTGGCAAGAGTTCACACCGATCACACCTATTTGTCAATGAGACCAACAGTCATTGGCAGGAGATCATACTGAAGACATACCCAACAGTTCATATTACTCTGTCTAGTCTATCGGCAAGAGCAACACCATCGAAAAGAGGTTACACCAAAGTTCATCACATGGAGATCCATCAGCAGTTCACAAACAATTCTTCCAGTGAGAGAAACACTATCGCTAAGAGGTCATATCAAATGCACCATCCTATCGATGAGACCACATCCATCGGCAAGAGTTCTTACTGAATGCAAACTTGTCAGCCAAGAGTCTCCCCAATGACATCCTTGTGAATAACCATCGGTGAGACATACACTATCAGGATGAGTTGTTCCAAATGTTCATGCCTCTCCCCGATGACTTTAGTCGCCATGAGTCTCCCCGATAACCACTAGGAACCAAACTGTCGGCAAGATAGAATCAAAGTCTCTGCAACTCAAGCACTTCAAATGATTAGAATATAGCTGCTAGTCGGTAAGACTTCCAGAGAGTCTCACCAACTTTTCTCTTTCAAGAGTTTACATGCCAGTAAGATTGAGGCACATTCTCCATCACCTAGACAATGGAAAAATGGTGTTAGCAAGCCTAGGAAATTTTTAAGTATCTTTGTGATGGATGTAATCATTGGGAGGTATTGTTGAGTCCTCCATTCATCACTTATTTCATCACTTGTACATGATAGTTTTCATGCGTTTTCTCTTTTGGAGAGGGGTTTTTTCCCTTGTGTGTTTTCTTCTTTTCTCTACTTGTGAGAGATCATTTTTAAATGAGTACCTAATACGGCCTTGTAGCTATGACCCATCTTTGCAATTTTTCATTATTTGCATAATAACCCACTTCTCCCTAAGTTTCACTTAAGGGGGGTGTTGGTGTAAATAGATATTTTACCTATCGAGTCCAATAGTAGGTCCTATTTACATGTTAAGTTTACTTAGGTCCTAGGAATACTTCTATAAGTCTTTGTTGTCACTTAGATCTTATCTTTTTGGAATTTAATTCTTGATTCCTAGGTCATTTGATATTAGTTGAGTAGTTGTTTCATGTTATAGGATTATGACACATGTCATAATCTTGTCTAATCCTATCTTTTATCTTTCCTTTATAAGAAAAGTCATTGTACTTTGTATCATATCATATCAAGAAAATTATTATCTTGTCATACTCTTGTGGAAGGTTATCATTTTTTTTTGTAGGTGATCCTAGAGTGTGAGCTAATTTTCATCTCCCACATCATATGACTTCTTCTTGCCTCAATTCATTCCCCCAAAGGTTCATGTCACCTTTCAAGTCTAGAGTAACAAGTTTGGAAAACAAGTGGAGACTAGTGAAGTACACATCATGCCATTTTATATGTGTTGTGCTCTAATTTCCATTCTCCTAAACCCACAACTTGTCAAATAAAATGAGTTTCACCAGGCTATTATTGCTTCAAACCCTCATTGACTAACATCCAAAATGGTTGCACACCCTATTTTAACTTCAAAAACTTGTGACCTAGAAAATACAAGTCATCCCTCCTTTCTTGCTTTCTATACCTCCATGGATAGGTATATAGACATATCATGCCAATTTGAATATATTTCAACCTATTGTAATGTATTTTAGCCTGTTGTATATCATTGCAGCCTTTATATGAGTAGGAGGAAATGCATCATATGTAGGAAACTATCATTATGGATGTTCAAATGAATCATCTTGACCAATATACTCTCTAATCTCTTTCTTAAATAAATAACTACTATTTATTAGGATTCCCTATAAATTTTTATCCTTAAATGTATTTCAAATTGTATCAACCCTTGTCAATTGAATCACCACAATATCTTTTAAATTGGAATCTTTAATTACAATTTCCAAACCATTAAACCATTTCACACACTGGTGAATTCTAAATGAATCCACTCCTCAATTAGAAATAAATCCTACTCCAAAACTAGAATCCATTAGGATTTTAGTTGAACAAGGTGTCTAAACCTCACAGAAAAAATATTTTTCCAAAAGATGAACTTTCATCTTCCAATCCACATTTTTATTTGCTTTTTTGAAAATTTGAGAAATATTACTTTATTTCTCATAAAGTGACCCTTTTAATTTTTAATTCATTTTTGGGTTAGTTCATAAGTCACCGTATCATTAAATATTCATCTTTTATAAAAATAATTAATTTTAAACCAAGATTTCCAAAAATTAAGAATTTAAGACAACTTAAATTTAATTAATTAAATATTCCCTTGCTAGCACCTGAATAAGCCTATGTGAATTAAATAGGCTAAGGGTTTCCTATGACACTCATTTTTCAGAAGAAGAAATTACAATTCTCCCTGAAATTTCTCATCCTCAAGCAATTACAAATTTGAATGCTGAAAGACATGTTCTCCTTCACATGTGGTATCTTTTAGAAAATTTTCCTTCCACCTAACCAAGTACTTCTTAATGCTTCCACTTCTTATTCTCCTTTCCCTAAATCTAGAATATCCTTAGGTACTAGTATTAATTTTACCTCCTCATGCAATGGTGGAATCTCAGGAGAATGTGTAATAGTCTGCCCAAGTGCCTTTTTGAGGCATGAAACATGGAATAATTATGGTGTCTGCTCTATTTTGGCAACTCCAATATGTAGAATTCTCCTATCCTCCTCATAACCTTATATGGCTGATAAAATTGAGGCTTAAGCTTTTTTTCACCACTCTTCTTAAAAGATGATTTTTTAGAGGACTACAATTGCAAGAAAACCAAGTCACATATCTCAAATAATTGCTCCACTCTATACATATCTACATAGATCTTTTGCTAATTTTGTACCTAATGGAGGTTTTTTTTCAATGTTTTCAAAATGTTCTAACCCTTCTGCACCCAATCTTTTTCCTATTGTCAAAAAACATAGTCTACAAAATATGTAGCATCATATCCATACAAAGCTTAAAAAGGAGTCATGCCAACACACATTGAAATGAAGAAAAAGTGAAACCCTCAGGCTTTACCCTAGGATATTGATGGGGTTAGACTTTCCTAACATTTCATGTAGAGGATTGAGGTAATAGGGGTTTGATGGATTTAGACAAGATGTAGGACTAATTTAAAACCTAAAAGGTGAGTCAACTTTCCCTTGACCAAATTTGGAATCGATTTGGAATGAACTGCAATGATTTGACTAGGCTAATGATGCAAATAACTATTATAATGTAAAAATAGTAGATCCAAAAATCCATAGACAAATTTAGACTTCAAAAATAGACTAAGAAGATTAATGTGCACATGGTATATGAATTTGGGGCTGAAAATGGAGGACCAAGTCACCTAGGGTGACTATTTCCTAGTTGAGCAATCTGGAAATTTGTTCCAGAATCCTTTAGAGCCAAATCAGGGCCTTCTTTTTATGGGTGTTGCATTGTTGGATCTTTGTTAGGTGTCAAGATAATTGAGTTTTTTTATGTTGTCAAGTTGTAGGGTTTGAATGCAATGATGAATAATTGATCTTCAAACTTCTCCCAATCTTCTTCAAAACTAAAACTTGTATATTCAAAGAGTGAGGAGGGGTTGTGCAATATAGGGGCTTGCCTTGGTCAAACCTTGTGTTGATGTTTCCACCTCCATAATGCCAATGAAAGAAAGCTTATCCTTTTGAGGAATAGAGGCTAAATGATTAATGAACAATGATTCAACAATGGACTATAGCTCACCACTCAAAAATGGCTTCCTTGGAGGACTAAAGTTGTACAAATCAACTTAAGGATTGATTATTTTTTGCTTGATTTGCTTGAATACCTAAAAGGGATAGTTCTCACAAAAAATAATGGCATAAACATGAACAAAATAACATAAAACTTGACATGATGATTTGATGTTGAATCACTACAATAAATATGCTCTTGACTACTCTTGGCTGCTCTTGACTTGATAATAATTTCTTGATGAAAATTCTTGATCATAAATTGCTAGTTCTTGCTAGATTATTTTCAAATGATGCAATGATTAGGTATTTATGTGCAATTATTCTAATTTCCCAAATATTAAATCATAATAGTTGACATTTGACATTTGGAATTCAAATAATAAAATACCAAATTCTACATATTGAATTTTGGAGGCAAAATAGGGGGACCAAGTCGCCAAGGGAGACTAGGTCCCGACTCTATTTTGTGGGATCTAAGGTGTCAAGGATACAATATTAAATGAATACATTGGTTTTGAACATGGTTTTTATTGATAATTGTCCAAATGGGATATAGAATGCATAATTTAGGAAACTAGGTGTACAATTAGGTCCAATTACTTTAGGAGGAGTAAAAATAGTGTGAAATTGTCATGGGTGACAATTTATGATGGTACATTTACCCCCCACTTTAGTGAGAGTATGAACTTACACTTAGACTCACAGTAAAGTAGAAAATATGTCAAGAGGGGTTTGATTGTCCAAATGTTGAATAGATAGGATGACAATGAATCTAGGGGGAGTGCAAAATCCCCCATGATTCAAGTCCCTATGGTAAGACAACATAAGGAAAACAAAACACATATATGTAATGCAACACATTAAAAAAAAACATAATTCCAAAAGAAAAGGGAGGGTGCGAAAAATCACATAAACTTAGCAAGCTGCATTATGCTAGGATCCACACCCAAGGTGTTCATGACTCATGGGCTAACAAAGTTTGATATTTTCTAGGTGAATCACAAATTGAAGGCAACATGAGCTAGTGAAGTCCGATATTCACTAGGTGAGCCCCTAGTCAAAGTAGCAAAACGAGAAACATAAAAGGACTAGTGAGGAACAATTTTCACTAGGTGTGTACCCATGTCAACCATACCAAGAATTATACTCCTTGATAATTTTGATAAGGTGCTACAAAAATGATCAACATGCTATGCCAACGCTTCACTAATTCCAAAACATGTGAACAAAGTGAAACAAATAATTTAATGTATGTCCCCACCTTAAAGTAATTTCTAAACACCATGCTATGATTAGTTTATTTAAGGTAGAAAAATGATAAATTCCATGTGTTAAGGTCATGAGAGCTTATTTGGAAATCCCTATGCCAAATGATATGTTCCCAAATGAAGCTAACTCATGATAAGGGGTTGCCCCAATACAAAAGATGAACACAAAAGGGATCCACAGATTTGAAGTTAATATACATCTTTGATATAATAATGGAAATGAGCTCAGGATTGATATCATTTTCCCAAAACACTCATGGAACAACAAACACAATGGAAGAATGACACAAAAAGAGAGAACCAAAAAGGTTTTAGGTCAACTTGGAAGAGACCTAAATGTCTCAACATCTTGCATCATCCCAAAAAGGAAAAAACAAGACAACAAAACAAAGTTTACAACATAAAGAAGAATGGAGATACAAATAAAAGAATGTCACAACTGATTCATTTCCTTTATATCCTTGCACCAACATAGAAACAAGGGCCGTTCAAAGAAAAATCACAAACATAAAGACACGCCAATGAACACAACATGAGAGATCACATCATGTGCAAGAAAACACATAAATCAAACACATAAAGTGAACAAAAGGGGGTACCGCACATGTGAGCTGATCTAAAGAAAGTCGTTTGCATCCTAATCTTTCTCATCATATATGGAAGGTGGATAACTAGCCAAAGGGACTACAACAAGTTTTCTATTAGGATCATCACCAGGTTCAACACATGGTGAATCACTCTCATTAGGAGGATCATCATAGTTTCCCCCATCTAAATCCATAGACTGTAAGAACAACAAAGATAGTTCGTTATGCACTTGTTCATCAATTTTAGCATCTCCATCCTCACCATCTAGATTTATCACAATAGGAGGTTTAATGGCAATGTATGTTGTATGTTCTAGTTTTAGTTTTCATTTTGGTTGGGTTATGTAAGGTTACATTTAATATTTTGGCGAAATTTGTAATTTATCTTGATTTGTTTGCATATGTGTTTGATCATCAGGTAATTTTTTACTGTTTTCACCCAATTGATGAGAAATAGAATGACATCTACACCTATGCTCTTTATAATTTCTATTTCTTCTTGTTCAATTTTCAATTTGTGAAGGGGTAAGAGCAGGTTTCTCAACCATTGGTCTCTTTTCTTCCCTTAGGGGAGGAAATGAAGGGACCATCAGGGGGTGGGGAGCCACTTTCTCCTTAGGACTATAAATTTGTCTCTTTTGGTGGCACAAAGGTAATATTTTGATTGTCTCTTTTGTATTTTATATGATATTCTCTTGGTATTTTATATGATATAGGTGGAGGAAATACAACATAAATACCTTTTTTACTTGGGATAATGTTTGCTTCGGACATGGGTTCCTCCATAATTTGTGGGGTAGGAGGAACAACCATAGCTCTATCATTTTTAGGAATATTGCTCAGGGATAACTTTGTTATGTGATTTGCCTTGAATTTTTGAAATTAACTAAAAAATAAGTCCTCACGAGGCTTAATTGGTTCCATAGGTTGAGGCCAAAAATAATCCAATGAAAGTTTCCATGGGAAGGCAAAGAATTAAACCCACTATGATGCATTGTGTATATTTGATTTTCAAATGGGAACTTTATGCACTTGTGGATAACTGATGGGAAAAAATTCATGGAGCATAGCCATGGATAACATAAATTCACATGGAATTGGTCTAACATTGGGATGATAGAGAATGATACATATAGTTTCTTTGGTCCAAATTTAAGTGGAAGAGTGATCAAACCTATCGTAGGGTGAGCAAAACCATCATGAGTTTTTAACCATGCTTTCAATTATTCATAAGGATATTGATAAAGATCATGCACATACAAAAAATAATCAATGATCACATTCTCTAAGCACATGGGATCAATGAGTATCCCTTGCGTAGGTTTATCATTGATACATCGAACAATATAGAGAGGATCATTTGGTGTATGTATAGATGCATCAATATGTGTGAAAGCAATGTTGGGTAACAAAGTGGTTTGAACCTTACAAGGTTGAATATCTATTGTATTAACCATATTATTTTAATGAACATTCTCATCATAATTATTATCATCATTCTTATCATCACAAGATTGCAAAAAGTTGGAAGTATGATTTGGCATGGGATTTCTGAAAATTTGCAAATTTTGAGTTGGTGGGGCAATAGACTTGTTTCCTTTATCATTAACATCAACCAAATATATCTGATTAGAATTGATGAGGCCTTGCACTTTATTTTTAAGATGCATACATCATTTTGTATCATGCCCATGTGTGTGATGATATTGACAAAAGGATTTTTGGTTGAAATTTGGAGATAAAGGATTTGTTGTGTCCATAGGTCTAATTGGAGGTAGAAGGATTAAGTTCTTTCTTAAAATTTGTAACATAATCAAATGAAGGGAGTTAAGCAATTGGGTAAATTGTCTAGATCTCTCATCCTAAATTAATAGGGAGTTGAACTTATTGCTGTGACTTGTGGCTTAATGTGGTTGGTTGTTTGAGGTGTGCTTATCTTGATAAAGTTCTTGTTTTTCTTCTTGAATGGTTGATAGTTGTTTGAGGTACAAATTCGGATCGCTTAGTAGGAGTTGATGAAGATGTTTCTTCATACTAACTAACCAAATCTTGATAATCGTGAAGAGTCGTACACAAGTGCATAAAGGATGGATACTTCATCAATAAGATCTTATCCCTAATGTAAGGTTGTAAATTCCCTATGAACACTCTTTGAACATCAACATCAAGAAGAATGTAGTTGATTTGTAAGTAGAGTTACTGATATTGTCCTATGAAGTCTATTGCCTTTTCATTTTTTCCCTGTTTGCACCACACTAAATTAGTTAATTATGTGATTTAAGGACCAATATTTTCTTCGAAGTGTTGTAGGAACACATCAGAAAATTCATTGAATGAATGAATTGAGTTACTCAAAAAGGAGAAAAACCATTCTAAGGCCATGTATTTCAATGACCTAGGAAAGAGTTTGGCTAGGAGATTATTTTCAAAGATGAAGTCACTACATAATGTTGTATAACCAATGTATGAATATTAGGATCTCCTTTGCCATTATACTTCTCAAATCGGGGAATCTCTATGTTTTGTGACATGGGAGTTTTGAAGATTTCAAGTGACAATGGGCTCCTTTTGACATATTCTAGTGTTTTCCATTTTGAGTTTGATTCAATGTGGAGATTTGTTGTTACAATGATGTCACGTTTTGCAAAAGTTGGTTTATGACTGAATCATTGTTTGACATGTTTCAAAAATGTGGTGAATATGGTGGGATTGTGTAAGTGCTTGGTGGACTAATATGTTGCAAGTTTAGGAGAGGTGATGAATATTGAGATGTCATATGTGATGTCATAAAACTATAAGGATTTACATTGAAAATACCTAAACTTGGAGTTATGCCATTGGTTTGTTGTATAGTTGAAGCTACAATTGGTAGTGTGAATGTAAGAATATAGGTTATAGTTGTGGTGAGGGATATTTTGCTTCGTCCTTGGATTTGAGTATATCCCAATGCTTGAGCACAACTAGCCATTGTAGGGATGTTAGCGTCAACTATATGGGATAGATTACACAAAACATCTAATCCTTGAGCATCATTAATTAATTTCATTAAGTTGTCCACTATAGGCACTATTTGTCCTGCTAAGGATTCAATGCTTAAATAGTATTGCAATCCCTCTAAATATTTATCTAATTGTTTCAGTTTGTCTTTAGGAACATGGGCAACAATAGTATCAACATCCATAAAGTTTCTTTTCTTGTGAATTTTTCATTAGTACATGATAGGATTAGGGATTGAGTCCAAGATGGGATAGGTATTGACAATACCTTACGTGAAAGATCTGGAGGAATCAGGATCCATAGTGGATGTAACAACAATGCAGGATGCCATAAGTTTGCAACTACATCTCACTAGAGTGTTGGTAATAGGACACTAGGTTGTGAAGCTCATAAGAGTTTCAAAACACTAGGTGTGCCTACTATGAGCACTAAATTGCAAAATAGTCATAGTAAAACACTCAAAAGAAATAAAAAAGAAAAAGTAGATAAAGAACACAAAGATAGAGGTCTCAGAAAAATCAGAGCCAAAAATAGCTAGACCAAGTCACCTAGGGCGATTATGTCCTGCATAGGTTTTTATAGATTTCAAAGTTTGAATGTTTATTATACTATTTAAGGTTCTCAAGTTTGTATTTGTATAGGTATGATAGTGAGTATTTTTCTAAAATTTACCCAGTTTTATGCTTATGTAATTCAAAATGCAAGTGTGCAATAATTCACAAAATTTTCATACAATAAATGACAATTGTAAATGCAATTTCCAAAGCTAAGATGAAATAATTGACTGACTCTACTATGCCAAAATCTAAAAATGATGTTGTTTATGCCTTTTTGAAACAAAACAATGTAAATTTTCACTTTTTGAACTATATGCAAGATGCCTAAATGAATGCAATGAAGAATTTTACATTTGATTTCATATTTAAATGATCGAATGAAGATTTGTAAATGCAATTGAAATGAAAATATAACCTATGATGATTGAAATTAACCCTATTGCAACCAATAATGCAATATTATATGCAATTTTTATGCCTTTTTGTGATGCAAAAATCAATTCCTAAATGAACAATGCAAAAAAAAGCAATGCTAAACCTAGATCTAGTATGATTTGGCTCAAATTTTAGAAGGTTTACAATGCCAACACATCAAGTTCACCAAAATTAAATGAAGAAAAAGTGAAACCCTAGGGCTTTACCCTAGGATTTCAATGGGGTTAGCTTTTCCTAACATTTTATTTAGAGGATTGAGGTAGCGGGGGTTTGATGGATTTGGATAGGATGTAGGATTTCCTTATAACTTGAAAGGTGATTCAACCTGCCCTTGACCAAATTTGGAATGGATTTGGGATGAAATGCAATGATTGGACTACTTGTTAATGATGAAAATAATATTTTGATTCAAAAATAGTAGATCCAAAAAGCCACAAATAAATTCAAACTTCAAAAACAAACTGAGTAGAGTATTGTGCAAATAACATATGAGTTTGGGATTGAAATGGAGGACCAAGTTTCCTAGGGTGGTTATGTCCTAGTTGAGCAATCTAGAAACTAATTTTATAGTCCTTTGGAGCCAAATCATGGCCTTCTTTTCTCGAGTGTCACACTATTGAATCTTTGTCGGGTGTCGAGATAATTGAGTTTCTATATTTTTTCAAGTTGTAGGGGTTGAATGTAATAATGAATAATTGAACTTCAAACTTCTCTCAATCTTCTTTAAATCTAAAACCTGCACATTCAAAGAGAGAGGAAGGGTTTTTCAATATAGGGGCTTTCCTTTGTCAAACCTTGTGTTGGTGTTTCCACCTCCATAATGGCAATGCCAATGAAAGATAGCTTATCCTTTTGAGGGATAGAGGGTAAATGATAAATGAATGATGAATCAATAATGAACTAAAACTCATGACTCAAAATGGATTCCTTGAAGGACTGAAGTCATACAAGTCTCCTCAAGGCTTGATTGTTGTTTGCTTGATTTTCTTGAAGAACTACAAGGGTTAGATCTCACAAAAAAAATGATAACATAAACATGAACAAAATCACATAAAACTTGAAATAATGCTTTGATGTTGAATTGTTGCAATAAATCTTCTCTTGATTGCTCTTGAATTGATAATGATTTCTTGATGAAAATTCTTGATCATAAATTGCTAGTTCTTACTAGATTTTTTTCAAATGATGCAATGACTAGGTATTTATATGAAATCATTCTATAATTTCTTGAAAATTAAATCCCGATAGCCAATATTTGACATTTTAAATTCAAATAATAAAATGCCAAATTTGACATATTGAATTTTGGAGGTAAAATAGGGGGACCAACTTGCCTAGGGCGACTAGGTCTTAGCCCTATTTTGCAGGATCTAAGGTGTCATGGACAAAATATTAAATGAATGCATTGTTTTTCAACATGGGTTTTCTTGATAATTGTCCAAATGGGCTATAGAATGCATAATTTAGGAAATTAGGTCCAATTGCTTAAGGGGGAGCAAAACATAGTTTGAAATTGTCATGGGTGAAGATTTATGATGCTACACACATATGATAGGTCGTATTATAGTAGTGCTCACCCAAATACAACCACTCAACCCAAGCGTTATGTTTCCTTGAAAGATAGTTTCACATATGTCCCTATAGCCATTTGTTAACAATTTTTGTCTACCCATATATTTAGGGATGGTAACTAGTGCTTGGAGTTAATTTAGTACCCATTAACCTAAAGAGTTCATGCTAGAACATACTTAGAAATCTAATGTCCCGATCACTCACTATATTTTTGGGTAAACCATGTAATCTGAACACCTCCCTAAAGAATAATTCTATAACTTGTGGAGCCTTATACTTATAGGATATGGAAAAAAAGAGAGCATACTTAGTTTTTTGACTACCACCAATATGTAGTCTTTTCCCTGCACTCGTAGAAGACTTGTAATAAAGTACATAGATACACTCTCCCATTTACTCTATGTAATTGATAAAGGATATAATAATACTAGATTGGAAATGAATGCTCATACTTGTTCTATTGGAAAGTCAAGCACTCTCTAATATGATGCAAGAAATCATTCTTTAGTCCTCTCCAAGTGAATCTCTCTTTGAAATTTGTATATATTTTTTCAAATAGCCTAAATGTATTTATGAAGGCATGTTATGGATGGCTCTCAATATTTCCTCTTTCAATTTTTATTTTCAAACAATGTAAATTCCATCTTTTAAAAAAATAAGATCATCTACCACCTTGTACCTATCATCTTGAACCTTTCCTTTTGTGATCTCACAAGAAAAATATTTTTTGGAGTATTCCACCAAAAGGTTAGCCTTCCAATTCATTGAATTTTTTACATAGCACACAAAGTAGGTTTTTTGGACAAGGCATTAGTAACTACATTCTTCTTCCTCTTGACATTAACAACTACATTCTTCTTCCTCTTGACATACTCCGTATCAAAGTGACATGCCAGTAATTTTCTCACCCACTTTTTTGTCTTTCATTTAAATATTTTTTATTCAAGAAGTATTTGAGGCTACTATGATAAATTCATACTACAAACTTACCTCCTACCAAATATTATCAAAATTTAGCGAAGGCATGCATAATGGCCAACATTTCTTCATAAAAAATATTTTTTTTCTCTATACATCTCCAAGTTTCTTGCATTCAAATGTAATATGATGCTTTTTTTGCATAAGGATAGATCCAATTCCCTCTCATGAAGCATCACATTCCAATATGAAAGGTGAGAAAAATATGGTAGTGCTAAAATTGGAAAAGTGCTCAAGACCTCCTTAAGTATGTCAAATGCTTGTTGTCTTACATTTGTCCAAGTGAATGATATCTTCTTGGTCAAATCTACTTTGACATTTTGGAATATAGTGAATACTGAAAAGTGGTAGGTGCATTAGTCAACCCAAATAACATGACCAAAAACTAAAAAATGGTAGGTGTATCAGTCAACCCAAAGAACATGACCAAAAACTCATAATGACTGAGTGGCTCTATTTTATAGATATCACAGATCAATCTTTAAGAAGTAAACCACCCATGAGGCTCATCAATTAATTTTTCATCTTTGGAATACCTATTCTTAATTGTCTTCTTAATAAGGGTCTTGTAGTTAATACACATGTACACATAGTCCCATTCTTGTTTTTGACCAACACTACTTAAGATGCAAATGTGTTGGAACTAGGTCTAATATACCCCATATCAAGAAGTAATTTGATTGTATTTTCAATTTCCTCCTTATTCCTTTTTAATTGTGTTAATGAGTGGTAATAATGAGTTTGAAACCCTCCTCAAGCTCAATCACATGCTTGAAACCTCTATTTATCAGTCCGCGAAAAGGAATTTTACCAAAAACTAAACTATGCTTATGCAATAAAGACTATATATCAACATTGTATTGTCTATCACCATATGTGGAGATCTTGGTAGAAATAAAGTATTGGGCTACCCATGCAACCTCACCATGTCTAAAAATAGCTTCCATCTTCTTTGTTTTAACTTATTTTGGTGCTCCATCATACATGACATGTAAATAACCACCTTCTTTCCATCTACCTTGAATTTTAATTCTATTATTTGAAGTTTCTGTGAGTATTTCCCTAGTGAATGTAGCAATTGAAATCCCAAGACATCTATTTCACCAATTCCAACAATATAAAAAGTCATCAGTTACTCTATGATTACCCAACATGATATTTATTTGAGATATTTTCTTTGTGCAACTCATGGTGAAACCATCTACCACCATAACAATGAATCCATTGAAATCTACTACCTCCAAGGCTCTCTTAGTCATAAGATCCTCATTGATGAAATTGTGGGTTTCCCCATAAGCAATCATAATCCTAACCCATTTTCCTTGTAAAAATCCCCTAACTCTTAATGAGTGATATCTAGGAGTGTCTAATAGGGTATGAATGGTAGCTTCTCTAGAAGTTCCTCCACTCACTTGCTCCTCTGATTCAACTCTTTCCTCATCCTATTCACTACCTAAGTCCTCTTTTTCACCCTCACTATTTGAAATAACCTCAATATAATGCACTTTGTCTCTACCTAAGACCCATGTCTTCGATAATGCACTTTGCATGAAAAATATAGTTTTTTCCTTTGTAGCTTATTTTTTTCCTCATTTGACATGCTTATTTTCTTTAGCCACTCCTTCTGAAAAAGATTTTTAGCTTTCCTCAACAGGAATGTCTTAGGCTAAAATTTACTCTTAGGTGTAGATAATTCCATGTTTCTTGCTCTCTTAGTAGCGTCATGTAATGTGAGAGAATCAAAATATTTCACCCATCCATGAAGAGGTGCTATCAATCCTTCAATGTTCAAACGAAAGATGAATCTTCTTTCTAAGACATTTTAAACCATCACTTACAATATTTTAAATTTGGATACATGTAGCTATCCACTGAACCACTCTACTTCAATTGTGTGAACTCCCTACAGTGCAAGTTTTTTTTTTTTATCAAATCTATTAATCAACCTCTAAGTGAATTCAACATAAGAATAAATGAGATCATGAGCCAAAGTGACCATCTTGTGATACCACCACTTGTGAGCCTCTCCATACAAATGAAGAGTAGCATATTTGATTGCTTCATTTTCAATCATTTCCCATTGAATTGAAAATAAGTGTCAATATTTTGCACATAGGAAAGTGTTATGTATTTATGTAAGCCATCAAAAGTGGGGATGGACAATTTTCCCACTTTATGTTATAACTCTTAGTTTTTTCCCTTTTCTTTTCTAGGTCTATTTCTCATTTCAGTTAGAAAAAGTCAACTAATGACATGGTAGCTTGGAATTGATCTCCCAAAGATGGGTATTCATGTAAATAATTGACAATCCTTCATTTTTGTTAAGGTTATCCCTCATCACTAAGCTATTATTCATTCAAAATACAGGAGGCAAGGTTTGAAGATACACCAATTGCTGCTCTATTTTGGGGATTATTGCTATTTTGATTATTTCCAATGTCATTGCCTTCTCCATGATTTTCACTATTATTTTGATTAAATATGTTCATGCTCATGTTTCACATCATTTACATTAAGAATTGGAGTCATCCTTTTGCTACCACCCTCTAGCCAAATCATTCAAAGAAATTTCTGTGCTATTTTCCTCACAAAGGATCCCTTCTCTTAGCCTTGACTTCTTCAACCTATTGACTAGAAATTATCCTAAATAACATATTATCCAGGAGAGTTCAAAGGAGTCTTCTTAATCAAAATAATACCTATAAGCTCCCTCATCGATTGCATATGAAATTTTTATTACATGAAGTTGTTCAAATCCTTACTAGATAGTAGGATGTGTGACTCTAATACCATAAAATAATCCAACTATTTAAAAAAAAAAAAAATTATGAAAAATTGCTAATAAATTGAGATTTTTATTCTTGGATGAGTTATTATACAATTAATAAAATATAAGAATTGATTTGCTGCTTTGACATAGACTCACGTCACCCTTCAAGCAGAGTAACAACTCTGGAAAAAAAGTGCAGACTCGTGAAGCAGAAATCATGCCATTTACCGTGTGTTGTACTTTGGTTTCCAGTCTCCTAAACCCATGACCTGTCAAAGAAAATGAGTTTTTCCCCTATTATTGCTTCGAATTGTCATGTCTTGACATACAAAAAGAGTTGCACTCCCTATTTTAAGTTCAAAAACTCACAACCTAGCAAATACAAGTAGTCATGCCTCCTTTCTTGCTTTCTATACCTCCACAACCAGGCATATAGATATAGCACACCAATTTGAATGTATTTCAGCCTGCTATATACCATTGCAACCTTTATGTGAGTAGGAGGAAATGTATCAGATGCTCATTCCTAAGAAGAGGACATTACATATCTTAACATCATACATTTAACACTCCTCCCTCCTTACATTCTTAGCTTACAAGGATGCAATTTGTCTCAATTTAATTTCACATTTTCCTCCCTGGATCTACACTTGGTTACCCAAGTCATGTAAACATTCAACTATCTTTGAAAAATAGTCCACTTTTTCTCTATGACACCATACAAAATTTGTAACTATGATTAGATCATATGATCCTAATGGTGCTACATATAGCTTTTCCTCAATGGAGAATGATGGTAATGGTAGCTTAGCCTCAAATAAAAATTGATTACATTAACTCTTGCTTGATTGGTGTATTGAATAAACCAAGAGTTAGCCATATGACCAACTCTACTAGATATCTTACTCAACACCCTAGGCACTACAAAACTTTTAGTCACTTCAGTATCTATTAACCTAGAAATAGGACAATAAAAGACCATTTTTGATGTTTCAATAGGAGTAATTTGATAGTTATCCAAATAAAAATTCATTTCCATGTATGTATCCTTTGTTGAGAAGGCAGTAGGTTATTTTTGGTTGCATTTCCCTTATTTTGATTTGGATAATATTAGTATAATGATCACCACTACAAGTGAAACACCCTCTAGGTGGTCCTCTTCCTTCAACAATTATTTCTTCTCTATTTCCATTTCTTACTTTTGATCCATTATCCCTTCTCTTGAAACTATAGTCATTGTTATTCCTTGAATCCCTTGCATTTTGCTTTTGCTTAGGGTTTTGGTTCTAATTTCAATTTATAATCTTGAAAGGAGATAGTTTTAAGCTCCAATTTTTTTATGAACTCTTGATGCTACACTTGACTTCCATTTTTATATCTATTTGATTGGTTATTCAAAAACTTGGTCCATGATTGATGGTCTATGAATGTCTACTTCTCCTCCCATTTGAGGATTCAATCTCATAATTAATTTTTTGATTTGGAAACTTTTATCACATTGGTATTGGGGTACATATTTGAGAAATATCACAAAATTCTCCCAATAGTCAAGACTAAATTATCTTCTTACTTAAGTTCTAGATTATTTTTGATCAAAATAAAATTTGTGGTAACCAACATTGTTTGAATAAAATCACAAATTGATTTCGAGTTAAATTTATTGAATCTAAACCCATTTCTATTTTCTTGTTGTCCTATAAAATGGAGGCTGCACCAAAAATTTGGTATGATCCCTAGAAAGCCTTAGTGATTTAAAAATGATTTTTCCATCTCACTAATCCAAGCCTTAGCTCCATCTCCTAATACTATACCATCAAATTTAGGTGGATTCACCTTCTTCATATCTCTATCTAGTTAATAGCTAGTTAATTTTTTACATTGGCCTATCTTTCCATGTCATCACATGATTAGGCTATTCTCAATGGGATTCATCATGCTTTCTATTAATATTGATATCATGTTCTTGTTCAATTTATTCCTCCCAATCTTGAGGTACTTAAACTTCATGTTCTAAAGCCACTATCCTCTTTGTAGTTTCACTTAGTGCAGTTAAAATTAGATCCAACTTTGTATTTGAATAATTCACTATTTTCCTTGGTACCATGTGACTACTTTCAAAGTTCAACCTTGTGTGAACCATGTTTACCCTAATATATATTCAAGTTCATGGTTCAATAGTTTGAATGTACACATCTAATTTTTTTTTTTAGTACTTAACAAAGTTTAAACATCACACTTTTTCAAAATAAAAATCACAATATTATTTTATTGAAAAAATTTAGTGGATTACAAATCCTTATTTATAATAATATTTAAACTTGCAATTCCTCAATAAGTTCTTAATATTCTACTTCTTCATGTTCTTCGCCTTCCGATTCAATTTTAATATTATTGGGAGTAAAATGTACTCACAGGTACTCCTTTATAACTTCTCAATTCATTAAAGGTGTATTACATCCATAATTAAATATCATGTCACAAGTTGCTGAAGATTTCTTATGTTTACACTTCTTTCTATTTTTGACTATTGGTTGTTTTTTTTTCTAGTTTCACTTAACCCAAGGCTAATTCCAAGGTCTCATTATTTGAAATCCATATTTATTCATGTTGAGGTGGTTGGATAGAATATGTTTCTCTAGGTTGGTTTAGTTTTTTACTCTTATTTTTTCTTCCAACACGTTTCTTACAACCTTCCATTTTTTTAGTACATGGAAAAATTACAATTTTGGTTAGATTAAAAAGGAAAAAGAATAACATCATATGCTAAAAAAAATAGGCTCTAGGTCATAAATTTTAAAGCCCCACTCTAATACCACATAAAACAAACCAAGGCCTCTTAACACATTACACTTAATTAATTCCAAAATTATATCGTACAAAATAAAATAATAACAATTAAATAAACGACCTTAAGAATTCAAATCATCATGAAAATTATCTCTTTTTTTCATACATGAACAATATGAAACTAACTTAAATGTTAAAGCATATATCATTCTAAAATGAAATAAGAATACAATACAATCACTCCCTTATTTCTACATCCAAAATAATAGCATCTATGTACATGTGCAACCTCACACACTTCTCTACCTTCTCAAACACCTATTTCATAACAATGATCTACATTATTCTCAATCCAAAAAATATGGCATCTAAACTTAAGCAAAAAATAATGCCTCAATTTTATGAAATATATTGAACATGTTAAACCAAGACTATTACACAATTTGTCATAGTTGAAAAAAATAAATCTCTATTTTGAGCACTTAAAGATTGTTAATTATTTTAAAATAGGAGACACTACACAATGGACACTTAGTTTGACCTTATGACTTCATCTCAAATTAGAAGATGCTTTTAACTAGTAAATAATAAATAAATAATCATCATTATTAATGGATCCCATATTTTTATGAATAAATTTACAAATAATGTATTAAAATAATCAAATTGTGGCACCTCAATCTTAACATTCTCCCACTTGACATCACACATTGTAAATACATCCATATGAAAATATAATTAATCAAGTATAAGAAATGAGGCTTGTAGCCCCCGCACACTAAGTGAACTTTCTTGTGCTCGCCGAATTGGTGAGATAATCTGTAATATTAATATTGAGTGTTAATTTCTTCAACTCAATTTGTTTATTTAC
The DNA here is from genome assembly GCA_007258455.2 of Sequoia sempervirens. Taxonomy (NCBI): domain Eukaryota; kingdom Viridiplantae; phylum Streptophyta; class Pinopsida; order Cupressales; family Cupressaceae; genus Sequoia; species Sequoia sempervirens. The sequence continues at coordinate 42,280,747 of VDFB02000363.1, forward strand.
AACCATTTCTTGAAAAAAGTGGTACTAAAAATCCAAATGCTTAGTTTGAGCTTAATACACAAGGTTTTTTGCTGAATAAATTGTACTTTGAATATCACAACTAATATGAATTGTCTTGCAATTAAAACTAATGGCTATACACAATCTTTGTAACCATATGGTCTTCTTAGAGACATGGGTAGTAGCCATATACTCTTCTTTGGTAGTGGATAAAGAAAATATGGGCTACCTCTTACTCATCCAACTAAAAAATCCTTCAAACAAAGTACATAACCATTAGTGAAACTTTGACTATCCAAATCAACTATCCAATCTGCATCAATAAAACCCTAAATATCTACTATCTTATCCATATTGTTAGTACTACAGTAGATGAAACAATAATTATAAGTACCTCACAAATAACTTACACTCTCTTCACACAATTCTAATGATCTCTTCCAAGATCAAACATAAACCTACTCAATATTCCCATTTCTTAGAAAATATCTATCTTGGTGAAAACCATTGTATACATTAAAATTCCTACAACATTAGCATAACATTAGAAATATTCTCAAAATTATCCTCAATTTTGGAATACATATCTAAAGTAATCTTAGTGCCAAAAGGTAAAGGAATTCTAACTATTTTGGGCACCTAAATTCTCAATCCTTAGAAAATAAGAGATTTGCCAAGATGGGCACCTAGTTTGACCTTATCATTGTTGGCCCACGTTTGTCGTTACGTCAACAGATTGATCTATCAATATCTGATACAAACATTAGAGATATGGATCGAACGAGAGGCAGTTAGTCCCTTGTCATGAATCCTAAGGGGAGTGTTGACCATCTTCCAACAGTCTCCCCCTCAATGATACTTGAGGGGATTCAAACCCATGACCCAATTTTTTGATACCAATTGTTGGCCCATGTTTGTTGTTGCATCAAAAGATCGATCTATCAACTTACAATACAAATGGTAGATATATGGATCGCACGAGAGGTGGTTAGTTCCTTTTCACAAATATTGAGGGAAGCACTGACCATCTACCAACAATCACCTCATCTCAAATTAGAATATATTTTTAAAATTGATAGATAATAAATATATAAATAATTACCATTGCCAATGGATCATACATCTCTTATGAATAAATTACAAATAACGTCAAAAATAATTATATACATAGGATTTAAAAAATTGATTGAACCTTAATCCTACTAGAAAAGACAAATTTTATAAAGGAGTTTGGATGTAGAAGGAAGGAAATGACTATATTGCATTCTTATTTCAAGGTAGCACAAAATTGGCCTCATTTCTAGTGGAGTTTTTCAACCCGAAAGGGTTTTTCTCCATGTAAATGTTGTGTTATGTAGATCTCTTATGCTTGTTGATTTTTTTTGTTGTTGCTAATTTATTTTCTTAAGACTCCATTAGTGTCATATAGATTAAATTTTAGATTTAAAACATAAGTTTCATATTTTAATATTGAAATTATTTATCTTCATTTCTAACATTTTCATATAAGAATAAAATCATTTCAATTAAATACATAATATAAAATCTAATGTTCACATTTGAATAATATCATAGAATCCAACACTCTAAGTGGGTATAAGCAATTTGGCTCTATCAACCTATGTGGAGAGAGAACATCATTTGAATGATTTACCTCTAACCACAAGTCCCAGTAGTCCCTTGCACACCTTCCAACTAGATGTAGCCCAACCCTTCAATGAGGGTGATCAATCATGGTAGGGGTATGTGCATAGAAATGGGAGACCAAAAATGGGTTAAAAGTAGACACATTTTTTGAAATTAGTAAAAAATAGCCTTAAATTATAAATTGAAGATAACCATGCTCAAAATTTGAAGATGTGACAAGAACAATATTTGTAGTGTTCATAATCTAGTTTCTGAAATTCCATTTGAAAAAAAAATGGTAGAGATTAAGAATTTCAAATAGGGGGAGCGCACTAAGTACTCTTATTTTCGTCAAAAAAATATAACATAGCATATGGTGTGCTCCTAAAATTTTAAAATATTTCACAAATCACTTCAATACAAAATTAGCTAATTTCATGTAGTTTATGTATGATTTTTATGTTTTTGATAAGGAAAAATAGGTTTTGAAGGGCCCCTGAAACCATTTACAAAGATGAAAAGCTACAAAAAAAAAAACTAAGCAACTAAAACTAGCAGCCCAAAAAACCAAAATGATGACAAAAGATAAAACAATAGAAACTCGTTAGCACACCAACAACAAAAAACATCAGTACCCAGACTGATCAAGCAAAAGAGTCAGCAAAAACTACAACATTTTTTCTAAGACATTGACTAAGGCCATATTCTCCTCAATGACCCCCTCATGCATCACCACAACATCTTTGAGCTCATCAAAAGAAACAATAGACCTCTTCTTAGTCTTACTCCTCATCCTAAGACACAGTCCAACTTGCACATCCTTTTGCAATGCTAGAGCAGAATCCACATTTTTCTCCACCTGGTTCGAGCAATTAACATATTCAATTGCTTTCTCCATTTCCCCCAACTCCATCAAAACATACCCATATTGACCTCATCCCAATTGATAGGAGGCACATCATTTGGCTCCAGGTTATGACCAGGGGCATTTCTACACTCCTCTTTCTGCTCCTCATCCTCTTCAATAGGGGAGTCCTCAATCTCGACCACTTCCGCCTTAATCCTCTCCTTGTTAGGAAAATTAGCCAAATCAGCCAACACTTCCAACTGCTCCATCTTCATATCCCTCTCTACAAGAGATACATGATGATCCATAATAGGGTCAAAATCGTGAGTGTGCTTCACTGGCTCAATCCCTTGAACCTCCATAGGCATGGAACTGGGTGGTAGCTCACCCACACTAGGACTAATATCCCCAATAGGGTCACTCTTAAGCACTCCCACATCTTCAGGAACCTTGACACCAATCACAGGGGAGTTCTCCACCACACTGACCTTCCCGAGACTAAAGTCCCCAACAAGGGCATTCTTCACAATGTCCACAACTGAAGGAACCTCAACACCAGTCATAGGTGAGCTATCCACCACACCACCCTTCCCAGGACACAAAGAGGGTTTCACACTCAAACCATGAGCATCCACCTCTTTCACCAACTCAATCTTTCTCTTAGAAGAAGATTTACCTTTCCTGGGGCCTTTAGATTTCCCCTTATAAGTTTTCCTTATAGACTTCACCATGGCTTCCCTCAATTCCACATACGTCTCGTAGCCCTTGGTCCACTCTTCAGAATCATCAACCCCTTCCTCATACACACCTTCATCCACAAACATATCATCATAATCCAAGTCTTCTTCCTTGGAACTACCTTCCCATTCCGCAGTAGATTCCCCATTATCATAACCAAAATTGTTTTAACCCCCTTCTTAGCAGGGGTTTTAGGGTAAAGAGGGATTAATTTGAGCTTAATATGAGCAAACAATAGACTCATAAGACCTTCATGAAAAATGACCTTCTTAGGGTTTTCACGGTGATCTTCAATACTTTTTTCCATTGATAGTAAAAGGTAAAAAGGAAAGGAGACCAACACCTTATGACGGAACTGATTCAAAAGCATGAAATGGTAACTGTACACAATAGAGAATTTACCTTTGAGCATGAAATAATACATTAAGGCCAACACGAGATCCCTCCAAAATGGTTTTAGAGACTTGCGAGCATAGCCACCACTCCCAACTTCTCAGAGCTTTTTCTTCTCATCGAATTTGAAAAAAATCACAAAGGATTTCTTGGCAGCAACCCTATCTTTGTAGAATTTCCTCCTAGAAATTGAAAGTCTAGTGACCTCTGCTATAAAATCCTCATCAATGTTAAACTCCATTCCCTTATAATGCATAGTCCTTTCATTCCAACTTTTCACAAAAATCTCTGAAGGATCAGGATCAGGGTCTTGAATTATTTGCATGTACTATGTAACCCCACCTTGCTCCAAGTGCTCCCACACAACATCATTACTCTGGAACTCCTCACATGAGCTTGGTTCACTTCTACAATGATCACCACCCATGGTGACATGAAAAGAGTAGGAACCCAACAAAACCTGAAAGTTCTGTAAAAACAAAATGAACTTGGCTCTCTTCAAAACCACACAAATAACACCCACAATATGTGTGGGATTGTCCTTCAAAGTAATTCATAGCCTACGTAGCCAGGCCATTATTTTACGGAAACCAAAGATGTAATGATGAGACAGATAGGGTGAAGGTTCAATGTGCATAAGCAAACTTAAAAACATAATGAAGAACCTTTCCCCAATATCGATGGTCACCTTAGAAGCAAGCCACCTGGTCATCATTGGAAATATATTTAAGATTGAGTGGTAAAGATTCAAGAGAATCCCAATTATATTTAGCCACCATGCTCCCAAGTTGGAAAAACTGTTAGCCAACATATTAGCTTCTCTAAAGACATGAGAGATTCTAATCTCCTCAAAAGAATTAATGATGGAGATTGAATCTTTAATAAGATGAGTGATAGACCACGATGGTGGGAATTTATTCAAAGTGCAATTAATAACATTAAGCGAGTCCCCCTCCAACAAAATTTTAGAGACCCCTTGATTCTAAGCCAAAACAAGGCCATGATAGGCTACAACCGCCTCCGCAAAGTGGTTTGTCTGGATTCCCAAAGGGAGCACCACCATAGAGACAAACCTACCATTTTATCTTGTAACACTCCTCCACAATCAGAAAGCCCTAGATTTCCCTTAGAAGCTCCATCAAAATTAATTTTAAACCACCCACAAGCAAGAGCCTTCCACCAAACCCCCTCCCTGGGTTCTTTTAACTTCTTCACTGGATTGGAAAGGTCACAAGAAAGATTCCATCTTTTACCCACAAGCAGATCATAAAGGGAAACCATCACTTTGATGTTAAATGAAGGGATCATTAAGAATTTGGACAAGAAATTTTCCTTGATAGCATCACAGATTTCAAAGGCCAGCCTAGAAGGTGACAACTCCAACTGACATAAAACCTTTTTGTTACATTCCTTCCAAATATCCAAAGCAACATGCAGCAAGATTAGAGACCACAACATGGAGAGGGTCAGGTTAAGAGAAGAAGTCACACATTGAGAGCATAAGTCAGTGAAGGAAGTAGGGAACACCCACACAATCTCCCATAGATGAAAAATATGAGTCCAAACTTTCCAAGTATAGCTACACCTTGTCACCAAATGAATACAATCATCAACATCTTCTTTACATAAGAAAAACCTATTCGACAAAGCCATTCCTCTCTTGACAAGATTATTTAGAGTAAGAATCTTGTCTTGACACAGAAGCTAAAAGAAAATATTGATTTTAGGTAGGAGCTTCCCATTCCACAAGCAACCCCAAAAAGGCAGAGGACCAACCATCTGAGTTTGAAAAGAAATGGCCGAAGACACAGAAAAATTCCCATTGGAAGTAAACTGCCAAATAACAGAATCCTCTTGAGCTTCCACTGGGATATGAATCATGGAAAGCAACTCAATAAGGGGCTTCAAGTCCACGTTAACCACATCAAGTCTAATCTAGCTTCCCTTCCAAATATAATCAGCAACAAAAACACCCCATTCCTTGATACATAAATCCTTGAAAGGGGCTGCCCAAAGTTCATCCTTCAAAGGCCCATGCCCAATCCACCAGTCATCCCAAAAAGGAATCCTTCTACCATTTCCCAAAACCCACCTCAAAGAAATAGCCACAGTCGAGCGAGCACATATCATAAAGTTCCACATGACCAACCCCTGCGAAGGAACAAAGTTCTCCCTGAACAAGTCTCTAAACTTATCCACTCCCCTCAAATACTTTGAAGAAAAAATGGCCGTCCATTTTTTGTCACTCACAAACAGGTTCCATAACTATTTAGCCACAAGAGAAGAACTAAAATCTTTTAGTCTACATAGCCCTAAACCACCTTGGGATTTAGATCTACACACCTCCTCCTAAGACATCAAGTGTAACGTTTTCTTCTCCTCCACACTAGACCATAAGAACCTTTTATAAATTCCCTCAATTTTCTCCCAAAATTTTCTAGGAAATTGGAACAACTTAAGGCATAAACCGTCAGATTCTGGAGAGTGGACTTAATTAATTGATTTTTTCTAGCTTGACTAAGCAAGGCACCCTTCCAAACAACAAGTTTTCGAGTTAAAATTATCAATGATACTATTCCAAAAGGAATCAGGGACACCATTAGAACATAAAGGAAGCCCCAAATAAGTAGAAGGGAGCTCCCCAATACCACATTCAAGAATACTAGCAATCCTCAATTGACGAAGCTCTGGAGTATTTAGAAAGAAAGTAGTACTCTTAGGAAAACTTACCTTCTGGCCCAATGCAACCTCATAATTCTGAAGAATAAGATGGATAGACTTAGCCGCTGCCACAAAAGCCTCTGGAAGAATAATGGTGTCATCAATTTTTTTGATGAGAGCAACATAGCTGGCGTGAAGAGGGGTAAAGACCTTTGAAGGCCCCATTAGACACCACTTGGAGGAGATACCTGCCCAAAGATTCCACCATAATGATAAATAGAAAGGGAGAGATAGGATCCCCTTGACATAGGCCACAAGAGCTTTTAAAAAGGTCGAAGGAGAACCATTAATCAACACCACAAAAGAAGGAGAGGAGATTAACTGCTAGACAAGTTGCAACACCCTGTTTGAAAACCCAAACACCTTGAGGATACTACATAGGAAACTCCAATTCACTTGATCATAGGCTTTGACCAAATCTAGGTTCAAAATAAGACTAGGCTTCTTGTTAACTTTTAGAGAGTGAATGTTCTCATGCACCATGATTATAGAGTCCAGAATCTACCGACCTAGCACAAAACCATTCTACTGTGGAGAGATAATCTTGGATAACACCCTTTGCAACCTCGAAGAAAGCACCTTAGAGAAAATATTATAAATAGAATTACAAAGACTAATTGGCCCAAAATTACCAAAACTCTCAGCCCTAGGCTTCTTGGGAATTAACACTATAAAAGTGGAATTCAACTCCTTTAGAAGTTGTCTACTACCAAAACATTCCTTGGTGGCATTGATAACATCCTTAGAGATAATGTACCAATAAAAATTAAAAAATAACAAAGGGAACCCATCCAACCTCGAAGATTTATTCCCCTCAAAATAAAACATAGCCTTTCTGATTTCTTCATCCAAGGGAATGATAGTCAAGAAACCATTTTCCTCCTTCAATACCAAACTAGGGATAACATTAAGGAAACCTTCTTGGCAAACAAGATCCAATGGGCCATCCTCTGAGAGAAGGTCCAAAAAGAAAGACTGAGCCATGGATCTAATTATATCATCCTCCTCCTCAAATGAAGAATTATCCACCACAACTTTAGAAATCCTGTTAGAAGATCTATGATTCAAAGTCGAGAGATGGATGGACTGAGTATTTTTATCCCCACTTCGAAGCCAAATATCTCTTGACCTCTGCTTCCATAACTCCTCCTCTCTAGCCAAAGTGTTATGCAAACTAGACAAAAGAACACTCTCCTCCTGAAGCAACACAACATCAGACCCAAAAGCCTGCATTTTTTGCTGCACAATATCCAACTTAGACTTCAGAACCAATTTTTCCTCAAAGATGTTTCCAAAAGAGGCCTTATTCCACTGAATCAAATTCTTCTTAACATAAGTGCTTTGAAATAGGATCTATGACAATTGCTATGAACGCTTAACTATTACAATGATTAAATAAGGCTTTAAAACTGAATTAACATAATTGAGAATGCTTAAAGGAATGAATCATAATAACTATGATGAACATAAAAAGAGAGAAGATAGGAGAAGAAAAAACAATTGATAATAGAGTTAGCCAATATGGCTACATCTCCAGGCCCCTCTCCAATAGAGTGACTGATCCTTGATTATGCTCCACAAAGAATTACAAGGCAACTGCCAATTTTACAAGTCTATCTCTCTTCAACGCAACAACATAACATTCATCTGTTGCACAGAAACAAACACTTGAGTCTTTAGGAAGATTCTCTCCTTAGCCATCACTTGGATACCTTTCCAAACCCATAACCCCCCTTTTTATACACAAAATTGGCCCATTTTGGCCTATAACAACATGATTACATAATCTCCCAAAATCCCCTTTAATTACATATATAAATCTTCAAATCTCCCTTTTTACATAATAAAATCATTTAAAAATCCCCTAAATATCTTTTATATTTTTTCTAAGCCCTTATTTTGACATTGCTCAGGCTATTCACGATTTTTTATTAATCTTATCTTATCAGGGATTAAGTTTGTTACTTAAAAAGGGGTTACATCTTTTAATTTTAAGGTTATTCGGGTTTTATTTCTATTTTTAAGAAATCGAGCCCCTATGATTTTGTTAGACTATCGATGGTCTAATGGTGAGCCTTAATTTTAGGGGCCAGGTGGTTAGAGGTTTGACCCTCGCCCCTCTTTTCTTATCTCTAAATTTTTCCTTTACTTCAACAAAACCAAATGACCTCCATACATAGTTAGCACACAAATTATGGCGTAATGGTAGGGGATAGTCTTTGTGTGGTAGAGGTTGGGGATTCAACCCCCACCTCCTATAATTTTGGGAAATAGTTGAAAACCAATTGCAATGCTGAGTGTACAATGCTACTGTGTGGCATCTTGTGAGTGAGCCACGTGGCACTTCCTAATTTTCTCGTCAGAGTCACTTGTGAACTCTTGATTGATCCACATTCTCACGTCATTATCCTCGTCACCTGCCATGTCAGCATATAATTGGTCCACCTCATTCTCAGTTGTTGACTATGTGTCCAAGTCACCATGCTGATGTCAGCATGGTCAACCCATTTTGACCAAAACTTTGACCGGCTATATCTCACACATACGGACTCCGTTTGACACAAAATGAATGTCGTCAAAATTGTGGCAATGAGCTCTTTGCCATGGTGCTGATTTTGACCATTTTTGAGATGATGAACTTTTTCCACCTTTCTGATTGGCCTCTGACACTTGGTTTGACTAAACTTTGACTGGTCATAACTTGAGCATATAGACTCCTTTTGAGCTTGTTCAAGTTGCGTTGGAATCAAATTTTTGAACTCTTCAGCATGGTGTAGAATTCTGGAGCATATGGTGTTGGTATATGGAGCCTAATTAGATTCAGAGGTTAAATTTACTCCACTTTTATCGACAAAGTTTCCCCCCAAATTATTTAACGAGATTAAGGGGCAATTCCCTTTGCGGGGGTTTGGAGGTAGCGCCCCAAGACGGGGTCAAGGGGTAGTAGTTGCTATTATTTTATAAAGCTGCCAGGTGTTATTTTTCTATTGGACGACATAAAAAACCCCTATTTTGTAACCGACATAAGTCTTGATAAAAGGCTAAGGGTTTGGGTTTCTGTTGACATTGTATTGTAGCGATTGCAATGGTATTGAGTTGCAAGGGATTACTAGTTGTAATCATTTTGATTTACTAGATAATAATATTGGACTCTCTGTTGGTGGACATAGCCCGAGTTTGGGTGAACTAGGTTAAATATTGTCTCTCCTTGTTATTATTTCTATATTTTTCATTCCTTTGTTTAATCTTTATTTGCATTTAACTAATATTTTTTGCATACAATTCCTAACATATGGAACACTTCAATTTTCACTGGAAAAGTATCCCCCTAGATCAATCCTCCCCACTGGAGAGATTTTGGACCTCTAAAAGCTCGATTAATCAGAAATCAAGTGAGGGTTAAGTTCCCTCACTTTACAAATCTTCATCCATTTTACCTTGCTTGGATTCACCCCCTTCAGTCCCACTTTGAGGTACTCAACTGTGCCTCTTCGTGAAGTCATGAATTTCCTATCTAAGATGACATCCTATGGCAATTTTGACATGTACTCCAGTGAAAGATCATTAACTGATGGAACTTGAATGTCCGTGTCTTCATCCAATATCATTGGAGGCTCGTACAACTTTAGATTCTCAACATTGACAACTGAATAGATGTGCATGTATGGAGGAAGATTAAGGAATAAGGCGTTGGTTCCAATATTTTCCAAGATTTCAAAGGGACCATGTTGAATTGATTTGAGCTTCCTTCCTTCACCTTGCATTCTTTCCTTGCTAATATGTAACTAAACTCTGTCTCCAACTTGGAAGTGACGATCGATGTGATTCTTATCATGTCGACCCTTGTATTTGGCTTGGATCTTCTCCAACTGTGCTTCCACTACCTAATGAATTGCTTGGAATTTTTGGATGAACTTCAAAGCCTTCTTTGCATCATGGCATCCATCTTCAACATCGTCCTTCCCAAAAGAAAAGTCCATTAGTGTTTTTGGCAGATACTTAAAACAAGTCTCGAAAGGAGATCTTTTTGTAGAAGAGTGTGCTGCATGGTTGTATGCATGTTTCACATAATGAATATTTTCATCCCACAACTTAGGATGTTTACTGTAGTAGCCTCAAAGAAGATGCACAACTGTCCTATTCACTACCTTTTTCTGTCCGTCAGTCTACAGATGGAAGGCTGTACTTTTCTTCAGTCTAGTGTCCATGAGTTCCCACAATGCTGACCAAAATTTCCCCAAGAATCAAGAATCTTGATCCGATACAATAGAAGTAGGTAACCCAAAATGAACCCATACAAATTGAAAGTACATATGAGTTGTCAGTTGAACAATGACCCTTTTTTTACAAGGCATTAAGATACACATTTTTTTGAACCGATCAACTACTACAAATAGATAATCATGTCCCTTCCTAGACATTGGTAGCCCCCCGAAAAAATCCATTGAAACACTTTCCCATGGATGGGATGGTACAGGTAGAGGTGTGTACAACCCCAATTTCCTATTGCTAGGTTTACTTGTTGCACACATTATACATCCTTTAATATATTTCAATACAATTTCTTGCATATGAGGCCAATAATTATTTTTGCAATTGAGTCATTATTTTTCTTACCCCAAAGTGTCCTACAATCAATGAAGTGTGTGATTCTCTGATTAGCTATGCCTGTTCAACTTTTGGAATACATAATTTTCCTAAATGATATAAGTTATCTTGCACATAGTAATCTTTCTCTTCTACATGTTTTCTTGTGATTAGAGCTGAATAGATTCCCTTAAAGTCTTCATCGTTAGCATATTGTTCCTGAAAACTTTCATGTACCATGGAACTAATTTTAAGGATAATCAAAGCATTCATAACAGGAGTTTTGGACAACATATCTTCTACTTTGTTATGGACACCTTTTTTGTACTTAATTACCAAATGAAACTATTGAAGAAAACCCATCCACATAAAGTGTCTACTTTGTTGCAGTTTAGATTGTGAGTGCAAGTACTGAAGTGGTTGGTGATAAGTGTGGATTACAGTTTCTTTCCCCATTAAGTAGTGTTGAGTCCTTATAATTTGGATGAAGTGTTTCTAAACTCATGGGTGTAATCTTGGACATGCTAACCCTTACCTTTCCTAAAGCTTTTCCAATTCATTTTTAATTGTTGCATATAACCTAAAGGGTAAAAATATTTTTTAAGGGAAACAACAAATTCCATCTAAGTCATATTAACCTTACCACATGACGAGTAAATTCTTCTCGAGTCCTACTCTCCCACCAGGTGAGAGCTACACCTCCCAACCAGAGAGTGGCTAACTAGATCCTATAAGCATCTTTTGTTAGGCCTTGAATCCTACAATACACTTCTACTTGCTGGACCCAATCATCTAACCTTTCAGCATTTAACTCCCCACAGTACTTAGGTAATTCAAATTTTACATCTAGTTTAATAATAGGCTTAGACTTGCTCTTGAAAGGATTAACAACAATAGAAGAATAAGAAGGGGAAGAAGAAGAAGAAGGGGAAGATGGAGAAGAAAGGGAAGATGGAGGAGATGGAGTTTCTAGAGCTTTTCCTTCTTTGTCCTTCCGATCTTCTTGCTTTTCTTGCTTCAAAGAATCTCCCTTTTCGTGCTTCTTCTTGTTTGCATAAAGCTCTTCCACCATTTCCTTCATGTCAAGGAAGGATCATTGAAAAGACTTCTCATCAAGCTCAGTACTTTTCCCAGCTTCAGTTTCTTCCATCTTTGGAAAGGTTCTTCTTTTTCCAACCTCAAGATTATATTCTTCAAGCTCGCCTTCACTTCCCTATTTCCTATAATGTGTTAGCATCCACTTTTGCAATACTAGTCACACAAAGCTCTGATACCAAACTTTCTCTGAAATAGGATCTATGAGAATTGCTATGAATGCTTAACTATTACAACGATTAAATAAGGCTTTAAAATTGAATTAACATAATTGAGAATGATTAAAGGAATAAAGCATAATAACTATGATGAACATAAAAAGAGAGAAGAGAGGAGAAGAAAAAATAGTTGATAACAAAGTTTTCCAATATGGCTACGTCTTCGGGCCCCTCTCCAATGGAGTGATCGATCCTTGATTATGCTCCATAAAGAATTACAAGGCAGCTGTCAAGTTTACAAGTCTATCTCTCTTCAGTGCAACATCATAACATTCCTCTGTTGCATAGAAATAAACACTTGAGTCTTTAGGACGATTCTCTCCTTAGCCATCACCTGGATACCTTTCCAAGCCCATAACCCCCCTTTTTATACACAAAATTGGCCCATTTTGGCCTATAACAACATGATTACATAATCTCCCAAAATCCCCTTTAATTACATATGTAAATCTTCAAATCTCCCTTTTTACATAATAAAATTATTTAAGAATCCCCTAAATATCTTTTATATTTTTTCTAAGCCCTTAATTTAACATTGCTCGGGTTGTTCACGATTTGTTTTTAATCTTATCCTATCAGGGATTAAGTTTGTTACTTAAAAAGGGGTTAAATTTTTTAATTTTAAGGTTATTTGGGTTTTATTTCTATTTTTAAAAAACTGAGCCCCTATGATTTCATAAAACTATCGATGGTCTAATAGTGAGCCTTAATTTTAGGGGTAGGGTGGTTAGAGGTTCAATCCTCGCCCCTCTTTTCTTATCTCCAAAATTTTCCTTTACTTCAACAAAACCAAACGACCTCCATACATAGTTAATGCAAAGATTATGGTGTAATGGTAGGGGATAGTGTTTGTGTGGTGGAGGTTGGGGGTTCAACCCCCACCTCCTATCATTTTGGGAAATAGTTGAAAACCAACCGCAATGCTACCACATGGCACTTCCTGATTTGCCCATCAGATCCACTTGTCAACTCTTGATTGATCCATATTGTCACATCATTATCCTCGTCACCTGCCATGTGTCAGCATATAATTGGTCCACCTCATTCTTAGCTGTTGATTGTTCATCCAAGTCACCATGCTAATGTCATGCTGGTCAACCCATTTTGACCAAAACTTTGACTGACTATATCTCACACATACAGACTCTGTTTGATGTGAAATGAATGTCATTAGAATCATGGTGATGAGATCTTCTTTATGGTGCCGCTTTTGACCATTTTTGAGATGTTTTTTTTTTCCTTTTTGATTGGCCTCTAAAACTTGGTTTGACCTAACTTTGATTGGTCATAACTTGAGCATACAAATTCCTTTTGAGCTCGTTCAAGTTGCATTGGATTCATATTTTTGAACTCTTCAGCATGGTGTAGAATTTTGGAGCATATGGAACACTTCAATTTTCACTGAAAAAGTATCCCCTTGGATGAAGAAGCCAGCTTCTTAGCAACTTTATACATGGTAGATCCATCAATATTAATATTTCACCATTGAGCAACCTTAAAACATAAATAAAGATGACTAGTCCACATCTTCTCAAATCTATTTAAAGGAAAAGCCTTTTTACACCCAAAAGGTTTAGCATTTAAGGAAATAGGGAAGTGATATGAACCAAGCCTAGTTAGAGCAAAAAAGGAGCAAGCATAAAAGTGCAACTAGTCTGGAGAGATGAGAGCTCGATCCAATTTAACTTGTATCAAAGCATCCCCAATACACCTATTAGACCAAGTGTAGGATGCTACCCCCAAATCTAGATCCAGTAGAAGATTATCATTAATAAAATTCATTAGGTCAAACCGACTATCATTAGCCACCTGAGACCCCCCACACTTATCAACATCATTCAATGGGGTATTAAAATCCCCCATCACTTGCCAGTTTTGAAAAGAAAACTAAGCCTTAAAAGTATTCAACCTATCCCAAAAGTGCTTACAAGAGCTTTTCACATTAGGAGCATAGATATTAGACAAAACCCAAGAAAACTTTCCCCTGAAACAAAAAAATGAAGTAGCAACATGATTTTCAAAAGCAAACAACTCGGTCCTAGCCACCACCTTAGGATATCAAAACATTGCCACCCCACCAGAAACACCATTAGATTCAACTTAACAACTACAATCCTTAAAGAACATGTTCTTAATCTTGTCCACCTTCTCAACACTCATCTTAGTTTCTTGAATCAAAATGATATCAAGTCGATGATCTCTTACAATATTTGCAATAAGATCTTGTTTATGAGGATTATTTAATCCTCTAATATTCCAAGAGAGGATCTTCATAAAAGATTTTGTGAGGGACCATTCAGGCCCATCTCAAGTAGAGTAATATGAGATCCATCAACAATATCACACTTGCTTACCCTCTCCCTTACTTTCCACAAAGAAGGCCTTCCTTTGCCCCTAGGTTCCGAACCATGATCTAGCTTCAAGTGGTTTCTAGTAGCCATCCCCAACCCAGGAGGATTTGGCTTCTTCTTACTCTAAGACTTAGAGGCCGAATGAATAGTTATCTAGGGCTCCTCCTCCTAAGAAGTACAATCAATGACAGAAGAGGTGAGCATCGACTTCTCAAGAACTGAATCCACCAGTGGTTCAACTGAGGATAAATCCTCTCTCTCCTCCACAGAAACCACTAAAGGAGAAACTGATAAGTCCACCTCAGAAGATAGTAGCAGCCCCTCAAAGACCATCTTCAGAGGGGACAGCTTCTCTGGCTCAACTACCACCAAAGCCAAAGAGACAACACCACCCTCCTCCACCAGATCAATCATCCTCTCAACAACACACGAATCCTTCACCCCAACCTCCTTCGAAGGAGCTTCCTAAACCAAATTCAAAATAGGAGAAACAACAGATTTACCAAGAGAAGGATCCTCAGACACCACTCCCTCAACAGGCTCAATAGAGCCCTTTTCAAAACCAACATCAATACACTACCCAATCTCCTTCCAAAATTTTGCTTCCTTAAGAGGGGCCAAGTTATTTTTAGGAGGAACCATAGGCTTCAATGGGAACTTCTTCACCTAGTTCCCCACCTTTTTGTAGTGGAAGTAGACAAAAGGGATAGATTCAAACTCAACCTCCTACTCCCACACACCCAACTTGGAGTTAATCTTTATCATTGATGAAAGATTTGTAGTCTGGTCCAGAATCACACAAAGCCAAGCATAAACTAGCCTGCGCCTTGAAGCTATAAGACTATCAATCAAAAGAAAACGTCCAAAAGTAGATGCTGAGCCCTTGAAGACTTGTTCATCCCAAAATCCAAGAGGGAGCCCAAGAAAACGAACCCACACTAGGGATGAGTCAAAAGAACAAGAGCTTGGGGAGAAGCCCGCCTCCCATTTCTTCAACACTAGAGTAGATTTCCCTATAAGCCATCACCCTCCCACCAAAACCTTCAGCAAATCCTCATCAAAAGTGAAAGAAAAGGAGAAGAAACCCTTTGCAAGAGCCACTATCTCAACCTGACCTTTCAAAAACCACCAATTTTTTGCCAGCATATGAACCATTTCAATATTAGGATGAGGTCCCAAAAACTTGCCAACCAGTGATTGCTCCATGGAGAGGATACCTTTATCAATTATGCAATCAGGCATTGAAACCAAATACTCACCCTCAGACGGGTTTGCAAAGAAGTCCACTAGAGGTGAGGAACTTTTCTCCTTAAATCTAGCACTGAATAAAGTTGACCATGCCTTTCCATCCACTGAGGACAAATCAGACTTAGCAGCTTCAAAGATGACAACTACGTTGGGAGCCATAGCTTTAGACCCCACCTTATCACAAGAAGAACCACCCCGACCCAGACCGCCATAGGAAGAAATGACATGTGAGACGCCCAACAACAAGGACCCACTAGGTGTCCCATTCAAAGAACCACCATCAAACAACTTCTCAACGTCAGCCTGACCTTTGCCATTAATGCAAGCCCCTGGAGAAGGGATTCCCGTCTTGTCAAAATTTGAAAATTCCTTACCTTAAAAAAACACCACCCGACGTCGCTCCCATATTTTTTTATGATTTTTATGTTAATTCTTTAATGAATCTATACTTTTTTACTAATCTTTAAATTGGATACATCTTGAAAAATGAAAATTTGAGCATGCTTCCCTCTTTTTTTTTGAAAAATAATTGAAAAAGTAATTTTTAAAAATGTGTATAAAATAGATTTTAAAATGTAAAAATATAAATTATTTAAAATTGATGAATGGATAAAAGGTGACATAAAAAATACTATACATAGGTTTTCAACCAAAAAGAAGACACTAAAAAAAAATTGAAAATCAAAACCTTAGCATATTCAAAATATAGAAAATATTATATGGTTAGAAAGGTAAGAGATGTTGGAAAATTGTGTCTCAACCTCACAATTACATAAAGTACTATTGATACGTCGGCGATCGAGGGGCCCCCTATGAGGGGTCGAGGGGATCACCCCCCCCCGGCTAGGGGTCTAGGGGCAGCATGCCTTGATGGAGGCTCGGGGGTAGCACCCCGGAAAGGAAAAAAATATTTATATTTTATTATTGTAAATCTGGACCATTCATCATTAGTTCTTAGATCTAACAACCAATATTTTATTATCTTGACTTTCCCTAGAAGGCAACCCTATTTTATGAGGGAATAGTATTACGACTATGTATTGTGATGTATTCTAAGAGTTTGATAGCGGTCATGTTGCCTCTAGATCTCTGGTTGGTGATACTCCTATGAGAAGATTTCTCTACAAGTATATTGTAATCTTTGTGATTTTTGAATAATATATCAGGTGGATTTTGGAGTGTGGGGTTTTTCTCTCGAAAGGGTTTTCCTCACATAAATCACTGTGTTGTGGAATGCATGATATTTATATTTATTTATGTTTAAGTTTTTGTAACTATTAAAGATCTGTAAAAGTTTTGCATTAAGCTCCTCTCAAGATTAGTGTATGAATTTTTTTCGCTACCTTAGCTTCCTTACAAGAGAGAGCTTGACGTTATTATGGAAATTTTTCAGATCAACATAAAAAATGCACAAACTTGATGAAAAACACACTCGATATTTAGTTATTTTTCTATTTTTTTAGAAAACACATCTTTGGGCATTCAAATGCAAGTCTAACCCTTTGTGTTGGGTTCTCAAGGAAAACACATCCCTAAGGGTTGGTAGTTTCCAAGGTAAGTTATAACACGAGTGTGTTATAACATGCTTTCTTTATGTAGAAAATAAAAAAGTAGTCTATTTTTTTATATATATAGAAATCAAAATATGCTTGCATTATGGATCACTAGTGATCAAGCCACTATCAAGTCATAACATGAGTACATCATAATGTGAGCATGCTATAACACACTTATGTTATATGAACAATGAACCAAAAAGTAGTTTTGGCCAAATTTTGGTCCTACATATTTGTGCACACAATTGTAGCTACCATAACTTACTATGACCAATATGAGAACCAAGTGTATGATTACTATGTGCTATCACATATAGTCTTCCGTGCATCCCTAAATACCCTCTAGCTACATGATGTCTAATTGATATACAAACTAGTAAATACTTATGAACTAACAATGCATGCAACAAGCATTACTTTGGCCAAAGTTTTAAATATAATTTCATTCTAAATCACAGTTATGCATATCATATGTTCACACACTATTATCTCTTACTTGAATTAAAAACATAAATAAAACATAATCTTGAATAAAGTTAGATAAACATTGAAATTGTATACATAAACTAACATAATGAGGATTAGTTCCTATCACATACAACTTTAGAGAGAGTTTAAGAAATATTGTTTAATCAATAATTTTAGTATAATTTCAAGCATATTAATTCTATTCACAATTGAATAAATATCCTAAATGTGTACTCACACAATAGTCTATTCACTTGAACAATCTCTTATGGGACTATTCATTTAGATTATTATTATATTTTCCTTTAATACAACTTAAGATGATTAGGAAAATGGTATATGCAAAAAATATAGATATACAACTACATGACTATAATGAACAATGCTTAGATAGGTCAAAATGACTTGGAAATAATTCACCAAAATAAACACTATCAATTTCAATTAGGTCATAATGACATCAAACTAGTATTTTTCTATAAAATCATATCAACATAATAAAATATGCTTAGGTAGGTTGTATTGACGTTTAAAATATTTATTTGGTCATTGCTAGTTGTGACAAATATACTTAGTCAATTTAAACACATATAATCTTATCAATATTGTAAACCAAGCTAAGGTAGGTTGTAATGATCTTAAAAAATATTAAAAAATCATTACCAATGATGACTATTATACATACTCATTTTAAATGCTCACAAACACATTCATTTGCGCCTTTCCCATTAATGATGAAACAAACAATACTAATCACAAAGCCCATCTATTCAACTATAGATAAAAAGAGCTCAAAATGGAGTAAAGATAAATTATAGATAGATTTTAAGGAGCTAACAAACAATTTTGACTACACTATAAAAATTAGTAGATATATAATTATAAACTACCCAATAATGTAATCAAAACTATGGACATTGTTATGAAATACTACATACCTATGAGTAATCACCTCCACTTGTCTCTACTTCACCTAAAAATCTTTCCCTAGATTAAAAAGATGCCAATAGTTACTTCCAAATGGATAACACCAAAATAATAAAAAAACCATATGTACCATAAACCCCCATTTCACTAGGAATAAATTCCACTTTATACATAGTGGTTTCATAAATTCAATGCAAAACTTCCTTGAACTAAAATTTCCCCATTCACTAGGGCTTTCATAATTAAAAAAATCCCTTCTTCATTTATTTGATCACTTATTGCTCCATTTTCGGGTTTAAGAAACCTTTTAATTTTAAACCAACATTCCCAATCACTTTATTTAACACAAAATTGAAAGAATATATGTGGTAATTATTACACAATCAAAGTTGTAT
This sequence comes from Sequoia sempervirens, assembly GCA_007258455.2. Lineage (NCBI taxonomy): Eukaryota > Viridiplantae > Streptophyta > Pinopsida > Cupressales > Cupressaceae > Sequoia > Sequoia sempervirens. The sequence continues at coordinate 42,299,917 of VDFB02000363.1, forward strand.
ACCTTTACATTACAAATGAAATACTATAAAATATTCAAATTACCAAGAAAAATTACATAACCATTTTAAATTGAATTCAATGAGCATCTAGAATAATAAGACATGACTTGTATTTGATGTAGAGTATAACACAATGTATAATTATGTGCCAAAAAATGATACTAGAATTATGACACTTAATGATTGACTACATGCATTAAATCATACACAACACTTGATGATCACTTATATGTATTAAATCAAACATGATACCCAACAATTGACAAAATTCATTGGTCCCATACACAAGACTTATAAATCATGGAAATGTGTGTCCATTCTCAAAAGCATGATACGTTCGCCTCCTATCCTCAATTTGTTAATCTCTCCTAGATGATGCTCTCCCTCTTCAAACAAGAGGGATAAACTATCCTTGCATCCACCTCAAGACCACAAAATAGTAGTTAGTCTATAAACTCATCAAAAATAATAATCATTAATAAAAAATAATTTATACAATATCATGTAATTACTGTAGTAACTAGTGCATCATAATATCTATGAATGTTTAAACAATCTTTAAGGATCAAACATAGAGTCAAGTTGACACAATCAATGTTGGGAAGTAAAAAAATGATATCGTAAACAAAACATACACAAAGATAACACTGGTTATTCTATAAACAAAATGAAAATACATCTATTCCATGCATGTAATAAGAAAATTCAAATATTTAAAGTTTCATCTAGTTTTACATATCCAAAATAGGCTATGACAATCTTGATCACATAAAATTTTATTTTCTCCTAATCGAGCCACTTTGCAACTACATGTTAGAAGTCCTATCTTTCTAAGGTGATATATTATGATGTAGGTAATCAAGAAAATATTTTAATTTGAGATTAAAATAATTACAATGGTCCCTAACCCTAAAAGAGCTCTCATACTCACATTCCTAAATTAATAAAAAATTTAGCAAAAAATTAAAGAAAATTAAAGAGAGCTCATATATAGAAGTTGGAATTAGAGGCATCTCCATAAAGACTATAAACATTCAACTAACAATAGAGCAATCCCCAACTTCAATCAATATGTTTGAAAATTGACATGTATAAGTATCTATAGACCAATGTTTGTTTTAGGTGTCAAATTATCTATAAAACTAATACCTCTCTCATATTTGAAAAAAATACTAAAGTAAACATGAAAGCAAAATCAATACATATGCACATACAACTTAGTTATTTGATACAATAAAAAATGAAGGAAAATATTGAATTTATCAAGTCGGCATAACATTTTCCATGTAATTGAATTCATGTATTTACATCTTGTTCTACATAATATTGCATGTCTCAATTGACAAACATTGTATGTGTGATTATTTTTCACTACATCCTAACATATGGTTATTTGGCATCTGATTCAAAAAATGTTGAACTTTAATCCATTTCATGTTATGATTCTAAAGAGTTACTTCCTCTATGCTATAGGTAATAGTATACAAACCTCCCCAAGGGTGATTGATATATTCAAAGATGAAGAATCATGGGTATTCAATTGGATAATAAACTATCATTTTGGTGTAATCTACTTCCAAATAAAATGCTCTATAGAATTGTAGAACTCCATATTCCCTATCTCCTTAAAGAAACATGAAAGAAGCTAGAAGGTCTTGGAGACAACAATATCCCAATCTCTTTAGATTACAAACTATCACCATCAAAGGTATCATCCAACAAAAATCAAGAATTATGATAACAATTAAAAAGATGATAATGTATAATCTATACTTGTTATACATATCATTTTTACCTTATATCTTGTCATATGTGTGTGTGTGTGGGAATTCACAATGTTGAAATTTAGGGTGATTCACTTATTTGCATTAATGCTATGTAAAAAAAAAAACCATAGTGAAAATAAAAAACTATCTCGATCATATCATTCCCCTATTAGACAACTTACAAAATTATTCTATCATACATGTCTCCTAGGAGGAAAACTTGATTGTTGAATCTCCTGCCAACCATGCCATCGATCAAATGATAAAAATCATTTTGAATCACAAAGAGAATTGGGGTCACTTAGAAGAGATTTCATGAACCAATGTCTACCAAACAAGTATTTGAGCTTATTGTGAACCTATGTTAGATGCAACTGATGGACTGTTTCATAGTCTTTTTACCTTTGAGACAAATCTCATTGCTGCAAGTGTGGAGTTGTAGGCCGATGGGAGTAGACTATCCAAGCCTTCTCAATGAATAACTTGAATGGAGATTTTGATAGTTATATTGGGGTTTGTTGTTCTTAAGTCTTACAAACTACAAAGTGGCTATAAATTTGAAAATGATGTCAATGTATAAACTTCACCTCTGATTGATGATGCAAATTATACTTTATTTAATATAAAAGAAAATTATCCCTTTGACAATAACATACCAATTATATATATACACATATACATCTATACATACAATTTCATTCAAAACCATAGTAAAATATATTTAACTTATCACTTAATCTTCTTACATTCACCCGTCAATATAACCATTGCTACTTCACATGGTACAACTACTAGTCTATAATAGTGGTAGAAGAAATACCAAGCACTACAAGCAGTTAGCAAAATGAAAAATACTCATTTGCTACTATAGTGGTTTGCAAGAATGATTTCGATTAGTAGAGAAAAAGAGATTTCGGAGGGATCTAAAACCCATTACAATAGGTTTTGAAGGGACCCAAAACCCTTTAAAAGCAGGTTTTGAAGGAACCCCAAACCCTATCAAAAGAACGCTGCAAATAGATCAATCTCAGACAACCAACAACCCAACAAGATCTGACGCCACAAGATAGACTAGACTATTCATACTACGAAGATTGTTATTAATCATAGCAGATAAGCTTTAGTAATTTCTATAGTTGCCGAGAAACTCCATTTTGGGAACATAGACAATGTACCAGTCCCCTTACCCAAAATTTTTGGTGAATCATTTACATATAAAATAGCCGTCTCCTTATTCATTTAACTCACATACCCTAATTTGATTGGCGTCCCTGTCCCCATACCAGTACCAGTACCCTGTGTCTCCGGACAACTATAAATTAATTTCCATATAACCGTAGAGAGGATATATAGATAAACATCAATGTGGCTGTAAATTCTGAACTAGGGCAAAGTGCTACAGTCTCTTCCGAAAGTAACATTCATGATTTTACGTAGAGGGGAATCTAACAGAGTATTAGCCAATGGGAGATAGGTAGAGGGTTGTTGAACTTTGGCTCCACTCACTCTTGACCAGGACCAAATGCTCTCACCCATTTCGTGGGAACGTCCTTTCCAAGACTGGAAGAGTATATTCATGCACCGTCCAGAAGGGACAAATACTGAAAAAATCAAGTTGGTGCAGCTTTTATATTTTAATATTGTGGTGATGTTGCAGCTGGTTTTCTTATATATCAGACAATTCAACATTCAAATATTAATTTTAGTCTAGTCTACCATTGACTATCGGTTCAAAGGCCGTTTTGATGTTTCAAGTACATCACAGTGTAAACAACATGCTTGTGTGGGCACTGATTAGATTTCGACCAATTCTGAGATTGCGTGTAGTATCGAAACATAAGATTAGTCCACATTTGTTAGACTTTTTGGGAAGTGTCATTGATTCTAGAAGAAATTCAGTCTTTGATTCTAGAACAACTTCAGCGTGGTACGACTAACTGTTATTGAAAAGATTTAATTATGGAAAAAAACTGTAGAATAATGATACTTTAGTTACTGCATATACCATCATATTTGTTTTTAATCCTCTGCTGAAAGGTACGTACCCACGTTAAGCATTTTATAACGAGCGTAGAATTTCAACGAGCAAATCCAATCTTTTCAATTAGTTGTTTTCAAATCCAATCTATTCACGTTAGAATCTGATTTGTTTTTTGAAATGGTGGTAGGTATTCTTATGTCGGTGCGATTTATGTAAAAAATAAATTGATCGTCAAATAAATTAGAATGTATAATAAATTCGACTTCATTTTAGGCCCACACTTTGTAATAATGTCATCTCCAGACAACTATATAACCAAGTATTTGGAGGGTTTTTTTTCCCAACACGAGCTTCATTCGATTTTGGAACTTGGAAATTAGTGAAGCAGTCTGGTATCACAGAAATGTCGGAAAGGTGTACCTTTCAAGTTGGAGGCGTCTTCCAGACCGAGAGACAAAGAGCAGAAATCCAGAGGCTGGAAGATACTCCTGGAATTGCAGAAGTTGTTATCAATATCGAATCGAAGACGGTAATGTTTAGGCACGACGCAAGGGTTACTGTAACCCAGATAGGTGTGTGTGATTACTATTTGTGTATCTTGCTTTATATTGCATATTCTTAGGAAGAGCTTATTCATGCGGCAAGGTGTAAATTCGACATCAGTCGAAATAAAATTAACAAAATTTGTTAGGAAATCTGTCGATTGCCTGATAGGGAGGAGATCGGAAGGTCGAATCTTAAAGGTTCGTCTTTTGTACATAGACCTTAGATGACTGAATATCTGATCCGGCGAATTTGTCGATTGTCTGATAGGGAGGAGATCGGAAAGTCGAATTTTGAAGGTCAGTCTTTTGTGAAAAGGAATCGTTTATCATAGACCTTTTCGATGTCAAATCATGGACCCCCTCTAGGTACCATTAAGGATCCCTTTGCAAAACCCTAAGATAGGCTTCTCAAATCCTTGTGATGATTGTGAGGTGGTTTTACCACGGCCGGCTTAAAGCTGCCTGTGTAAGTGAAATTAGATTGTTTGTCATGGCCCCTCTTTTACCTGTTATTTAGTAGAAATTTTCATCTGGTTAGGTTTTTGAATTGATTTTCATTTGAAGTTTTTGAGCTGTTTTTCTTTGTAAATTTGGGACTATTTATATCTGTTTGTTCATAAGCTTTCTTCTTACAAGCTATTATCTGATTATCATCAAACATTAATTTCCTGATATAATTTATGATGATTTTCCTTCTTGTGTTGGTTGTGTCTGCGACAGAAAATATGCTGAGAGAACAGGGCTTGAATCCCTCTCGCAGCAGGACAGCTGTAGGAATCTAATGTAAGGTACTGTTATTAATTTTAAGAACTTAACTAGTTTTTAATTGATACTACTCTCTCTTTGTTTCTACTATAGAATTTTATTTACCAGTTTGGGTTTTCGTCAACTCTCTGGGGTTATTTATTTTGCAGGAAATAATCTGAGATGGGCATGGCACTGTACTTGAAGTGTTATTACTAATAGATATCACATGAATGAATACAATTCAGGCAGCCTCCTTACTGCCATAGTATTTCCTTATAGTAATGTAATACCTAGGATAGATACTCTGAAATCATCTGAAACGCTGATGTACGAATATGGATAAATATTCGAAGTTGATAGTGTAACAGCTTTTTCAGATTAAAAAAAAGGGAATTCTTTTGGCCAATTATTAATATTGGCGGAAGTCAATTCGTACACTACTAAATTGCGTGCCCATTCATGCGAAGATCGTTTACAGTTTTGCTTTCAATGCAAAGTCAATTGCAGTCCTTTTGAAGGAGAATATTTCCTGTTTCAGGAAGACAAATGACTAAATGCCTCCCATGTTGATGTGTTGTGTGTCTAAATTTGAAGGCAAATACTTTTCAACAGCAATATTATTTTAGCTAGCTGCGTTTTATATTTATAATTGAAAATATATTTTTAAATTTCATTAGTAAATTATTATTTTAAATTATTAAATTAATTAAAGAATGTCATTTGTTCATGTACTATGGATGATGTATGCTGATCTTTTTAAATAAATACGGTCAAATGTGCATTCTTGTGTCTGCATAGACAATACGAAATTTGATGGTCACCTCTCTTTCATTTGAAAAATTTAATAATTATGTTGTATACCAGCTTTCAGTAAAATTATAAATCTTAAATAAATTTGTAAAGATCATTAATCTAAATATAAGAGTAGTAAATATTTTAAAATTCTGATGTTTTGGGATTTGAAATTGAATGTCTTAATATAATATTAATCTTTGATGTTTTGTGTGGGGTCAAGTTTGAAGATCAAGATAAGTATGTGCTTGTAGAATTAATTTGACAATCTATATAATTCTACATCTAAGCTAACTAGATTTTTTTTTTTTTTTTTTTCTATTATTTGATATCTAAGGGGAGTGGTATTTAGAAATAATTTAGAAAATTTGTTCTTATGTTACAATGGGGCATTGTTCTCCTAGATCAATATATAAAAATGTATGCACAATATTAAAGATATTACTATTCAAACGTACATACTTTATAATGCTCACACAAATTGAAATGTTGTACACAAATGATATGTGAATAAGCTCAAAGGATGACAAGATTCTTGGATCTTGAAAATGTGCATCCAATGCCTTTATATACAAAGACATAACAATACATAATGTAAATTTGCATTTTGTCTTCCCTTAGAAGGAAAATAGTCAAATCAATGTGGTCAATAGTACATAGAAGTATGCACATGTATAGGTGTAGTAAATTTGTTCACCAAATAAATACATTGGGATGTGTGAACATAGAGGGGAGATGACTCAGTAGTTGAGCACCCTAACTTTGCGTTGCTAATTATCTTATGTGAAAATTTCAAATCACTCCCAATTTTTGTACAACAACTTACTTGGTAAGCCCGTTGTTTATAACTTTCATTTTGGGGCCACAACATCAAATATGATGCAATATCAACATGTTTTTTGTCAAGATGTAGTTGACCAATACTTGTGCATTCACATCATGGGTAGTTGGGTTTTGATGTGGCATCATATGATTGGTTGCCTTTTAGATCAAAGGAATATATTTTGTTTAATTATGGGTAGTCATGTCACAACTATTGGTCCAATATTGATAAACATATTGGACATTATATAAACAACTACTATCAAAACTATTGAAACATGCTCAACTACTAGATCCTATCCCCTAAAAACTGTATGAGATAACTATATGTGAATGTGTGCAATGGATAGATAAATGACATACGGGAAGGGTACCAACTTTGCACAAAATTATGTCATTGTCAATATGTCAATATATCGACACTTTCCACCAAACATACTAAAAAATAAATGTGAAGTGGCATGAATACATAAATTTCATGATTACAAATTTGTTAAAGCAATATTGAAATTTGTAAATAATAGATTTAATTTTTAAAATAAATATATTATTAATAATAGATTTAAATGATATTTATAGAATTTTATTATTCAAAATCAAAATATTCTTCAAGAGGAAACACAATGCTTTTTAGAAATAAAAATATTAAAATTTATTAAATAAAATTATAAAAAAATACTATTAGATTACAACAATTAAATAATGTAATGTAGCTTCAACAAATGCTATGCCTTTCTAATATGTGAGAAAATAAAATGGCGGATTGGTGTGAGGAGCGACTGGAAGTGTGAAGGGAGCAGGAAGCAGGAAGGCAGGACGACAGGAGCGAAGGAAGAGCAAAGCATGGCGAAAAAGACTGGGCAAAGGTCGGTAAAGCGGGTGAGTGGGCGACCGAAGCAGAAAAGGAATTTCCAATGGAAGATCTCAAAGCCAGGTGTGAACACAAATAGTCCGGGTTGACAAACAATCACCAGAGTGATTGAAAACAGGGAAAAAAAGGAGGCCCCTTTGGTGGCAGGGATTGGCGGGATGCAGATCGAAATAAACTTGGAGATCATACCCCACAGTGGGTTTTTCATGATGGCCGATGGGTTGATGGATGCCATTTGGATTACCGTCAATTTAAGTAGGAGGAAAACTTTTGCCCTAGGAAGAAAGGGTTCAACAATTCTCGGATCAGAAACCAAGGACCACCATGGATTCGGCTGTGTGTAAGGAGATTCAAGTCAAACAACAATGCAATACATCACAGATTTGATCACCCCTATGGCAGAGCTTCAAAGCAGAAAGCAAACTTAATCAATAACAAAGACTACCAAAGACAAAGGAATGGGAGGTTATGGTATAAAGGCCCCTCAAGGGCAAGCATGGTGGACTCTTGAAGGAAGAAGCCAAACCCTCAATCGACTCTTGCGGAAATGGAAAAACCAGGGTCTCATCGAAGAGGGGAAAAAAAAAGGATGGATGGGAGGATCGATCGAACAAATAAGGAAGAAAGCCAGATCAACAACTCCCACCACCATCACAGAGAATCACAATGGAGGTAGAGTTGATGAAATTAAGGATCGAAATCGGTAAGCTAAGGGACTGTGGGATGCTTATTAAATGGGGTGGTATTCTCAAAGAAGAAGGATTCGTGGAGAGTTGGTGTTACGAAAACTGGGGTGGGCTAACCCAGATTTGTGCCCTAGCAAATAACTTCTTTCTTGTTATTTTCCCCTCTAATCAAGCTAAACGGAACACCCTAACAAAAGGTCAACATTATCTAGAGAATACTGGTGTCCACCTTGTAGATTGGTATCCAAATTTCAATCCCTGGAAACATAAACTAAAGGAAGGTCTAATATGGATCCGGATGTATGATCTCCCGTCAGAATATTGGGAATAAAATTTACTAAAAACCATTGGGAGTAAGCTTGTTTCCTAGAATTTGATGAAATTTTGATAGACAGGAGTCAAGGAGCGTACATTAGGTTATGTCTAGGTTTATCCCCTCAACAAGAGATCCCACAGGAAATAGATCTACTAACAGAATTAGGATACATAACTTTAAAAGTTGAAAGGGAAGATTAGCTGTTGCTATGCCCCAATTGCAAATCTAAGGAGCATGGGAATTTAACCTGCTTTGGAACCATTCGTGCTATTGGGATCAATGAAGATGAACAGAGTGTGAGGAAGGAGCAGAAAGGCAAGGAATTCATGGTGCGGGAAGATCAGTCAAAGAATGCTATTCTGGAAGACCATTCAATAAGATTAGTAGTGGGAAGTTGGGATCAAAAACAAGGGGGCAAAGGGGAGCCGACTTCAACTATCTCAGAAGCAGAAATGAGCGGGGCCATTCCAAGTGCACCTTAAGTACCTAGTGAGCCCACCACTCTGGTATACTCAGTAAGGAATGTTGTGGTAAGTGTGGAGTTAGATGTGAGAGAGGGGAATAACAACAAAATTCTGAAAGAAGCTGAGGCTTTAAACAGGGCAGAGGTGGAAGGTGAAGGAAATCCTATAGGGATTGAAGATAGGGCAGAAGCGGGGCAGTAGCTGATCGGTGAGCCCCCACAAACAATAAGAATTGCAAAATTTGATAACAATATGGTTGAGAATCCCAATTTAGAGTTAGAAGAAGGTATTGAGCTCAGTCTGCCTATTTCAGACATAGAGCTGGAACATGACACAAGCGAAGAAGGAAACCTGGAATTAGATTCTGATGTGGAAGATGGGTTTGGGGAGGAGAAATTAAACATTCTAGAGGAGTGAAGCATAGAACAGTCCCAATCCGAATTAACAAAGCCTAACATTGCACTGAAAAAGAAGTGGGGGGCCAAAACAAATAAGGAAAAATTGGAGATAGCTAGGAATGCTAGGGGGCAAAGGAAATTAAGGAACGGGAAGGAGATTGTCCTTCCCATGGAGGCATGAAGATCATAACCTGGAACGCTAGGGGCTTAAATGCCCCTAGCAAGTGGCGCTTATTTAAGCGCCAAATTGATTTAAGCAAAAGTGACATGGTTTTAGTTCAAGAAACAAAGTGGAGTAGGGAGGAATCACAAAATAAAACAAAGTTGTGGAGACAGTGGGAGGGGTTTTTTGTTGAAGCTATTGGCGCTTCTGGTGGTCTAGGGATAATTTGGAATCCACTATTCATTAAATGCACATTGATCAAGTCCTCCTAGAATTGGATGGTGGTAAAATGTAGAATCCTTAACCAAAATAAGGAATTCCAAGTGCTGAACATTTATGGCCCGAACCTGACTTTAGAAAAAAGGCTCCTATGGCAAGAGATTAAGCTTTGGTTGGTTGAGTAGAATGGTATACCTACAATTATTGGGGGAGACTTCAATGCCACATTGTGTAGCACTGAAAAGCAAGGGGGTCTGCTGCCTATCCCCAGAGTGCAACAAGATTTCCAGGAGCTTGTAGATGATTGCAGCCTAAGGGAGATTGCCACGTCAAATGGAAGATTTACCTGGACTAATAGGAGGAAAGGATTCACCAATATAGTAGAAAAGTTAGACCGTTTTTTCATCCAGGGGGAGTGGGAGTTGCAGAAGGAGATCTTTGAGGCTACAATTCTACCTTATACGAGATTTGATCACTTCCCAATACAATTGACACTCAATCCAGAAATCCCAAAGGGTGGAAGTCCTTTCAGATTAAAAAACATGTGGCTTAGGGATGAAAAACTGTTGGTATGTGGCGACTGATCATGCTATACTATATAGCCCATGGTATACTATACAACCCAGCCCCTATCCTTGCCGGGGTTCGGGGGCAGCAGACCCCGAGAAAAATTTTCCTCCTACTTTTTCGCGTGATCACCGAAAAAGGGAAAAAATCAATGAAAAAGGAAAAATCCAATTTTGTAGAACCCAAAAAAAATCTGGTAGCTTCTAAGCTTGATAAAAGGGGTTCGGATGGGTATTTCAGTATGATGAAAAAAATGATTATTTGCAAGATTGTAATAGGTTTTACACTGGATAATAAAAGTATTAGATGGCTATGGTTTGGTGGATGTAGTCCGGATTGGGTGAACCACGTTAAATTATCTATGTTATGATTTATTCTCTGTGTGTTTTAGTTTCTCTGTTTATTATATAGATCTGCATTTAATTGTTAGATATCTGCCATTTCTAACCCTAACAAGTGGTATCAGAGTGGGTTGTTTTTTGATTATCGTCTATAGGAAAGATCTCACGGTTGAGTGGGAGCAATGGTAGACGAGGGTAAGAAGGTTGAGAAGTTTAATGGGCAGAACTATCAATTATGGAAGATGCAAATGGAGGACTATCTCTATTAGAAGGATTTATGGCGGCCACTGGAAGGGAAAACCAAGAAACCTGCAACAATGTCAGATGAGGACTGGGAGATCTTGGATAGAAAGGCTCTTGGCAGTATTCGTCTATGCCTGGCACAAACAGTGGCGTTCAATATTACAAAAACAAAGACAACTCAAGAGTTGATGGAAACCCTAGAAAAGTTATATGAAAAGCCTTCCGCTTCGAATAAGGTATTTCTTATGAAGCGTTTATTTAATATGAAAATGGTAGAAGGTGGGTCAGTTACTGATCATTTAAATGAGTTTAATACGGTCACCAGTCAATTAACTTCTGTAAAAGCAAACTTTGATGAAGAAGTTAGGGCTCTTTTGATTCTATGTTCTTTGCCTGAAAGCTGGAATAGCTTGGTAATGGATGTTGGCAATTCTATTTCTAGTTCGAATACATTGAAGTTTGATGATGTTGTTGGTGTTATTTTGAGCGAAGAAATTCTTAGGAAAAACTCAGGTGGAACATCCACATCAAGCAGTGTTTTGAATGCAGAAAGCAGGGGCAGAACAAAGGAGAGAGGAAATAATTATGGAAATCATGGGAAGTCATGAGGAAAATGAAAGGAAAAAAGGTCTCAATCTAGAGACAAGAGAGATTGTTGGTACTGTGGTAAGCCGGGTCATCTGAAGAAAGATTGCTGGTCTTAGAAAAATAAAGAAGGAGACAGAAAGGAAGGAAGTAAAGAGGCAAATGTGGTAAGTAATAAATCTGATGAGGATGCTTTGATTCTTTCCATTGATAATGCTGATGATTCTTGGGTGTTAGATTCAGGGGCTTCATTTCATGCTACCCCCTATAGAAGTTATTTTCTTGATTATGTCCAAGGGGATTTTGGGCTGGTTTATTTAGGAGATAACGAACCCTGTCAGATTGTTGGAAATGGAAGAATCAAGATTAAGTTGCAAAATGTGAATCATTGGCTACTACGTGAGGTAAGGCATGTTCCAAAGTTAAGCAAAAATTTAATTTCAGCAGGGCAACTAGATGATGAAGGTTGTGTTGTTACTTTTAGTGATAAAAACTGGAGGGTCACAAAGGGTGCCTTAGTGGTAGCAAAAGGTGTGAAAGTAGGCACCTTATATCTTTGTACAGGTCATATTATTGCTTCTACTTTAATTGTTACAGAAAAAGGTCAATATTTAGGAACAGTTGCTGTGGACTCTAAATCAGCACTGTGGCATAATAGACTTGGGCATATGAGTGCAAAAGGTATGAAATTACTTCATTCAAATAATGTTTTACCAGGTCTAAAATGTGTTAATATGGATTTCTGTGAAAGTTGTGTGTATGGAAAATAAAAGAGAGTTACTTTTCTCAAGGATGGGAAGCAAAAGAAAGATGAAAAATTGGAGTTTGTGCATACGGATGTATGGGGAGTAGCTCAGGTATCTTCTCTCGGTGGGTCTCTGTATTATGTTACATTCATTGATGATGCAACTAGGAAAGTATGGATTTATTTCCTTAGACAAAAATCTAATGTATTTGAAACTTTTTAAAAATGGAGAAGCTTGGTTGAGAATGAGACAGGAAAAAGGTTAAAATGTCTCAGATCTGATAATGGTCTAGTAAGTATTGTAGTAAAGAGTTTGAAGATTATTGTTCCTCTAATGGTATTCGTAGGCAAAAAATAGTTCCAAGGACTCCACAGGAAAATGGAGTGGCTGAGCGCATGAATAGAACAATAATGGAGCATGCACGGACTATGAGATTGCATGTTGGGCTGCTTTTAAAAATGTGGGTAGAGACTATAAACACTGCTATTTATTTAATTAATAGAGGTCCCTCTAATCCTTTGGGTTGTGGTATTCCAGAGGAAGCATGGAAAGGTAAGAAGGTGAGTTATTCTTTTCTCAAAACCTTCGGTTGTGAAGCATTTGCACATGTAGATTCTGAAAATAGAACCAAACTTGATGCAAAATCAAAGAAATATGTATTTTTTGGATATGGCATTGATGAATTTGGTTATAGGCTTTGGGATTTTGAAAATCAAAAAATTGTGAGAAGCAGGCATGCCATATTCAATGAGAAAGTGTTGTACAAAGATCTGTTGCTGCAAAGCATGAGACTAAAGAAAATGATTATGTAGTGTTGGATGATAATCCAAACAATGATGTTTCAGTGTTCCTCATGCTGGGCAACAACAACAACAACAAATACCACAAACTCCTCGCTAGACAATCTTCAAGGTTAAGTAGACCTCCAGAAAGATTCTATCCCTCTTTGTATACTATTTTTAACGATGCCGGTGAACCGTAATATTATGATGAAGCTATGCGTGTGGATACCAAGGTTCAGTGGGAGCATGGAATGGAAGAAGAAATGGACTCCTTGCTGAAAAATCAGACTTGGGAATTATGCAAGCTGTATGTAGGTAAAAAGGCTTTACCAAACAAATGGGTTTATAGTGAAAGAGGAAGATGGAGGTAAGAAAAGATTTAAAGCCAGATTAGTTGTAAAGGTTTACCATAGAAAAAGGGTATTGATTTTGATGAGATTTTTCTCCTATTGTTAAAATGACTTCTATTCATATTGTTTTAAGTATTGTGGTTGTTGAAGATTTGCATTTAAAAGCAGCTTGATGTTAAAACACAACCTTCTCCATGGTGATTTGGAAGAGGAAATATATATGGAACAACCACAAGGATTTGAGGTCAAAGGTAAGGAGAAACTAGTGTGCAGATTGAATAAAAAGTTTATATGGCTTGAAGCAAGCACCTTGGCAATGGTACTTGAAATTTGATAGTTTTATGGCTAAGCAAGACTATATCAGGTGTAATTCTAACCACTGTGTTTATTTTAAAAGTTTAGATAATGACAACTACATTATTTTTTGTTTATATGTTGATGACATGCTTGTAGCTGGGTCTAACATGGATCACATAAGTGAGTTAAAACAATAGTTAGCAAATTCTTTTACTATGAAAGATTTGGGGGCAGCAAAACAAATCCTTGATATGAAAATTTGTAGAGATAGGAAAAACAAAAAATTGTTTTTATCTCAGGCTAATTATGTTGAAAAGGTGTTGCAGAGATTTCATATGGAGAATGCAAAAGCTGTCAGCACACCTTTTCCTAGTCATGTTAAATTGACTAAGGATATGTGTCCAAAGACATAAGAGGAGGAAGAAAAAATTTTCAAGGTACCATATGCTTCAGCTGTAGGTAGTTTGATGTATGCCATGGTATGCACAAGACCAAATATTGCACATGCTGTAGGAGTTGTTAGCAGGTATTTGAGTCATCTCGGAGTTGAGCATTTGAATGCAGTAAAATGGATTCTCAGGTGCTTGAGAGGTACATCCAATAATTGTCTATGTTTTGGGGGCTCTAATATTGATTTAAAAGGCTATGTTCACTCAGATTTGGCTGGGGATATAGATACCAGGCGGAGTACCACAGGTTATGTATTTATAGTTGGTGGGACAACAGTGAGCTGAATTTCTCGATTGTAGAAGGTGGTTGCTTTATCCACCACAGAGGCAGAGTATGTTGCTGCAACAGAGGCGACAAAGGAGATGATATGGCTGCAACTTTTCATGGAGGAGTTGGGCAAACAACAGGCTGAAAATTACTTGTTTACAGACAGCCAGAGTGCTATACATCTTGCAAAGAATTATGCCTTGCATTTTAAAACAAAACACATACAGTTGAGATATCATTTCATTCGATCGGTGTTGGAGAATGGACAGGTCAAGTTGGACAAAATACATACAGATGTTAATCCAACAGATATGTTTACGAAGGCAGTGGCAAGGGAGAAGTAGAGCTCCTCTTCAGCTTCGGTTGGTCTTCAAGGTTGAATTCAAGTATAACAGAGCAGCAGGGTCCAAGGTAGTTATTTCCAGTGGGAGCTGTATTTGCAGTAGTGTTGTCCAGGATCAGTCTCCAAGTGGGAGATTGTGTTGGTATGAAGCCTGATTAGTCTCCAAGTGGGAGATTATTGGTATGTGGCGACTGATCATGCTATACTGTACATCCCAACCCCTATCCTTGCCGGGGTTCACGGGCGGCAGCCCCCGAGAAAAATTTTCCTCCTACTTTTTCGCGTGATCATCGAAAAGAGAAAAAAATCAATGAAAAAGGAAAAATTCAATTTTGTAGAACCCAAAAAATAAATTTGGTAGCTTCTAAGCTTGATAAAAGGGGTTCGGATGGGTATTTCAGTATGATGAAAAACACGATTATTCGCAAGATTGTAATAGGTTTTACATTGGATAATAAAAGTATTGGATGGTTGCGGTTTGGTGGATGTAGCCCAGATTGGGTGAACCACGTTAAATTATCTGTGTTATAATTTATTCTGTGTGTGTTTTAGTTTCTCTATTTATTATATAGATTTGCATTTAATTGTTAGATATCTGCCATTTCTAACCCTAAGAAAAACTATATGGCCTAATAGAAACTTGGTGGGATGAAGTAAGGGTAGGAAAGAACTTGAAACTATATCTATTCAGTCAAAAGCTTCAACACATCACATCCAAGCTGAAGGAGTGGAATAAGGAACATTTCAAGAACATATTTGAAGAAAAAACAAGGGTTGAAGCAGAATTAAGCAAACTAAATGAGAAAATCATAGAAAGAGGAATGGTACGGGAAGATTTTGAACTGGAACAGAAACTCAAGATGGAGTTGGCAGAGATTATGGCTAGGGAGGAAGCATTTTGGCACCAAAAATCTAGAGAGGTCTGGCTCAAAGAAGGTGAAAGAAACACTAATTATTTCCACAGAACAACTATTGCCAACAAAGGGAGGAATAGGATTTCAGAGATTGAACGTGAGGATGGCTCCAAAACTCTATCATTGGAAGAGGTGAATCAGGAAGTTGTCCACTATTTTGAAACACTGTTGAATTAGAAATCTGAGGATCATGCCGGGGAAAGGGAGCACTTCTTGAATCACATCCCATCCCTAATCACTGAAGAAGACAGCAAAGAACTCTTCAAACCAATCAGCATAGAAGAAGTATAAAAGGCTACATTTCAGCTTGGAGCAGACAAAGCCCCATGTCTGGATGGCTTCCTTGCAAGGTTCTACCAGGTTTTTTGGGACATTATAGGCGGTGATCTACATAAGGTAGTTGAGGAATCCAGAAGAAGGATGGCGATGATTGGCACCCTAAATCATACTTTCATCACAATGATCCTCAAGAAAAAAGAGGCTACAAAGTTAAGCGACTTCAGACCCATAGCTCTATGTAACATTGCATACAAAGCTGTCACTAAAATCATAGCCAATAGATTGAAGTCAATCCTCAAGAATATCATCTCAGATGAACAAAGTGGATTCTCCCCAGGTTGCTCCATTGTTGAAGGTATTATCATAGCTCATGAAGTGATTCATTCTGTAAGAAAAAAAAGATCCCTTAGTATGGTAATCAAATTAGACATATTTAAGGCTTATGACCTAGTGGATAGACAGTTTCTAATGAAGGTACTAGGTAAATTTGGTTTTTGTGATAGCTGGCTGAGATGGGTTGACAGCTGCATCAATACTCCTAAATTCTCAGTTCTAGTCAACGGGGTAGCTCAAGGCTTCTTTAATGCCTCAAGAGGCATTCGACAGGGGGACCCCCTCTCCTCCTTTCTTTTCATTATTATGGCAGAGGCTATAGGAAGGTGCATATCAAATCTAAAATCAATTGGCCAATGGTGAGGAATTGATATTGCCTCGGGTGTAGAAGCTGCTTCGCATCAACAATTTGCTGATGACATGATCCTATTCGGGCAAGCCACAAGAGGGGAAGCAAGAACTATTAGAGAACTTCTAAGCAACTATAGCAAAGCATCTGGGCAAAGTATCAATTGGAGGAAGTCAGAAGTTTACTTCTTAAATGTGCAGCCTAGCTTGCAGAGGGACTTAGCAAGAATCTTGGGCCTAAGGACCGCCAGCTTCCCTGGTCGCTTCCTAGGATTGCCATTATTTGGAGGGCACAACAAAAAATGTTACTGGGAAAATCTAATCCAAAGTTGCAAAAATAAGTTGGAGTTATGGAGAGGAAAATGGCTCTCTTCTGCAGGTAGGATTTGAATGCTAAAAGTAGTGCTTGCTGCCATACCGATCTACTCCATGTCTTGTATGAAGATCCCTAAACCGGTTGTTGGTAGTCTCATCCAGATCATGAGGCGCTTTTTCTGGAATGGTCCAGAGGATAGTCATAAGATACCTTTAATGTCATGGGATAAGGTGTGTAAACCATTAGGGGCTAAAGGGGCAGGTTTAAAACAGCTCCATATCATGAACATCGCTATGGGGGAAAAGTTGGTATGGTGCCTATACCGATATAGTGAGCGAAGGTGGGTGAAAATTCTCAGGAGGAAATATTTAGACTCAGATGAGCCAATTCGCATATTGAACACACTGAATCCACCAACAGGCTCTGCAATTTGGAATTTTATCTTGGAAAGCAGGGGAATCATCACTAAGCACATAACTTGGGAGATTAAGGATGGTCGGGCTGCTTATTTTTGGGAAGACTCATGGGAGGGGCATCTTGCTTTGTCTACAAAACCAAAACTAGCTGTAATTAAGGCTGAGTCTACTAGATGCTGGGGGAAAAAAGTAAGTGACTATGGGCACCTGGTAAATATAAATGGGATTCAGAAGTGGAGATGGAAGTCTCTGGGTGCCTTAAATGTGTTTCAAGAACAAAAAGATTTGCTGTGGGAAATATTGCAGGAAAGAAGTATAGTGTGGTTCGATCAGAAAGATGTTATCAGATAGTGTGCGTCGAAGGATGGGGAGTATAAGGTGAAAACTGGTTATCGAATTAAAGAAGCTGTGCTAGAAGAACAACAGTGATTGAAGGATCTGCTTTGGGGTAAACACTATCTCCCTAAAGCTGGATCATTTGCTTGGCCGGCGATATAGAACCCTGTCCTCACACATGATCGATTAACAAAAATTGGTATCATAGGTCTGGGGCGATGTTATCTATGCAAAAACCAATTGGAAGATGCAGACCATCTTCTTTTGCATTGCCCATACTCAGACTTTTGTTGGAAGTATTTTTTACAAAAACTCAAGTTTTAGTGCCTTGTTCCACAACGTCTGAGGGATTGGTTTTGCATATGGCCTAGGGGCTATAAAAAATGCCTTTTTGGCAGTCTCTGGTAGGTAATTCCTTCGCTAATTGTGTGGGAAATCTGGAAAGAACGAAATAGAAGAGTTTTCAAAGAGCAATCTATGTCGAGAGAACTTCTATGTAAGAAAATAGAATTGGAAATCACAGAAGTAGTCAATGCTGCAACTCGGAGAAGTTCATTAAAGAATAATGTATTCACACAATGGGATGATAGGATGAAATTTTTTTTCAATGGTCTATCCATTCCCACTCTCACGGGTGATAGTGGAACCTGTCAAAAAGTGAAGTTGAGGAAAGAAGCTCACTGGTGTGCTCCAGAAAAAGATTGGGTAAAAATTAACTTTGATGGCCCTTCAAGTGGTAACCCTGGTCCTAGCGGTATTGGATGCGTGATTCGTGACGAATATGGGACTGTTTTGGTTGATTGTACAGAATTCATTGGCACAAATACGAACAACGTGGCTAAATTTAGTGCAACACTTAGGGGTTTGGAATTGGGTAGGGAGGTAGGTGCTTGAAAGATACATTTGGAGGGTGACTCGCTACTAACTATACAAGCTATTTGCCAGAAATGTACCCCAAATTGGAAATTACACAAATGGCTTGATCAAATTAACTTACTGATAGCGAAATTTGAAGGTTTCAAAGTGAGTCATATATACAGGGAAGGCAATACTTTGGCTGATGAATTGGCGAAATGGGCAGTAAGCATTAGGTGAGCAGGCAGTTGGGTGTAGTGGGGTAGATTGAAGGGCATCCCCTTAGAGTATGTTTCACCTGTCAGAGGCTAAATGGGGCCACACACATCAAATGCAGTTATCTTGAAACTGGTGATTATTTTGGTATAAATCAAACATTCAATGGCATATGACTGACATTGGGATCGCCTAATCTTTGAGGGTCTTCTCGACGAGGTTGTGAGTGATGCTTGGGACACAACAGGAATGTTGGATGCTTAGGTGTTGGAGGAAGACATGGTGTGGAGGCAGGTTGAAGGACGTGTGTTGGAAGCCTTTGTCATTGTGGATGCTCATTTGGGCGGCGATGTGGACAATCATGATTTTACCCCCTGATTTTGGTCGGTGGTGGCTCTAGGTATAGCAAAATGGTCATTTTTGTTTGGCTAGTTCTTTGGAGTCTTGATCTGTGATATCGGGTTAGTTATCTGGTTATGAATAGAGTGGCTCACGAGCCCCCTTTGTTCCTCATTGTAAAACCTTTTCACTTCCAATATAATGGGTGCTGGCCCTACCCAGCTATTAACTTATAAAAAAAATAATAATTAAATAATGTAAAATATAGAAATTATTGAAAATTTTAAACTCAAATGTTACATAGATCACTACATCTTGTCTATTGCGTTATAGAAGATGAAACTACAATCAACAACATAGGTGTGCACAAATTTATCCTCTTGATATAAAGGTAAGAATTGGAAAAGATACCAAAAAAAATGCAAGTTCCAAATACCTCATCCTTTATCTAGCACAACAAAATTAGAACATAATCACAAAAATTACGAAAAAGACTATCCCAGGTTCTTTTCATATTTCTCTTATCTATTATATACATGAGCAACCTATTCTTATCTATTTAGTTTAAAATATAAAGCTATAATTATCTAAATCTAAATGAACCTACATGAAAAATCTAATGGTGATTGACCAGTCCAACTCATAACCCTATGTAGTATAAAAAATAATAAATTTGGCTTTTAATTGAAATATTTAATATTGTTGGCTAATAGATTGGACATCTTGAGGTTTCATTCCAATAATTTTGACTCTTTGCCTAGCAAGGTGCAATTGTTCCCAATAGCTCTGAGTAATAATTTCTTATAAGAAACAATTACCTTTTGAATTTTAGAGGTAATTGTTTCTTATAAGAAACAATCACCTTTTGAATTTTAGAGGTACAACTCCCTCTAAAACCTAACAACTGTGCATAACCATGATACAGGTGCGATTAACAATCTTAGAATAAAGAAAGAACAAATAAATGATACTCATCAACCACTTCACACTCATCAATAAAAATCAGAAAAAGATGAACAACTCTTTTCAATTAATGGGTTAATCAGAATTCAAAGATTATGTGATAAACTCATTCATAATTTGATATAACAGAATAGACATCAAAGAAAGATCACATAGAACACACAGTAAATCTGTAATCTAAAGGAAATATTAATAAACACAGATTTAAAAGTCTTCTTTATTTCTTTGAGGCAAACATTGGACTAACAGACCCTCCGTATCTGTACATAAGATCATAAGATCATGCTTGAAAAGAAAATCAAAACTGTCCCCTTTCCCCCTCTTTATCTTCAAAATCTTTACAATAAATAAACCCCCAAAAAGAGAGACCTTTCGTTCCGTAACTGATTCTTGAAAATCAGTTATAAAGAAACACTTCACCTCATCGCTACTTGGAACTGCCTTTTTAAATTACATTTTAATTTTGATAGATTTTTCGAATTCTGGAAGTTTTCCAATTGTACGTTCTCTGAAGAGGATTTTTAAACTTATGCCATGTCAACAGCTTCCGAAAGAAATCCGTCCATCAACAACCCGATGCCTTGCAAACCATCGATTTCATCACTTGTTTGCCACCGACTGTTATCTGGCACTGCAATGTCGTTGTCTTTCTTTTCTCCCTGATCAATCAAAACAAATTGGCTGTAGAACATACTGATCTTTACATGTGCTAATACTCTGTAATCCCACAATGAACCCAGCTCCATCGTATACTGTTTGCTTGATGACAACTTAAACAATCGTGAATAGGGTTGATTGAAGAACCCAAACCGCAGTAATTGAGATGACTTAGACAGAGGCTTTAATGACAACTCTAGAAGTTCAATATAATTGCAAAAGTTGGTATTTAGTGGCAACTCATTTGGGGACCGATTCTGCATCTCTGCAGGACCAAAAAGAAAAACAGTGAATGAAGGAATCCATGATCTATTAAACACTAAATCATGATAACAGAAATTTCCTGATTGTATCCAGAATAGTAGGCAGTAATGACAATTTCATTGATTCCCACGGGCAACTGTTATCAAAAGGTGTGCCTGATTCATTATAATTACCGCCAAGAGTATTAGCCCACGCGGAGCCAGGTGTGGGAGCTTCATAAAGTCTTAATGAAGGAGTCCTACGCTGATACT
Organism: Sequoia sempervirens; assembly: GCA_007258455.2. Lineage (NCBI taxonomy): Eukaryota > Viridiplantae > Streptophyta > Pinopsida > Cupressales > Cupressaceae > Sequoia > Sequoia sempervirens. Next base: position 42,321,145 of record VDFB02000363.1, read on the forward strand.
GAGGGATCCTGCCTCTTCACGGAAATGGATTTCCTTCCTCCCGATTATCTCTCATAGGATTTATTGAACAAGTTTTCATATGTGTAGTGAATTATGGGTTGGTCTAATCAAGCCTCAAACCAAGCTACTCTACTGTAAAACATTATAATGCTTGATGAAAGTGGTGCTAAAAAAATCAACAAAACTACAGACATACCAAAGTGGGGTTAAGGTATTCTAGGTCTTATACTAGTACCAACCCCTTTGCCTCAATTCATAGGAACCACCGCATTTCAATCATTATTTGTTTAACTAAGAAATGATATGTTCCTGCCTTCTACACTTTTACTATTCAAAATTGTCTACCACTCACCAATTTCATGAGGTTTTTCAAACCCATTTTCAAAATAACAAAATATCTCGTAGGTTTCAACACATGAAATTTGAATTTCAAAATTATGAAGATTGTCCCATATTTCCTACAAGATCAAAGTTCAAGGGATTATCACCTTTTGCACATGAAACCTTCTCTAGAACATACTAAGAATACATAAACTAGCCTTTGGATATTACAAATTGAAGTCTTTTACTATCTAAGAAACTTCTAATTTGATAAAATTTAATAGAGAAGGGGATTCTTATTCCCACGTTAAGGCATATATTACTTGAGATATCTTACCTTGGTACAAAGTGGTTTCTCATATTTTTATGAATATTCTAGCAGGATCACCCTTGATAGATGGTTCTATCCATTTCTTTTTGATAGATAACTAAATAATTAATTGTAACCTTTAATATGAATAAATTTGTCAAAACTAGGATCAAGAATTTTTTAAATGTGAAACAAGATAAAAATTAGTCAGTAGCTAACTTCTGAACTTGGTGAAGACAATTCTTATACCCCCCCACTATTGCACCTCACATGGATCATTTGGAAATTTTTGATCTCTTCATTACCTCAACAAGAATAGACACAAGAAGGTCTAAAATCTCCCATATAAATATTATAAAGAGGCCTTGGAAAACACCTTAAAATTTACCAAATGATAATAGATAATGATAAAATAACTTACAGGTCTAACAAAAGGTTAAATTTTCATGGCCATAACAATACTCAAAACATGAATAATAGTAATAAAAAACCATTTTGTGCAAAATATTCTAAAGAGGAATAGAAGTGTAACCATCAATAAGGTCTAACACACCCTACAAGTTAAGCACAATAGTGTGAATGGTTGTAACTACAACAACATTGATTATGGTGGTAAATATAGTAACATCAATCAAGGATGCCAAAACATTTATACAATAACCAATATTTTTTATTACTATCCTTCAACAATTTCTATTTGAGAAACAATCATCCCTTTGAGGAGAATCACTACTACAAGACAAGGGACTTTAACAAGTGAGAATTTATTTGGATTCAAAAAATAAGAATACATGAAATTGAAACCTATTGAGCTCATAATAGGTCCATTTTAATATTTTCTAAGGACTAACAACATCTATTTATAAACATTTTTTTTAATCCAAAATACATTTATAGAAACAACAATCATGGTCCTACCATCCCTCAAAATTTGAATACAAGGGTTTACTAAAATCCTTTCCTAGATCATGGATGAAACCACATAAAATTATAAACATCATCCAACCCATCATTTTTAGGCTTTATTATCAACTCAAAACCAAAGGAAAAAAAAAAACACCTCCTCAACTTAGCCTAGAAATGAAAAAAAATATTTTTTGGATTCCGTTGAACTTGTTTAAGATGAAGACATGATCCAACCAACCAAATGGACCATGAGGGACATGTGGTTTATTGATATATCTAATCCATAATGTGGTAGATCCTTGTGAGCTATAATTAAAGCTATGAAGATATATTCTGCACACATCTTGTGTATTGATCTTATAAGAAACCTCACCCTTATTGAGTGGTGCTTCTAAAAATTGGATTGAAATATCTATATCACACCACCACACTCCCATAAGCTAAGGTTTACCATGTAGACCTACAATTAAACCCTCAAGAATTTGAGCTACAAGATTCAAGCTTCTTCTTTGATCTTAAAAAAATTCATTCGAAGTCCAAGATGATCAGAAGAGGAAACCTTGTCTTGTATTTATTTATTTTGGGTCAATGATAACTACATCAAGAGGGCTATGATCGATGATGGGGATATAGTAAATTTAGTTGCCTTTTCCCTATTATAATTGATGGGTTATAAAGAGACAATTACATCATGTAGGAACATGCTTCATGTTACTACAATGTAAGTGTCATGCCCAAACTTTTGACCACTTATACATGGCACAAAATCCCAACATCTTTATTTACAACTTAAGGCAAGATAAATTTGAGGAATCACCTTTGCGTATTTGATGGCATCAAGTTTACAATACCATCATATACATTTCACACTTAGAATGAGGAACAAAAAAGACACAAATTGGTATGGGAGAATTATTTCTTATTCCCATCTATAGGAATATCCTAATTGGTCTACAATAAATATTCAAAGGAGATACTTTCACTTTTCAAAAAAATTCTCAAATAAGTATTAATATGAACTTGGGTCCTATCATCTAACTAGACCCTTAATGAAGGATATTTCTTTACTAATTTAAAATCACTTAACAAATGTGGTACTAATACATTATTTCTAACAGTCCACTATAATGTTTATATAATTAATATTTTATATTGGACAATTTGAATAATTCAATAAGCATATTATACACACAAAAGATTATTGCACTAAAAAAAACTATTAATTAAACTATTTTATTTGATGGCTAAAAAGGGTTAGAAGAAAGCATCAAATAATTGTAAAATATTTATTTCCCTATTTGAATTAACATACCCATATGACTTTGAATTCAAATTTAGTTCTAAGATTCTTTACATATTTATAAAGTTATAATCAATACACAAAAAGTTTGAATTTCAAAAGTGAGTAAATTTAAATGTATCTCCTAATTGTTGAGTTACCAAAATAATAACAATAAATTGCACAAGTATTTTGAACTCCACTCACATTGATTATTTTTTAAAATTGGAGTTTTCTATCAATTCCCAAGTTGTATTGCACAAATTATTCTATAAAATAATAGTTCAACATTTCTATCTATACTAATCAAATTTAGTTTGAAATTTGTGGAATTCATAATTTACTTAGAAATAAAGATTAACTTCTTAATTACAAACTAACTTATAACTAACTAATCTTTATTTAAAAAATGTATTCCTTTCCTGTTGCCATCTCCATTTACCTTCAAGTTGGTTTTCATTCTAAATTTCTATGTTGATTTATTTCAGTTTGAATTATTTATCATTTTAGATTGTTATAGGTTGCAAATTAGAAAGATTATCACAAAAGTTTTCTCAATTTATTTTTGAGATTCATAAATCAGATTTTTTTTTTCAAAAAAATTAAATTATATATATAGAATTAACTTCAACATTATATTTTTGAAGGCTTAGTTATTGACAAGTCAACTACATTTTGCACTCGTGACAAGTCAACTACATTTTGCACTGGTGACTTGGCAACTGTCATGAAAGGAACCAAAAACTTATAATTTTTTGTTTTGTTTTTGTTTTTGTATACAATCTTTGTGGGTGGGTGCCATATAGACGACCCACAGGGGTGTTGTGGGCCCCTTTAGGGAGGGGCCCGACCTGTGCCTTAGGAATAGTCGATCCCTCTTCTAATTCGACCATTTTTTAAATTTTTATTTATTAATTTCAATATATATTTAATATATAATATATTCTATAAAACAAAATATGTATACATTGAATTATATATCTATACATATATAATAGTTAAATAATATAAATTAAAATCTATTTTATATGCATTATATTATATGACATTTATATGTATATTGTATTTATAAAATGTATATATATAATTTTATTTACAAATTAATATCCAATAAATTTTATTTTAAATATTATATAAATTTTCTTTTCATATATACATACACACTTATTAGAATACATATTTTATAGCTAATGCAAATTTAAACATAGATATACCATTTTACACACTTTGAGCATTTACATCTCCTAGTTATTTTGGTTAACTAATAAGGCACGAGTTATATCCTTATTTTAATTTCCTTTTCAAATTATACTAATCATTAATAAGAATCATAATATAGCTCTTTTTTCACAAATAATTGTTTCATCATGTTTGGTTAAACTTAACCCTTAACAAATATACCAATTTTCTTCCAATGTTTAATAGAAATCACATAATAGTACTAATTTTAATTAGGAAGGTTAGTTTATTTATTTTATCCCTACAATAATACTTCTTCCTTATAGTTTCATCCAACTAGTAAAGCATAAAATATTAATTTTATATAACAATACACTATATACATTTCACCTATGATTTTTTTTTTTTTTTTCACCTTACAATGGTCCACACAATTAACTTTTAAATTCTTGAATTCCCTAAGATAATAACTAACATGCATTCTTTTTTTGCCTTATACCACAAGTAAAGTATAATACATTTAAACCCTAGTCACAAAACAACCCTTAGTTTGTTTTAAACTTTGCAAGTCTCACAAGATGAGGAACATAGGTTGAAAATTCCAAGATAATATTCCCAACTTAACTCATGTACTTGAAAAGAAATTTCAACAAAGACAAATAAATCTTGGCCAATAGGGCTTTCCACCCAACCATAGTGTTATAAATTCAACCCATCGTGATCCCACAATACTGGTTTACAATTTTTGGCCAAACTGGACATTAAACTAATTTTTTTAAAACTAAATCTTCACTTTCAGGCACCTATAGCTGCTAAACCATGAGGAATTTGATGATGATGCAAAATAGTGATTTGAAAATTTTTGTTTATAGATTCTAAATATATATTTTTTTCAAAAATTGGAATTAGATTGCATTTCTTTTTCCATCTCTTTCGAAAACTATTTTTTAAGAGTAAACACCATTTTTAAAGAGTGATGTTCACCATATACATCTTTTTTTCTATGAAGGATAAAATTATAATTTTTTCTAATTTAGATTTTTAAATATGATATCTAGCATATTCATTTGGTTTCATAGTGTTTTATTGGATTTTTTTCCTTAATTAAGTTTTGAAGTCAAGCCAATTACAATTTAGACATAGGCAGACCATATACAACATAACCTTTTTTGTATGTATTGAAATTCAATTTTATTTTTTTGTTAGATCAAGGACATCAATATCTAAGACCACTATATTTTTCAAAAAAAAAATTTCACAGGTAATCTACTATTTTTCCACATGTGCGAAACATAGAGCTTGATTTTTCAGTGAAAAACCTACATTCACAAAATATAAAAAATAAATATAGTAATCAAATTAAATATATTTAAAATTATACTTTTTGGGAAGCCTATAATAAAGACTACATACTTACAAAAAATAAATTTTAAATGGATTTATTTGATCCCCCAAAGGGTAAATCAAAAGTGATTTTTTATCAGCATTTTGATAGGTGTAAAGGAGACTTCGTTATAGGTATGGTTTTAAACTAGTGGGGTTCTATCCAAGGGGGTTTGATCCAAGGTGGTTTGATCAAACCCTCTTCAATTGGAATCCTTTAAATAGAACTTTTCAAGGCTTAAATCATTATATTTTCTAAAAATATATGATTTTATCAAAAATCAAGATGTCCCAAAAAGTGTAAACCACTATTGTGGGATCACCTCTGGGAGCTAGGGTCACATAGCTTTCCCAAGAGCTCACACACACATTTTAAAACCACTAAGCCAACACTTATCACATAGATTCCCAAAGAATTTTTCATCACATAATTGTAATGCCCCAATGAAATATGTTTTGAGTTCCAAGTTTCATGTGTAGAAAGGGGACATGTGGAGGTGTAATAAAATGACTAAGTTTCCATCTAAAAATTCCAACTAACCTCTAGCGTATCTTTCCAAATTATATTCAACATCAAGACAAGACATTTGTTATGTTGATATCAATATGAACAAGAAATGAACCTACATACAAATTACTACTTTTGAGCAGAGCTAATAAATTAATAAAATTTGAATATCACCTCTAGTGGAATGACTAGGTGGGGTAGTTACGTTCTACTAGATTATTGACAATTATTTATTTTCATTGTGTATATAATTAAATTCCCATTTTATCCTAATGTTGCGTTGAAATATAATGAATAAAAGCATTGGATAGGTGTTAAAAGGAATGAATGGAAAAATGAGATAGATAAACAAACCTATTAATTATACTATAAACATATGGCATTAAATTTATAATTAATTTAATCCATCATAAATATAATGTCAACATGCTATATTGACATAAAATATGCCATTCATGTATTTTCTTCTACCATAATATAAATTTATAGATTACATAGGTTTTCATATCTATTGCCTCTCTTATAACATTTTCCAATTGGTGTAAAAGGTTAGGTGGTTTAGTAGTGATAGAAAATAAAAGTGGTCAAAGGAGGAATGGAAGAATAAAATATAATGCCTTGATGGTTCTAATATCAAATATATGTTTTTCTTAAATCATTGTGCATTATGGAAACTAAATTCAAGGTTCATTACTAAGTTACAATAATATAAACCTTAACCATAAACAATGACATTTCTAAATAATATTAAGACACACTTCTCCACCCTAAGTACCAATTTGTGAATTAATTTATTAACCTTTATTACAAGAGAAATATAACCATGATAATTTATACATGGCTTCACCATTTTCCTAGATGAGTAAGGTAAAGAATGAATTCATAATGTAGACATTCCAATGGTAGAACAAACCTATGTTTAACTCATTTTTCACTACTAACTAGGAATATAGCCAACTCAAATAATCCAATATTTACAATAAAATGGATTGAATTCACATACATGTTCAACAACTTAAAGCAAAACTATTATCACTTGCTAAAACACTATTAATATTTATAACATAAGGACTTGCACATAGTGGTGAATGATACTTTCATTTAACAATAGAATTACTTTCGCTTGACAATATACATGCATGGTACCAGAATACAATCTGTCACATTCTATAGTGGATTAAAATCAATTGAAAATTAGTACTCAATTGCTACTCTTAATAAACATTATTTTATAATAATGTAACAAAATAGAAAGCAAAGTGCTTACCTCTTCTATACAGATCTTGTGCCCACCCTCTTGATTCCATCAAGTTGAAGCTCAAATTACACTCACATTCTTGAGGAAATCCCAAAGAGTCCTAAATATATCAAAAATAAATATTACCTTTCAAAAATCAAGGATGATTCTATGAAGGACTAGAAGGACATGTGTTGAAATTCTCTTGTACACTCAGTGGCAATCATTAGTATAACATAGTAACATAGCCGAAGCAACATGAACTTACTCATATTCAACATATCATTTACAACATTAAACATAATCTAGAATCAAAAGAAAGGTAACTTATAAAGGCACATGTAAAACATGAGACAAAGTATGTGTAGACACCTAAAAATATCTTGAGTATATCATACACATCTTGATTTCACTTATTAACACTATTTTCTCATCATATTCACCTATTTTTCATCTATTTAATTAAATAATGTCCAATTATTTAGTTAAATTCACCTTTTCCTGATCCTATTAATTGAATAGTTAATTTCATTTGATTAATTCATCACCTTCATGCTAATTTTCTTCCCTTTTGATTAAATAACGTCAAATTATTTAATTAAATGCCATCTTTCTTCTTTGTTTAAATAATTCTTAATTGTTTAATTAAGGTTCCTAATTCCTCAACTTGCACAATTAAATTATTTTCTAAATTATTTAATTAACTAATAATTCCTCCAATCCTCCAACCTGCACAAATCATATTCTCATGGAATATTCCCTTTTCAAATTCAAATTCTTCCCTCCAAATGAATAATATCTCCAACATGCTTCCTAAAATTTAGGGATCCGTTAATCTCTTGTGGATTATGGGTCCTTGATTAAAATATTTGATCCATGCCTTCATGCATTATGAACCATTGATCCACTTATTGATCCATATCTTCATCTTCAATTCAATTTCCTCCATTCATTAGCATTTTCAATCCTCACCATTGATTCATTCCAAAAATCTATAAACACCTCCTATTTTACATAAAATGATATTCACAATTGTCATAACACCCTCACCCTCTTGAGTTGAATACTCACCTTTGAGCAATTTGAGAGAATTAGTGAATTAATCACCTTCAATTGAGATTTTATACAATGGATTAGGAAAATTTGAGCACTCCACATCACTACACCATAAGTTTTCTTCAAATCCACAATTTAAGCACTCCGCATCACTACACCACAAGTTTACTTCAAATCGTCAATGGGATTGGGAGGTTTGCATACTAAATTAGGTTCAATTGCTTTGAATTGTGTTTAATGCTATTGAATTGAATCTTTCTAGTATTGTTAAATTTAATTTCATTGAGTATGAATTTTATTTGATCATAATATTCTAGTTTCTTATTGTTTTAAGATCCTAATTACTTCTAATTTGATGTTATTTGATCAGTTGAGCTAACCATGTGACATTTTGGCACACCTAGTGGGACCCACATCACTGTTCTCATTTTTTTGGAGATTTTGTTGGATTGTAGGTTCATGAGGACAATTCAACGCTTCCATTAAAGCTCAACACATGCATCTCAAAGGTCAATGATTTTTCACCAAAGATCCACACTTTTGCAACAAGTTTCCACACTTTTGTAATACGAAACAAAGCTCAACACTTATTTCCTATAACTTTTAATGCTTGTCTAATATCTCAATGCTTTTGTCCAATATCTCCATGCTTTTGTCCTAAATTTCCCCACTTTTGTCATAAAATGTCTCGCTTTTGCAGATGGGTTGGTGGTACCTTGAAAATTTCATGTTCCATTGGTCTAAATGTCTTTACTTGGGTGGATTCTTGGTCTAGAATGAAACAAGGGTTTAGGGTTTTATGTTATTTGGTGGGTTTATTCAACATATTTCCTTTTCTTCTTAATCCCTATTCTTTGATCTAATCCTTCATTGACTTGATATGGTTGGTCTCTAATCAGTTTAAAACAACTTAGGTCTATTGTACCCATGTGATCACCGACCCCTTACACCTAGGTTTCGCCATTCACTCGTTGCATAATATTGTCTTCTCATTTTGGGTCTGGGTTTAATATTTTATAAGGTTGAAAGTAGGAAATATTTTTCCTTTACATCCTTTGTTAAAAATGGTCTTAAGTCTTTTTAAGTCCCTACGTCTTGTCTTACCTAGTTGGTCCCCCTTTTAAGACAACTTGAGAGCACGTGCATAATTCTTCCCACTTAAGTTTTGCTTACCACTTAGCATATCACTCATCGTTAATAGTGTTGTGATTGTTAGTATTGAATCCAAGATGAGCGATGGACCTAGGTTCTGTAATACCCCTCATGTTGCTATTTGGACTTATCATTTTTCTATGCTTTTGCTTGATACTTTGAGATTGTGATAGTTACTGTTATTGTTTGGATTGGTGGATTGGATAGTTTAGACTGCTTGATGATTATGCTACTTCATTTGAAGACATGGATATTATGATATGACATTATGGTTATAGTTGGTTTGGTGATGTTTAATTTAATTTTAGTAATACATTATGATGCAGTAGTTTAGTAATTATTTTATGATGTGATCAGTTAGTTTAGCAATGTTACTTTATATCTAATGTTGTATTTGTTAGTATAGCTTTGGTGAGAGGACAGTGTAGCACCACTCGTTTACGAGTGCCCTGCTACGCTACAATTCCTTCTCATGATGTGATTTTTTGATTATATATATATACATTTTGTACACAACCTTGTTTGTATGCAGGAATTGCATGTATAGAGTCTCGATTCCACCTACTTCGACAGGACAGGGCGAGCATCAATTTAACCCAATGGGCATGATGTTGAAACAAAGATGACAAGGAAGTCACCCTGTCCTATCTTTGTCAAACCGTCTTGTTGAGTGCTATTGTGTGTCTTTGACCTTTTTCATTTTTGCAATTTATTATAGTGGTTTGTGTGAGTGTACTTTTGGTATTTATTTTACGTTGGTTTATTTTTATGATGTAATTTATATAATTAAATGATGTTAATAAATGTTGATAATAGTGTTGGAATAATTTGTATTAAAATATAAAAGTCTAATATTAAAAGTCATGTGATTTATTTAAAAGTGTAAATTAAATTGTTTAAAATTAGTATTTTGATAATTTAATTAAATAAGCATGTTGAGGATAATTATGAAATAAATTAATTAAAGATATTAAATTTTGTGAATTGCAAGTAAAACTGCAAAATCAAAATTAAAGCAAAAAGTGTTGTTAAATGGGAAAAAAATCAATAAAAGAAAGAAAAAAATGAAAAGGACCAATGAGTGTTGAGTTGTGGCTGTAAAGCTAGGAATAAAATTAGAAAACTTCTTTTGATTTATGGAGTTTTTGAAAAAAGAAGAAGATATATTTTTATTTAATAGTAAAAATTGTGAGATTTTGATTCATAGGAAAATTGACAGAAGTTACACAAAAAAAATATTGAGTTTTGGGAATTGGAGTCTCTCTTGTTCTTGTTCTGTAGAAATTTATTGAGTTCTTCATTGTTCTGGAAGAGAGGTTCTTATGAAGTAAATTTTAGATTAGAAGATTGGTCAAGGGAATCGGGTGAAGTTCTGAAGGAAGGAACAAGAGCTCTTCGAAAAGGCGATTGGGATCAAGCAAAGCTTCATCAAATTTTCAACAGCGTAGGACTCTAGGTTCCATTTTCTTATTCTTTAGTTTTCTGATTCAAAAGAAAAATAAAAATGAATAAATAGGTTTTCTGTGAAAGAAAATAATTCTTATGGGGTTTTGAAATTCTTCTGGGTAGCAAACAAATGAAAGAAAATTTTCTTGGATTCTGAAAATGTCCAACATTTCTATAATTTGATTTAAAAAAAAAATTGTTTTCCCTATGAAACAAATGAGTTTTGAATATATATTCATATATATATATATATAAATATATATATATATATATATATTCATATATATATATATATATATATATATATATATATATTCATATATATATATAAATATATATATAAATCTTTGGGATATATATACTGTTGATTATGATTATCAGCCTCATACAAAAGTTATTCTTGACAAACATATATATATATATATGTATATATATATACACATTCTTATAGAAGTATATATATACATATACATATATATATATAAATATATATTTACATTTATATTTTATACTTTTAAATGAAATTGTGTTTTTGAAATTTAATGTTGGGATGACTGTACTGTCGACGTTTTTTTTTTTATGTTAAGGAAAACATTATATTTTTATTGGGGGTCAGGGGGGGACGGCTGGGCCATACCCACCCCTTTCCCCTGTGGGCCACGTAGGCTGCCCACAACAGTCCATACAGACTGTTGTGCACAACAACCCATATGGACTGCTGCGTATGATAGTCGTAGGATTGCTGTGCGCAGTCTACGCATGGTAGGACTGTGGCTTAAGTTTTTTTTTAGTTATTAAAATTTTAATTAATTTTAAATATATATTTATATATATATGTATATATATATATCTATCTATATATTTATTTATATTTATAATTTATATATATATATTTTAAAATAATTATACTGGCATGGGTAGGAGTTAAATACACAGTCCATAATGTATTTTTTTTAAAAAAATATTTTTTGATAGAATAATTAAAATAAGCTGAATGTTATATATATATATATATAGAAAATAAATAAGCATAACGATATATTGTTTTATGTTGTGAAATTTGAATTTATGGCTGTGATGATTATTGATTTGGGAAATAAATCTCACTGGTTAATTGTGAATGAATTAAATCAAATTGTGGAATCTAGTAAATTGATTTGATTATTTCCTTTATTGTAATTTTATTGTTTTAGTATTATTGATGTGGAACCCAGTTTGGTTTAGAAGCCCGTATATGGATGTTGTGGCCCTTAGAATTCCAGAGGCATGTTTATATTGTTGGATGTTTACCTTCATCTTATGTGCTCTTGATGTAGCAAGATTTTAGTATCATGATTTCAAAGGGGTTGTACGATTTTTTTTGTTGAGACTCGGATTATGTATTTTAGCGAGATGGGTAATGCCTCGCATGTCATTGGTTGTGATTTAATGCCTTGTTCTTATGGTACAACCCTTACTTTGATTTTGTATGTTTGGGGTCTCAGGGAGAGTGGCTCTTTGTGGGGGCTGATGCCTCAAATAGGAGGAAGGGCTGAGGATAACCCACATAAGAGTAGATTAATAAGTGAAAACCTAATAATAGAACTTAGGGAGTTGGGTAGTAATAAAACAATAAGATAATCATGGATACCTCGTCTAGTCATTAGGGCTATCGTAGACTATTGGTAGACTGAGAAGGCCGTGGTTGACAAAGTCGTAACCTTGTCCTCAAGAGAGGTTAACGGCTCCGCATGAGTCACCCTATAAGACCGGTGCCTCAAGTAGGAGGAAGGGCCAGGATAACCATAGATGGGGGTCAACGCCTCATGATGGAGGAAGGGCCAGGATAACCCATGTAGGCTATGCTATGACACTCTCCATTGGATGCCCTTATGCTTGTTTTCTTGGTTTCCTCTGGAAGTGTGTTCTGACTATTGTTTTGGATTTACTTGGAAGTGTATTATGATTGTCTCTTTGGTTTACTTGGCATGTGGTTAATGGTTATTTCCTTGGTTTATTTATGATGTGTTTTATGGCTCTTTGGTTATGTTGAGTGGTTCCTTATTGTTGTCGTTTATGATCTATGTATTCTTTGATGTTGCTTTTGGAGTTATTGTACTATGTTATTCTTTATTGGAGTTTTCTTATGGAATTCATGGTCATGATTACTTCCTTGTCACCTTTGACCATAGGGGGTGGGTTTTTCCTAAAACCCACATGGTCGGGTGGAACATGCTCCACACCTGTTGGGTTCCCCATCAACGTTCATTTTTCACAGTATTCTTCGGATGGAACTTGTGCCAGATATTCATCTTGTAATTCAAACATTATTTGTACTATGTATTTATCCCACATATATGGGAGGATTTATTGTATTTCATTCATTGAGAACATGCAATGTATTAAATGATGATGTATTGTATATGCACCTTTGTAGCCATTCATAATTTATGGGATTTAATATGGTTGTATCATGTGATGTATTTATACTTGTGCTTTTGGATATATGTATGTTATCTTTTGAAAATGGATATTGTAATGGTTATGATGGATGTTAGATTAGTTAAGTTTTTAGCCTTATGTGTAATCTTTCGTTATGAATTTTTTTGTGCGATGTGACCTCGTGTGCCCCAGAGGACTTGATGTTATGATGCTAATGTGTAATGTAATTATGTTTAAATGGTTCATTATGTGTTTACTTTATTTTATTTTTAAAAAAAATGTGTGCATTGTTTTGTCCTTTGGGGTTTGTACGTTGGGCATTACAGGTTCCTTCATATCGCTGCCTTGCTTTACATCATGGATAGGTTTTAAGCCTTTAGTCTCATATTAGTGATGCATGATATGAAGGATTTCCTTGCTATCACTAGCTTTCTTTGTATTTATGATTGCCCAAATGCTTCAAGTTCTAAATCAGTGATGTGTGATAACACTATGGTCCTTTGTATGTGCTAAGCCCATTGCCCATTGCTAATTGTTGCTTGCTTGTATTTTCCTTATCCAGGATGAGTGATGGGTGAAGAATAAATTCAAAGGAGAATGACTTGATCTAATGGCTATGATCTTATCACATATATTGTTCATATCGCTAATACGATGCACAAAGAAAATGGAGAATTAGAAATATGCGATGGATGGTCAAGTCTTGTGCCTTTCGCACTACCTAAAGCCATTGCAGTTACAAATGGAGGTCTAAAGAACACATCAACAATGAGTGATGGGATATTTGATGAAATATTCCCCTCATTGCCGAGTACTAAAGCATCATGGATCCACTCAACAAAGAAAAGAACAAAGTAGCGATGAGAAATGGCCTCAAAGTGAATGGTGGTAAAAGAAAAAAAGGGGTCACGTGGTTTCAACATTAGGGGACATTGCTAAATACAAAAAAGTGAAAGGCGAAGGAGAGCCATGGATGGAGTTTTAATCAAAATGATCAATGACCCAAATTTGAACTTAAATAGCTAAGTGTTAGTTCGCCCACATGAGCTTTCTTTCAGGCATTAATGGTGAAGACACTCCATTCCTTGGCCATAAAGAAGGTTGTTGGCTCATTTGTCCTCACAATTACAACCGTTCAAAGTAGAATAACTGCTCAAGTTTTAAGAGAAATACATGAGGAGTTCAACATAAGACTGAATGAGATCATGAGACAATGTGACCATCTTGTGATACCACCACTTGTGAACCATTCAATCCAAATGAAGAGTAGCATATTTGATCACTTTATTTTCAATCATTGGGTTGAATTGAAAGTAAGTATCAATCTTTTACACCTAGGAATGTGTTACGTATTTATGTTAGCCATAAAAAATGGGGATGGATAATTTTCCCACTTTATGTTGTAACACTCAGTTTTGTCCCCTTTCTTTTCTAGGTCTATTTCTCATTTGAGTTGGAAAAAGTCAACTAATGACATGGTAGCTTGGAATTCATCTCCTAAAGATGGGTATTCATGTAAATAATCCACAAATCCTTCATTTTTGTTAGGTTGTCTCTCATTACTAGCTGATCATTCATTCAAGAATGTGGGAATTAAAGGTTTTGAAGATGCACCACTTGTTGCTCTATTATGGGGATTATTGCTATTTTGATTATTTCCAATGTCATTGCCTTCTCCATGATTTCCATTATTATTTTGATTAACTATGTTCATGTTCATGTTTTGCATCATTTGCATTAAGAATCGAGTCATTTGTTGCTACCCTCTAGCCAAATCATTCAAAAATTTCTACATGCTATTTCTCAAATGAGGATCCCTTCTCTTAGCCTTTACTTCTTCAACCTATCCTTCAACTAGAAAATCAGTCTAAACTCCTTTTACATTTTACCTAGAGGATTCAAAGGTATTCTTGTCAAACAATACCTATTTAAACTCCTTCATCTAATTGCATGTGAAATTTTTGATTGCATGAAGTTCTTCAAATCCTTAGTAGATAGTAAGATGTGTGACTCTAATATCACTAAAATGATCCCACTATTTTAAAAAAAAATTAAAAGAATTTTATGAAAAATTGCTACTAAATTGAGATTTTTGTTCTTGGGTAAGTTATACAATTAATAAAATATAGAATGCACTTTATATGCTTTGACATAGACTATCCATTGAACTCACAACACTCATAGATAAATAAAATGGTGTTTATTTAGAATTATGAATAGATGTAAACTCTAATTAGGATTTGATCAACCTTTTATATGCCTTGTTTCCTTTTCCCAAAGACTCATGTCACCCTTCAGGAAAAGTAACAACTCTGGAAAAAAAGTGCAGACTCATGAATCAAAAATCATGCCATTTTCTATGTGTTGTACTCTGGTTTCGAGTCTCCTAAAGCCATGACTTGTCAAAGAAAATGAGTTTTGCCCCTATTATTGCTTTGAATTCTCATGGCTTGGCATACAAAAAGAGTTGCACTCCCTATTTTAACTTCAAAAACTCACAACTTGGAAAATACAACAAGGAGTGCCTCCTTTCTTGTTTTCTATACCTCCATGACTAGGCATATAGACATATCACACTAGTTTGAATGTATTTCAGCCTGTTATATATACCATTGCAATCTTTATGTGATTAGGAGGAAATATATCATATGTAGGCGACTATCATTATAGTTACTGAAATGAATCATCTCAACCAATATCCTCTCTAACCTCTTTCTTAAAGACCTTTAAATTTTTTACCCTTAAAACTATTTCAAATTGTTTTCAATTGAATCACCACAATATCCTCGAAATTGGAATCTTCGATTATAATTTTCAATTTGTCAAACCATTTCTCACACTAGTCACTCATCCCAAGCTAGGAAGAAATCCTTCTCTGAAATCAAATCGCTTAGGGTTTTTGTCTTAAGGTTTCAATTGAACAAAGTGTCCAAACCTCACAATTTTTTTTTCCAAAAGATGAACTTTCCTCTTCCAATCTGCCTTTTTTATCTCCTTTTTCAAACTTTCAAGAAATATTAATTTATTTTTCATAAAAGTGACCCTTTTATTTTTTAATTCATTTTTGGGTTAGAATTAGTCTCTTTATCATTAAATGCTCATATAATTTTATAAAAATAATCAATTAAACCAAAGTTGCTTAAAATTAAGAATTTAAGACAATTTAACTTCAATTAATTAAATATTCTCTTACAAGCATCCCAATTAGTTCATGATAATTAAATAGGCTAAGGGCCTCCTATTTCTCTCATTCCTAAGAAGAGGACATTACATATCTTAATAGCATTGGTGATCCCACAATATTGTTTACAATTTTTGACCAAATTGGACACTGAAATAATTTGTTCTAACTAAATCTTCACTTTCGGGCACCTATAGCGGCTAAAACATGAGGAATTTGAAGATGATGCGAACTAGTGATTTGTGACATTTTGTTTGTAGATTCTAAATATATATTTTTTCAAAAATTTTGGAATCAAATTGCACTTCTTTTTCCATCTCCTTCGAAAACTATTTTTTTTCAGAAAACAACATTTTTAAGGAGTGACTCTCACCGTATAATGCATAAATTTTTTTCCATGAAGGATAAAATTCTAATTCTTTTGAATTTATATTTATAACTCTGATATCTAGTGCTTCCAATTGGTTAGATAGTTTTTTATTGAATATTTTTTCTTTAATCAAGTTTCAAAGTCAAACCAATTACAATTCAGACATAGGTAGACTATATAATGCGTAACTCTTTTTGTATGTATTGAATTTTCTTTTTGTTGGATCAAGGACTTCAATATCTAGTGCACTCATATTTTCATTTTTTTTTTTTTTATAATTTGCTATTTTTACACGTGTAGAACAAAGAGTTTGATTTTCAATGAAAAACCTATGTTTAATAAAACTAAAAAAACAAATACATAATAAAACCAAACCATATTAAAATTATAGTCATTGGATAGCTCGTTCTAAGGACTAACTGATTCTAGTTGGGTTTGTGAAGCCTCTTTCATTTTCATCTTCAACCTGAAACTCGAAGGGGAAAAATTCTAATTTTTTTGGTGCCAGAGAGCAGAAAGGTGGGAAAAGGGGGGTTCGCTCGAACTAGGGGGGTTTCTAGTGAACCAGGGTTCATTTGAACCCTAGTTCACTTGAACCCCCTTTCAAAAAGGGGTTTTCATTATGTTTTTTGGTGGGATGGTAGGAACTTGCATTGAATGGGTTTGCTCAAACCTAGGTTCTAGCAAACCTTCTTTTGGTTCGTTCAAATCTATTAGTTCGCTCAAACCCCAAAAATGATTTTTTTTAGCATGGGGTCATTTTTTTCAACTTTTCCTTCCTCACTCCAATTGTAAACCACTTTTGTGGGTTCACCCCATACATTTCACGCTCCCCCATCCTTGCATTCTTATCTTACAATGATGCAATTTGTCTCAATTTAATTTCACATTTTCCTCCTTGGATCTACACTTGGTTACCTAAGTCATGTAAATATTCAACTATCTTTAAAAAATAGTCCACTTTTTCTTTATGAAACCATAGGAAATATGTAACTATGATTAGATTATATAATCCTAATGGTGCTACATATATGTTTCCCTCAATGGAGAATGATGGTAATTTTAGCTTAGCCTCAAATAAACATTGATTACATTAACTCTTGCTTGATTTGTGTATTGAAGAACCAAGAGTTAGCCATATGACCAACTCTACTAGATATCTTACTCAACACCCTAGGCACTAAATTTTTTTTTCACTCCAGTACATCTATTAATCTAGAAATAGGACAATGAAAGACTATTCTTTATGTTTCAATAGGAATAATTTGATATTTATCCTAATGAAAATTTCTTGCCACATGTATCCTTTATTGATAAGGTAGTGGATGATTTTTGGTTGCATTTACCTTATTTTGATTTGGAAAATATTAGTATAATGATCACCACCACAAGTGAAACACCCTCTAGGTGGTCCTCTTCCTTCAAGAATTACTTCTTCTCTATTTCCATCTCTTACTTTTGATCCATTATCCTTTCTCTTGAAACTATACTAATTTTTATTTCTTGAATTCCTTGCATTTTGATTTTGCTTAGGGTTTAGGTTCTAATTTCAATTTATCTTCTTGAAAGGAGATGGTTTTAAGATCCATTTTTTATGAAATCTTGATGGTACACTTGACTTCCATTTTTATTTCTATTTCATTATTTTTTCAAAAACTTGGTCCATGATGATTGATGGTCTATGAATGTCTACTTCTCCTATTTGAGGATTCGATCCCATAATAAATTTTTAGATTTGGAAACTTTTATCACATTGGTATTGGGGTACATATTCGAGAAATATCACAAAATTCTCCCAATAGTCAAGACTAAATTCTCTTCTTACTATAAGTTCTAAATTATTTTTGATGAAAATAAAATTATGGTAACCAATTTTTTTTGAATAAAATTACAAATTGATTCAAAGTTAAATTTATTGAATCTAAACCCATTTTTATTTACTTGTTGTCCCACAAAGTGGAGGCTTCACCAAAATTTTGGTATGATCCCTAGAAAGCCATTGTGATTTTAAAATGATTTTCCCATCTTGCTAAGTGAAGCCTTAGCTCCATCTCCTAAGACTATACCATCAACTTTAAGTGGATTCACCTTTTTCATATCTCTATCTAGTTCAATAGCTAGTTGATTTTTTCATTAGCCTATCTTACCATGTCATCATGATTAGGCTATTCTCAATGAGATTCATCATGCTTGCTATTAATATTGATATCATGTTCTTGTTCAACTTCTTCCTCCCAATCTTGAGGTACTTAAACTTCACGGTCTAAAGCCACTATTCTCTCTCTAGTTTAATTCAATGTAGTTAAAATTTGATCCAAATTTGTATTTGAATAATTCACTATTTTCCTTGGTACCCTATGACTACTTTCCAAGTTCAACCTTGTGTGAACCATGTTTACCCTGATATATGTTCAAGTTCATGGTTCAATAGTTTGAATGTACACATCTATTTTTTTTTTAGTACTAAACAAAGTTTAAACATCACACATTTTCAAAATAAAAATCAGAATATATTTTATTTGAAAATATTAGTGGATTACGAAACCTTATTTATAATAATATTTTAATCTTTCACTTTCAATAAGTTCTAATAATATTCTACTTCTTCATGTTCTAATTCAATTTTAATATTATTGGGAGTAAGATATACTCATAGGTCTCCTTTATAACTTCTCAATTCATTAAAGCTACATTACATCCATAATTAAATATCATGTCATAAGTTGTTGAAGGTTTCTTATGTTTACACTTATTTTTATTTTTGACTATTGGTTGTTTTTTTTTTCCAGTTTCACTTAACCCAAGGTTAATTCCAAGGTCTCATATCTGAAATCCATATTTATTCATGTTGAGGTGGCTAGATAGAATATGTTTCTCTAGGTTGGTTTAAATTTTTACTCTTATTTTTTCTTCCAACACATTTCTTACAACCTCCCATTTTTGAGTACATGAAAAAATTATAATTTTGGTTATATTAAAAAGGAAAAAGAATAACATCATATATGCTAAAAATAATAGGCTCTAGAACATAAATTTTAAACCCCCACTCTAATACCACATGAAACAAACCAAGGCCTCTTAACACATTACACTTAATTAATTTTAAAATTATGTCTTAAAAAAATAATAATAACAATTAAATAAATGACCTTAAGAATTCAAATGATCATGGAAATTATCTGGTTTTTTTTAATACATGAACTTGATATGAAACTAAAATGTTAAAGCATATATCATTCTAAAATGAAATAAGAATACAATACAATCACTCCCTTATTTCTACATCCAAACTAATAGCATCTATGTACATGTGCAACCTCACACACTTCTCTAGCTTCTAAAACACCTATTTCATAACAATGATCTACATTATTCTCAATCCACAAAATATGGCATCTAAACTTAGGAAAAAAATAATGCCCCAATTTTAAGAAAAATATTGAACATGTTAAACCAAGACTATTACACAATGAAATAGTTGAAAAAAATAAATCTCTATTTTGAGCACTTAGATTGTTAATTCTTTTAAAATATGAGAGACTACACAATGGACACCTAGTTTGACCTTATGAATTCATCTCAAATTAGAAGATGCTTTTAACTAGTGAATAATAAATAAATAATAATCCTTATTAATGGATCCCATATTTTTTATGAATAAATTTACAAATAATGTATTAGAATAATCAAATTGTGGCACCTCAATCTTAACATTCTCCCACTTGACATCACACATTGAAAATACATCCATAGGAAAACATAATTAATCAAGTATACGAAATGAGGCTTGTATCCCCCCTGCACCGAGTGAACTTTCTTATGCTCACCGAATTGGTGAGATAGTCAGTAATATTAATATTGAGTGTTAATCTTCTTCAACTCAATTTTTTTATTTACAACCATTGCTTGAAAAAGGGGCACTAAACATCCAAATGCTTAGTTTGAGCATGATACACAAGTTTTTTTGTTAAATAAATTACACTTTGAATAGAACAACTAATATGAATTTTCTTGCAATTAAAATCAATGGCTATACACAATCTTTGTAACCATATGGTCTTCTTAGAGACATGGGTAGTAGCCATATACTCTTCTTTGATAGTGGATAAATAAAATATGGACCACCTCTCGCTCATCCAACTAAAAATTCGTTCGAACAAAGTACATAACCATTAGTGAAACTTTTACTATCGAAGTCAACTATCCAATCTACATCAATACAACCCTATATATCTACTATCTTATCCACATTGTTAGTACCAAAGTAGATGAAACAATAATTATAAGTACCACACAAATATCTTACACTCTCTTCACATAATTCTAATGATCTCTTCCAAGGTCAGAGATAAACCTACTCAATATTCCCATTGCTTAGAAAATATCTAGCCTGGTGCAAATCATTGCATACATTAAACTTCCTACAACATTATAACATTAGAAATATTCTCAAAATTATCCCTAATTTTGGAATACATATCTAAAGTAAT
This sequence comes from Sequoia sempervirens, assembly GCA_007258455.2. Taxonomy (NCBI): domain Eukaryota; kingdom Viridiplantae; phylum Streptophyta; class Pinopsida; order Cupressales; family Cupressaceae; genus Sequoia; species Sequoia sempervirens. The sequence continues at coordinate 42,342,384 of VDFB02000363.1, forward strand.
CTTAGTGCCAATTTAAGGTAAAGGAATTCTAACTATTTTTGGCACCTAAATTCTCAATGGATCCTAGAAAATAATAGATTCTCCATGATGGGCACCTAGTTTGACCTTATCATTGTTGGTATGTATTTTTCGTTGCATCAACAAATCGATCTATCAATGTCCGATACAAATGGTAGAGATATGGATCACACGAGAGGCAATTAGTCCCTTGTCAAGAATCTCAAGGGGAGTGTTGACCATCTACCAAAAATCTCCCCCCTTGACAATAATTGAGGGGATTTGAACCCATGACCCAACGCTCTGATACCAATTGTTGGCCCACATTTTTTGTTGCATCAAAAGATTGATCTATTAACGTCCAATAAAAATAGTAGAGATATGGATCACACGAGAGGCGATTAGTCCCTTGTCATGAATCCCAAGGGGAGTGCTGACCATCTACCAACAACCACCTCATCTCAAATTAGAAGATATTTTTAAAACTAATAGATAATAAATATATATATATATATATATATATATAATTACCATTTCCAATGGATCATACATCTATTATGAATAAATTATAAATAATGTCAAAAATAATTATATACATAGGATTTAAAAAATTGATTGAACCTTAATCCTACTAGAAAAGAAAAATTGTATAAAGGAGCTTGGATGTAGAAGGAAGGAAGTGACTATATTGTATTCTTATTTCAAGGTAATACAAAATTAGCTTCATTTCTAGTGGATTTTTTCAACCCGAAAGGGTTTTTCTCCCTGTAAATGTTGTGTTATGTAAATCTCTTATGCTTGTTGATTTTTTGTTGTTGCTAATTTATTTTCTTAAAACTCCATTAATGTCATATAGATTAAATTTTAGATTTAAAAAATAAATTTCATATTTTAGTTTATTTAAATTATTTATCTTCATTTCTAACATTTTCATATAAGAATAAAATAATTTCAATTAAATACATAATATAAAATCTAATGTTCACATTTGAATAATATCATAGAATCCAACACTCTAAGTGGGTATAAGCAATTTGGCTCTATCAACCTATGTGGAGAGATAACATCATTTGAATGATTTACCTCTAACCACAAATGCTAGTAGTCCCTTGCACACCTTCCAACTAGATGTAGCCCAACCCTTAAATGAGGGTGATTGATCATGGTAGGGGTATGCACATAGAAATGGGAGACCAAAAAGGGGTTAAAAGTAGACACTTTATTTGAAATTAGTAAAAAATAGTCTTAAATTATAAATTGAAGATAACCATGCTCAAAATTTGAAGATGTGACAAGAACAAGTTTGTAGTGTCCAAAATCTAGTTTATGAAATACTATTTGAAAAAAAAATGGCAGAGATTAAGAATTTCAAATAGGGGGAGCACACTAAGTACTCCTATTTTTGTCAAAAAAATATAACATAGCATATGGTGTGCTCCTCCTCAAATTTCAAAATATTTTACTAATCTTTAAATTGGATACATCTTAAAAAATGAAAATTTTAGCATGCTTCCCTCTATTTTTTTGAAAACTAATCAAAAGTAATTTTAAAAAATGTGTATAAATTAGATTTTAAAAGTAAAAATATAAATTAATTAAAATTGATGAATGCATAAAAAGTGACATAAAAAATACTATACATAGGTTTTCAACCAAAAAGAAGACACTAAAAAAAAAATTGAAAATCAATACCTTAACATATTCAAAATATAGAAAAAATTATATATAGTTAGAAAGGTAAGAGATGTTGGAAAAATGTGTCTCAACCTCACAATTACATAAAATATTGTTGATACATTGGTGACTAAGGGGCCCCCCTATGAGGGGTTGAGGGGTATCATTCCCCCAATTGGGGGTCCAGGGGCAGCGTGCCTCGACGAAGGCTCAAGGGTAGCACCCCCAAAAGGAAAATTTTATTTATATTTTATTATTGTAAATTTAGACCATTCATCATTAGGTCTTAGATCTGACAACCAATATTTTATTATCTTGACTTTCCCTAGAAGCCAACCCTATTTTATGAGGGCATTGCATTACGACTATGTATTGTGATGTATTCTGAGAGTCTGATAGTAGTAATGTTGCCTTTGGATCTCTGGTTGGTGATACTCTTGTGAGAAGATCGCTTTGCAAGTATATTGTAATATTTGTGATTTTTGAATAATATATTAGATAGCTTTTGGAGTGTGGGGTTTTTCTCCTGAAAGGGTTTTCCCCACGTAAATCACTGTGTTGTAGAATGGATGATATTTGTGTTTATTTATGTTTACATTTATGTAAATATTAAAGATCTGTAATTTTTTTGCATTATCCTCATCTCAAGATTAGTGTATGAAGTTGTTTTGCTACCTTATCTTCCTTACAAGAGAGAGCTTGATGTTATTGTGGAATTTTTAGATCAACATAAAAAAATGCACAAACTTGATGGAAAGCACACTTGATATTTAGTTATTTTTCTATATTTTTTTACAAAAAACATCTTTGGGCATTCAAATGCAAGTCCAACCCTTTGAGTTGTATTCTCAAGGAAAAACATCCCTAAGAGTTGGTAGTTTCCAAGGTAAGTTATAATGCAAGTGTGTTATGACATGCTTTCTTTACATGTAGAAAATAAAAAAGTATTCTAATTTTTTTTTATAGATAGAAATCAAAATATGCTCACATTATGGATCACTAATGATCAAGCCACTATCAAGTCACAACATGAGCACATCATAATGTGAGCATGCTATAACACACTTATGCTATATGAATAATGAACCAAAAAGTAGTTTTGGCCAAATTTTGGTCCCCCATATTTGTGCACAGAATTGTAGCCACCATAACTTACTATGCCTAATATGAGAACCAACTGTATGATTACTACGTGCTATCACACATAGTCTTCCATGCATCCCTAAATACCCTCTAGCTACATGAAGTCCAATTGATATACAAACTATTAAATACTTATGAACTAACAATGCATGCAACAAGCATTACTTTGGCCAAAGTTTTAAATATAATTTTGTTCTTAATCACATTTATGCATATCATATATTCACACACTATTATCTCTTACTTGAATTAAAAGCATAAATAAAACATAATCTTTAATAAAGTTAGATAAACATTGAAATTGTATTCATAAACTAACATAATGAGGATTAGTTCCTATCACATACAACTTTAGAAAGAGTTTAAGAAATATTGTTTAATCAATAATTTTAGTATTTCAAACATGTATATTCTATTCACAATTGAATAAATATCTTAAATGCATACTCACACAATAGTCTATTCACTTGAACAATATCCTATGGGACTATTCATTTAAATTATTATTATATTTTCCTTTAATATAACTTAAGATGACTAGGAAAATGCTATATGAAAAAAATATAGATATACAACTGCATGACTATAATGAACAATGCTTAGATAGGTCAAAATGACCTGGAAATAATTTACCAAAATAAACACTATCAATTTCAATTAGGTCATAATGACATCGAACTAGTATTTTTCTATAAAATCATATCAATATCATAAAATATGCTTAGGTAGGTTGTATTGACGTTTAAAATATTTATATGGTCATTGCTAGTTGTGAAAAATATACTTAGTCAATTTAAATGCACATAATCTTATCAATATTTTAAGCCAAGCTAAGGTAGGTTGTAATGATCCTTAAAAAATTTAAACAATCATTAATAATCGTGACTATTATACATACTCATTTTAAATGCTCACAAACACATTCATTTGCGCCTTTCCCATTAATGATGAAACAAACAATACTAATCACAAAACCCATCTATTCATCTATAACTAGAAAAAAGCTCAAAATGGAGCAAAGACAAATTATAGATAGATTTTAGTGAGCTAACAAACAATTTTTGACTATACTATAAAAAATTAGTAGATATACAATTATAAACCACCCAATAATGTAATCAAAACTTTTTCCATTGTTATGAAATACTACATACCTATGAGTAATCACTTCCACTTCTCTCTACTTCACCTATGAATTTTTCCCTAGATTAAAAAAATGCCAATAGTTCCTTCCAAATGGATAACACCAAACTAATAAAAAAAATCATGTGTACCATAAACCCCCATTTCACTAGGAATAAATTCCACTTTATATATAGTGGTGTCATAAATTCAATGCAAAAATTCCTTGAACTAAAATTGCCCCATTCACTAGGGATTTCATAATTACAAAAATCCCTTCTTCATTTATTTTATCACTTATTGCTCCATTTTCGGGTTTAAGAAACCTTCTAGTTTTAAACCAACTTTCCCAATCACTTTATTTAACAAAAAATTGAAAGAATATAGGTGGTAATTATTGCACAACAAAGTTATATACCTTTGCATTACGAATGAAAGATTATTAAATATTCAAATTACAAAGAAAAATTGCATAACCATTTTAAATTGAATTCAATGAACATCTAGAATAATAAGACATGACTTGTATTTGATGTAGACTATAACACAATGTATAATTATGTGCCAAAAAATGATACTATGATTATGACACTTAATGATTGACTACATGCACTAAATCATACACAACACTTGATGATCACTTATATGTATTGAATCAAACATGATACTCAACAATTGAAAAAATTCACTGACCATACACAAGACTTATAAATCATGGAAATGTGTGTCCATTCTCAAAAAGCATGATACATTGGCCTCCTATCCTTAATTTGTTACTCTCCTAGATGATGATCTCCCTCTTCAAATGAGAGGGGTAAACTATCCCTACATCCACCTCATGACCACAAAATAGTAGTTAGTCCATAAACTCATCAAAAATAATAATCACTAATAAAAAATAATTTATAAAATATCATGTAATTACTATAGTAACTAGTGCATAATAATATCCATAAATGTTTAAACAATTTTTAAGGATCAAACATAGAGTCAAGTTGACACAATTAATGTTGGGAAGTAAAAAAGGATATTGTAAACAAAACATACAAAAATATGACATTGGTTATTCTATAAACAAAATGAAAATATATCTATTCCATGCATGTATTAAAAAAATTCAAATATTTAAATTTTCATCTAGTTTACCATATCCAAAATAGGCTATGAAAATCTTGATCACATAAAATTTCATTTTCTCCTGATTGAGCCACTTTGCAACTACATGTTAGAAGTCCTATCTTTCTAAGGTGATATATTATGATCTAGGTAATCAAGAAAATATTTTAATTTGAGATTAAAATAATTACAATGCTCCCTAACCCTAAAAGAGCTCTCATACTTAGATTCCTAAATTAATAAAAATGTAGCAAAAATTTAAAGAAAATTAAAGAGAGCTCATATATAGAAGTTGGAATTAGAGGCATCTCCATCAAGACTATAAAAATTCAACTAGCAATAGAGCAATCCCCAACTTCAATCAATATGTCTGCAAATTGACATGTATAAGTATCTATAGACCAATGTTTATTTTAGGTGTCAAATTATCTATAAAACTAATACCTCTCTCATATTTGAAAATACTAAAGTAAACACTAAAAGAAAAATCAATACACATGCACATAGAACTTAGTTATTTGATACAAGAAAAAATAAAGGAAAAGATTGAATTTATCAAGTTGACATAACATTTTCCATGTAATTGAATTCATGTATTTACATCCTGTTCTAACTAAATATTACATGTCTCAATTGACAAACATTGCATGTGTGATTATTTTTCACTACATCCTAACATATGGTTATTTAGCATCTTATTCAGAAAATGTTGAACTTTAATCTATTTCATGTTATGAATCTAAAGAGTTATTTCCTCTTTGCTATAGGTAATAGTATACAAACCTCCCCAAGGGTGATTGATATATTCAAAGATGAAGAATCGTGGGTATTTAAAGGGATAATAAACTATTATTTTGGTGCAATCTACTTCCAAATAAAATGCTCTATAGAGTTGTAGAACTCCATATTCCCTATCTCCTTAAATAAACATGAAAAAAGCTAGAAGGTCTTAGAGACAACAATATCCCAATCTCTTATAACAATCTCTTTAGATTAGAAACTATCACGATCAAAGGTATCATCCAACAATAATCAAGAATATGATAACAATTAAAAAGATGATAATGTATAATCTATACTTGTTATACATATCATTTTTACCTTATATCTTGTCATATGTGTGTGTGTGGGAATTCACAATGTCAAAATTTAGGGTGATTCACTTATTTGCATTAATGCTATGTAAGAGAAAACCATGGTAGAAATAAAAAACTATCTCGATCATATCATTCCCCTATTAGACAACTTACAAAATTATTCTATCAAACATGTCTACTAGGAGGAAAACTTGATTGTTGAATCTCCTACCAACCATGCCATCGATCAAAAGATAGAAATCATCATTTTGAATCAAAAAGAGAATTGGGATCACTTAGAAGAGATTTCATAAACCAATGTCTACCAAACAAGTATTTGAGCTCAATCTGAACCTATGTTAGATGCAACTGATGGACTATTTCACAGTCTTTTTACCTTTGAGACAAATCTCATTGCTGCTTAAGTGTGGAGTTGCAGGCCGATGGGAGTAGACTATCTAGGCCTTCTCAATGAATAACATGAAGAGAGATTTTGATAGTTATATCGAGGTTTGTTGTTCTTAGGTCTTACAAACTACAAAGTGGCTATAAATTTGAAAATGATGTCAATGTATAAACTTCACCTCTGATTGATGATGTAAATTATACTTTATTTAATATAAAAGAAAGTTGTCCCTTTGACAACAACTTGCCAACTATATATATATGTACATATACATATATACATACTTACAATTTCATTCAAAATTTTAATAAAATATATTTAACTTATCACTTAATCCTCTTACATTCACCCATCAACATAACCATTGCTACTTCACATGGTACAACTACTAGTCTATAATAGTGGTAGAAGAAATACCAAACACTACAAGCAATTAGCAAAACGAAAAATACTCATTTGCTACTATAATGGTTTGCAAGATTGTTTTGATTAGTAGAGAAAAATAGATTTTGGAGGGATCTAAAACCCATTACAATAGGTTTTGAAGGGACCCAAAACCCTTTAAAAGTAGGTTTTGAAGGGACCCAAAACCCTATCAAAGAACGCTGCAAATAGATCAATCTTAGACAACCAGGAGCCCAACAACATTTGACGCCACAAGATAGAGTAGACTATTCATACTGCAAAGATTGTTATTAATCCTAGCGGATAAGCTTTAGTAATTTCTATAGTTGCCAGGAAACTCCATTTTGGGAATATAGACAACGTAGCAATCCCCGTACCCAAAATTTCTGGTAAATCATTTACATATAAAATAGCCGTCTCCTTATTCATTTAACTCACGTACCCTAATTTGATTGGTGTCCCCATCCTCGTACCAGTAGCAGTACACTGCGTCTCCCGACAACTATAGTAATTTTCATATAACCGTAGAGAGGATATATAGATAAACATCAATGCGGCTGTAAATTCTGGACTAGGGCAAAGTGCTACAGTCTCTTCCGAAAGTAACATTCATGATTTTAGGTAGAGGGGAATCTAACAAAGTATTAGCCAATGGGAGATAGGTAGAGGGTTGTTGAACTTTGGCTCCATTCACTCTTGACTAGGACCAAATGCTCTCACCCATTGAGTGGGAACGTCCTTTCCCAAGACTGGAAGAGTATATTAAAAAATCCTCTAATTCTAATCAAATTCACATAATTCACATAAGGTACGCTATCCTTGTGCACAAAATCCTCCAACCCTCATAAATCTTAAGTAAATAAAAATAAAGCATCAAATATTAAACAAAAAAGAATGCATATTATTGTATCAACAATCTTAATTAGAATATTTATAATATTATCTTAAAAATAGGATAATAATATAATATAAATATATTATCATAAGGGACATATCTGTTACCATGAGAAAAATCATTATATACCTTGAATGCATTCCAACATAACACAAATATATTTAAAAAAAATAAAAAAATGAAATAATTCAAAAATATTTTTTTATATAAAATTTATTACAAAATCCTTCATTTTATATATTTACTATTAAATATATTTAAAAAAATTAAAAATACAAAATAATTCAAAAATAATTTTTTATATAAATTGTTACAAAATCCTTCATTTTATATATTTATTATTAAATATTTTACAAAGTTGTTTCATCATCTTTCATTATTTATTTATATATAACCATTTTTTAATTAATTTTTTAAAATTTTATATTGATTAAACACCCTTAATTATTATATACTTTAAAAAAAAAAACCCTTACACCCAATTCATCTTCTAGGGAGAGTTTTGTTTTAAAATGTTGTCCTACGTTTTTCCTTCGCCGGAGTATTTAGAAGAAAATATCCCAGCATGTTTATTCCCGTATGAAATGTGGAGTTAAAAAGTCACTTTAAGAGTGAAAACGGAAATACAAAGTTTACGGAACGGAATCTATCAAAAAAATAGAAACATGCAAATGATAACATACGGAAATGTCAGTGAATGGGCCCGGCCACCTAAGCGCTGAGCGCTTAGTGTATGACGTTTAAGCCGGGCCATATTTTAATATTGTGGTGATGTGCAGCTGGTTTTCTTATATATATATATATATCAGACAGTTCAACATTCAAATATTAATTTTAGTCTAGTCTACCATTGACCATTGGTTCAAAGGTCGGGTTAATGTTTCAAGTACAGCACAGTGTAAACAACACGCGCCATAAACCCAATGAGAATATGCTCTTGTGGGCACTGATTAGATTTCAACGAGTTCTGAGATTGCGTGTATTATCGAAACATAATGTTAGTCCACATTTATTAGGCTTTTTGGGAATTTTGGGAAGTGTCATTGATTCTAGAAGTAATTCAGTCATGGATTCTAGAAAAGAGTTCAGCGTAGTACGACTTAACTGATCTTCACAAGATTTAATTGTGGAGAAAAAGTGTAGAATAGTGATACTTTAGTTATTGCATAAACCATCATATTTGTTTTTAATCCTCTGCTGAAAGGTACCTACGTTAAAGCATTTTATAACGAGCGTAGAATTTCAACAGGCAAATCCAATGTTTTCAATTAGTTGTTTTCAAATCTAATCTACTCACGGTAGAATCAGATTTGTTTTTTGAAATGGTGCTAGGTATTCTTATGTCGGTGCGGTTAACGTTAAAATTAGATTAATTGTCAAAAAAAGTTGTATAATAAATTCGAGTTCATTTTAGTCCCACATTTTGTAATAATATCATCTCCAGACAAGTATATAAGGAAGTATTTGGGTAAAGAATTCCTCAACACGAGCTTTACTCGATTTTGGAACTTGGAAATTAGTGAATCAGTCGAGTCTAAGAGAAATGTCGGAGAGGTGTACCTTTCAAGTTGGAGGTGTCTTTCAAACGGAGAGACAGAGAGCAGAAATCCAGAGGCTGGAAGATACTCCTGGAATTGCAGAAGTTGTTATCAATATCGAATCGAAGACGGTAATGTTTAGGCACGACGCAAGGGTTACTGTAACTCAGATAGGTGTGTATGTGATTACTATTTGTGCATCTTGCTTTATATTGCATATTCTTAGCAAAGAGCTTGTTCTTGTGGCAAAGTGTAAATTTGATTTCAGTCGAAATAAATTTAACAAAATTCGGTAGGATTTAAGTGTCTGGAGCAAATCTGTCGATTGCCTGATAGGAAGGAGATCGGAAGGTCGAATTTTGAAGGTTCGTCTTTTGTACCGTGCCGGCTGCTTATTCTCTTTCCCGCCGCTCTCCTAATCCTTAGGCTTTGGCCCGTGCTCAATTTCTGGGCTGGTGATTGGATCGATAGGGTTCTTCTCGAGCAAATGATTGAATATCTGATCTGGCGAATTAAGCGATTCTGTCTGTGTGAAAAGGAATAGTTTATCATAGACCTTTTCGATGTCAAATCATGGAACCCCTCTAGATACCATTAAGGATCCCCTTGCAAAACCCTAAGATAGGATTCTCAAATTCTCGTGATGATTGTGAGATGGTTTACCACGGCCGGCTTAAAGCTGCCTAAGTGAAATTAAATTGTTTGTCATGGCCCCTCTTTTACCTGTTATTTAGTAGAAATTTTATTCTTGTTAGGTTTTTGGATTGATTTTCAGTTGAAGTTTTTGAACTGTTTTTCTTTGTAAATTTAGAACTATTTACAACTGTTATTCATATGCTTTCTTCTTACAAGCTATTATCTGATTATTATCAAACATTGATTTCCTAATATAATGTTCATGATCATTTTTCTTGTTGTGTTGGTTGTGTCTGCTACAGAAAATACGCTGAGAGAACTGGGCTTGAATCCCTCTCGCAGCAGGACAGCTGTAGGAATCTAATGTAAGGTATACTGTTATTAATCTTTGAACTTAACTAGTTTTTAATTGATATATAATCTCTCTTTGTTTCTACTAAAGAATTTTATTTACCAGTTTAGGTTTTCGTCAACTCTCTGGTGTTATTTATTTTGCAGGAAATAATCTGTGATGGGCATGGCACTGTACTTGAAGTATTATTACTAATAGATATCATATGAATGAATATAATTCAGGCAGCCTTCTCTCACTGCCATAATATTTCCTTTCCTCAGAGTAATGTAATACCTAGACTAGATACTCTGAAATCATCTGAAACGCTGATGTACGAATATGGATAAATATTCGAAGTTGATAGTGTAACAGCTTTTTCAGATTTAATTAAAAATATCGGAACTCTTTTGGCCAATTATTAGTAATGGCAGAAGTCAATTCGTACACTACTAAATTGCGTTCCCATTCATAGCAAGATCGTTTACAGTTTTGCGTTCAATGGAAAGTCAATTGCAGTATTTTTCAAGTAGAATATTTTCTGTTTTAGGAAGGCAAATGACTAAATGCCTCCCATGTTGATGTGTTGTGTGTCTAAATTTGAAGCCAAAGTTTTTTCAACAGCAAGATTATTTTAGCTAGCTATCTTCTATATTTATAATTGAAAATATATTTTAAATTTAGTTAACAATTAATTGTTTTCTAAGAATTATATGTAATATTAAAATTAATTTCTCATCAAAACAGTATTTTTTCATATAGTACGATATAGAGAATAACGTTACCCCTTTATTTATATTGTAGACATGAATATTTCTTTATTTAAATTAATGAAATTATAGAACGCCCCACAAGTCGTTATTGTGTGAGCTAAAAAGATGTTACAGATTTAAATCTTCAGAAATAATATTTTACACATTAAATTTTGGTGTTGCTTAGCGAAAAAGGAAAATATCTTGTGAAGTCAATCATTCTTTATATTTGGTTATGATTTTCAAATTTTGTACAATTGTTTATGGGAATGTCATTCATCCACATAGCATGGATGACATATGCTGAGTTGGCCTAGTGGTGGAGAACTTGTACTCTTGAAAGAGAGGTCACAAGTTCAAACCCTGCAGGGGCTAGGGTATGTATGCTTCATATTGTGGAGCACGAGTTAGGTGCCTCCCCTATATTGGGAGTATGAGGTAGTCCCATATACCGTAAGCCATCTGTAGACCCAAAAATAGATCGCTTGGTATCGTGGACTATAAAAGGACCTTTCCTTTCCATTTTTCAAGAACTTCAAAATGACTTAAACCACTTAGAACTAATTTATGTATTTATCTTCAACCTAAAATTTGATGGTCATCTCTCTTTCATTTCAAAAATTTAATAGTTTTGTTATTTATCAACTTTCAAGTTTTAAATAAAATTTCAAATCATAGTGTTTTATGAATAGTGTATTTAGAAAAGGTAACTATTTAGATTTGCGATTAATGAATGAATGATTAGTGTAAGTTTTTTAATCTTTGAATTATAATATTTTATTTGTTTTGTGTGGGGTCGAGTTTGGAGATCAAAATTAAGTATGTGCTTATAGATTTAATTTTGATAATATATAACGTTACTTCTAAGTTCACTAGATTTTCCTTTTCTTCTTCTATCATTTTTTGATATCTAAGGGTGAGTGGTATTTAGAAATACTTTGGAAGAGTTGTCCTCATGTTACAAGAGACATGTTCTCCTAGGCCAACCTATGAAAATGTATGTACATTATTGAAGACAATACTCTTCAAACATGTATATATCCTAGAATGCTCACACCAATCGAAATGTTACAACATAAATGATATGTGAATAAGCTCAAAGGATGAGAAGATTCTTGAATCTTAACAATGAATGGATTGAATTTCTTTAATACAAGGGCATAACAATAAATTATTTAAATTTGTATTTAGCCTTCCCTTAGAAAATAGTTAAATAAATGTGGATAATAGTACATGGAAACATGCACATGTATAGGTGTAATAAATTTATTCACGAGGTAAATACATTGGGATGTGTTAACATATAAACAATGTATAGGATAATTATATATGAATGTGTGTAATGGATAGATAAATGACACAAGGGAAGGGAATCAACTTTGCACAAAATTATACCGATGTGAATATGTCAAAGTATCAAGACACTCTCCACCAAACATACATAAAAATAAATGTGAAATGACATGGATATATAAATTTCACCATTATAAATTTATTGAAGTAATATTAAAATTTGTAAATAATAGATTTAATTTTAAAATAAACATATTCTTAATAATAGACATAAATGATACTTATAGAATTTTATTAATCATTACTATTAATACTAACAAAATAAAAATATTAAAATTTATGATAAAATACTAAAAATCACTATTAGATTATAACAACTAAAATAATTAATTTTTTTTGACTCATTTCATAAATCACAACATCTTGTCTATTGGGTTATAGAATATGAAACAATCTTATGGATGTTAGAACATCAAACCAATCATAATTGGGAACAAATTCATCCTCTTGATACAAATCCAAATCCTTCATCCTTATCTAACACAATAAAATTAGAACATAACCACATAAATTTCCAAAAATTCTATACCCTTCTGTTCATATTTCTCTTATCTATTATATACATAAGCAACCTATTCTTATTTCTTTAATTTAGAATATAAAACTATAATTGTTTAATCTAAATGAGCACATATGAAAAATCTAATGATGATTGGCCAATCCAACTCATTGCCTTGTGTGTTATTAAATATAATATAATTGGATTTCAATTAAAATATTTAAGATAAAAAGTACTATGTCAACCTTTTCAGACTCTTCATTTCTCATTTCTATTTTTTTGTATTAATTATAGTGTATCAATAACAAAAAAAGACTTTACTTCATCATATTACTAGTTGTTTCAGTTTTGTATTGCCATGTAGGCTGAGGTTTAAAATGTAAATTTTGGCTCTATCTATATAATATTCCAGTTATTACATTTATCATAAGAAACTTAGAAATTATGGTTCTCACTGCATCTATCCATATCATAGCAGCCCAAAGGAGGAGCTATTTGTGAAAAAATAGAGTTGGATCTAACTATCTCATTTGTTCCTTCATCATCTTGGTTCTTGTAGAATTTGGAACCTCCCAAGCCTAGGTCTTTTTTCAAATTTTTTAGCTTATACTTCTTGTTATATTTCCATTGATAATCCACATAGTTTTTTTCTAAAATGGATGTTCTCTTCTATGTTGAAAGGCCAATGCCTAGCATATTTGATCTCACCTTTGGTTACCTCTACTTTTTCATCCTTCATCAACTTTATAAATTTTTCCTTGGACATCTCCATTGTCACTGTAACCTACACAAACAAGTTGTGAAAGATTACTCTTCTATTATACTTGGTAAGTACCTCATCTTGCCTTGATTTTTTTCTTCATTTCTATCTTTCTATAAAACCATAACATTCTCGTAGATAAAGTAGCCAAAACAAATTAGTACATTTCTTAATTCCTATTTGACCAAAAAAAATTTCTTGTTTTTTAATCTCTCCTAAATCACTCCATCCACACAAGTCTACATATACTAGATTTCTTTAGAAAAAAACATTCAAAAAAGATATGATCAGTGTTTTCAAGTCTTCTACAAATCCCACCTAATTATGTATTGAATACATAAGGAAAACAAGGTAATTTTTTTAATAATATGATCCATTTAAAGAAATCTTTTTTAGGTTCTATTACCCCATTCCAAATCCATTTAAATATTTTTTTCTAGTTTGTTACCCCATCTTTACAATTCCAACACTTGTTAACATATTTAGTTATAGTATTTAAATTACCTAACATACTATAAATTCTTTCTGGTTTTATTTTAAATAATTTTGTGCCATTCTTCCATCTAACACTAGACAACCTATCACAACAGGAGTCACCACAACAATCATTATTATTGGAAGAAAGTTATATATCTTTCCCTAACTCTCTCAATACTATGTATGTTCTCTAATGGGAGGAGGGGAGATCATATTTAGTACTTAGAGAAACCCATGTTTTGGGATGAATATTGCATAAAATATCATTAAAACATCTAATGCATTTCTTTGCCCAAGCTTTAGCAAAGCAACCTTGTAATAAGGTAAGAGGCTTATTTTTATGTTGTAAGTTCAACCATATTGATCTATTGAAACAAATTTTACCTATTTCTTTGTCACTCATTCCTCTATTGTCTAGCAAGTTCCTTACTTGTTCCCATGCCTTCCGAATGGTTTTGAACATATTTGAGCCATTAGGAAGAGCATGCAACTTTCCTATTAGTATGTCATATAAAGGATTTTTTTCCATTATTTTCCTTTTTTGGTACAACCTATAGGATATTATTCTTGATTAAAAAATTTCATGGCTCTTCTCCTACCATTGCATTAATGATACATTTAACAACAAGGGAAATTCCCTATTTTTTAAAGTCCTTTAGACCCAAACCACCTATTTCTTTGTCTAGGAAATACCAATCTCAATTAAAGACATGTTTCTTTTTGTTTCCTTTTCCATCTAACCATAGGAAGTTCCTTATTTTATTTTATATTCTTCAAGTTAGTAGCTACTAAATAGCTCCAAACTAAAGAATAGTAAAAAGTATACGAGGATTTTTTTTTTTTGGATGTATTTGCATTCTTCTTGCTAATGTTAAATATTGCCTGTTCGAACTCTCAATTTTTTAATCTTACTTTTTACCCAATTCCACATCTCTTTTAAGTAAGGGTTAACTACAAAGGGAATTCCCAAGTATATTACTTGTTTTCCTGGGCTTCCCCAATGAATTTCATATTTGTTGATCCAATTGGGGGGGATGGTTTCCCAACTTAGCATTACATATTTTTCTTTGGAAACTTTTACCCCTTGAGGCCTCACAAAATATATTCAATTTTTGCATTAATATTTCTAGGCTATCCTTATCTAGATTTACAAAGATGGTTGCCATCTAGAAAATGTATATATTTAATAATTCACTATAATTAGGAAACTTTAATCCCTTTACTTTGGGACTAGTTGAGGAATATCTTAATAGATAAAAAATGGCTTTAGAGGTAATTACAAATAGGGAAGGGGTGAGGAGGCACCCCTTCCTAATCAATCTATGGAGATAAATTTGGTTTGTTAAATTACCATCTACATCTATCTAAGCATTTACATCTTGCAATAGTGTATCCACCATTTTGCAAAATTCCTTTGGGAACCCAAAAGAATCTAAGGCCATAAAGAGAAAAGGCCATTCAATATAATCATAGGTTTTCTCAAAATCTAATAAGAGCATTCGAATGTTTTGGTTGGAAGATATTTCCCATTCCATAGCTTCCCAGCTTAAATTATCAAGATCTCTAGTATATATCTTCCTTTAATAAACCTTTTTTTGGATGTAACTGATGAATGAGGAGAGATTGTCTCTTAATCTCAAAGCTAAAATCTTAGAACAAATATTGAGTAATGTAATTGGTTTCCAATTTTTAGTTAAGGTCTTATCCCCATCTTTGGGGATTATTTTTATTATTCATTTTGTAATATTTTTACCTAGGGAACCATTATTTTTAGCTTCATTGTAGACTAGACATGAGTCCTCACTAATCCATCTTATATTTTCCTTATAAAGTTCAATAGGTAACCCACCCGCTCTTAGGGATTTATCAAGACTAAATGTTTGGATGGTATGAGATACTTCTTCCTTAATAATCTCTTTCTTAAGTTTGACTACTGTGTCATTTGAGATTTACTTTGGGATTAGGTTTTTACAAATTTCTCTAGCTTTAAGATAATGGGATCCATTCTCTTCAGAGGATAAAATATTTTCTTAAAAAGAAGGAATTAGTTCTAAAATTCTTTTAGGTTAGAGATCAACTTATCTCCTTCCTAAAGGTAGTTGTGTCATTTGAGATTTACTTTGGGATTAGGTTTTTACAAATTTCTCTAGCTTTAAGATAATCAGATCCATTCTCTTCAGAGGAGAAAACATTTTCTTAAAAAGAAGCAATTAGTTCTAAAATTCTTTTAGGTTAGAGATTATATTATCTCCTTCCCAAAGGTAGTCAACCTTTTCTCTAATACCTTTTTATTTTATGTAATTGAAGAATTTTTTTGTTCCTTTATTCCCATTGTTTAAGCAATTTAATTTTTCTCTTTTCTTTAAACCTTGGATTTTCCTTGCTCAAAGTTTCCTCAAATATTTTTTACTTCTTATTAGCTCTTCATTTAGGTATTAATAGGGTTAAATTAAAGTTTCAATTCTACATTGAATAGCCTTTCCTCGAGAGAGTTTTCAAATTTCTTGTTATCCATTTTTTTTTTCTATAGTCTAGAAAAGAGTAGTCCAACTTTTGACATTTTAATTCCATTTTTCAATCTAGGTCAAGTCTTTTAGCATCAATTTGTTAATTTATCTCACAGTATAAATGACGTCATTGCAACATTCACCCCTTAATAAGCTCAACTTTAGAAATATTTTTCTTCATTTTCTACTCTTTATGAGTTTGGTTTTCTATTAATATTCTATAGCTAATAGGATGGTGATCAAATAAGGTAAAAGGGTAAAATTTTACTTTGGATTCTTTCTCTATTTTGTCAAAAAAAGTAATCTCTATTTACATAGAATCTATCAATCCTAAAATAAATTATTTTGTTACCTTTCTATGCATTACACCATGTATATACCATAGTATTAAATAGAGTATTTTTTATCTCCTTCTAGGGGATCATATAGTTTTAGTTTATTTTTTATTTTTTCCTAGAAATATTTTTAATTTCCTTTCTAGTATAGATCTAGGCCTCCAAATTTGTCTTGTTTATTTTTCTATCATATTAAAATCACCCCTACAATCCAATGAATGCTTTGTAGTTCACACATCCATTTCCATGGGTTTATTCTTTCTCTTTAGTCATTGGATTTATATAGTGAAGATTCCAAAATTGTTATTGTCCATTTCTATGATAATCGAAACTATCCTATTGCAGGGAGAGATACCTCTATCAATTAAAAACTTAGACCAATAATTGGCTAAAAGGATTGTCTCATCCTTTCTCTTGACATGATTGCTATAAAATTGGGTTGCTTCTTCCATTAGATTCTGTGATTATTTTCAAGTGTAAATTTAATTGCTTTAACCTCTTAGAGGAGGACATCACCTTTGTTTTTTTCCATATTTAAATATATTCTAACTATGTATTTTGTGTTAGGGGACTCAAGTCCCTTGACATTCCAACTTGAGCAATTAAGGAACATCAACCTCCATATTTTGAGGTTCCTCTATATGATTCCTAAAGCTTTCAAAGCATTTAGGTATACTTTATTATTTTCTTTTAATATTCCTTTTAGGGTATGGATCTATTTTGAGTTTCCTATATTGCTTCTTTCTTCTCATTTTATTTTTGAGCCCTTCTAGTTGTACATATAGGCCTATGCTTTCCTTATGTTCATAATTTTACATTAGGGGGATCAACTTACTATTCTCTAGGAAAATACTCTGTTATAAGACCTTATCAAAAGAGATGTGGATAAATTTAGCTTTTGGGGCCTCTTCATTGGTGCAACACCTTTTTTTTCCATTACCATCAAACTAGTTAGGATTTATTTCTCTACCTAGCACTCCCTCCCTCCCTCTCTATCTCTTTCCCTTCCTCCTCTCTCTACTTCTCTTTATCTCACCCATCCCTCTTGTTAGAAGGTCAAGGGCTAGAATAGATCTTATCATAGGCTATTGTAAAAGGTTCATGGAGGATAGAAAAGACATTTGTTGTAATTAGGAGTCATGTCCCTTCATGGTAATGCACCTATATATGCAATGTAAATGATATGTAGAAGAGAGATATATAAATGTGTAGATATAGATATATAGATATGTAGATAGAGATAAAGAGAGACAAATATATGCATAAGGAATATATATGAGTAGAGACTAAGACTTGCCTTCTTTACTTGATGATGATATAATATAAAGGAATATAAGCTGTCTATATATATGTGTGAAGAATGAATGTATTGTTTTTTTTATTAGTATAGTAAGATTTATTTATTCTTTTGAATTCCTCACCGCAAATGCTTGTTTCTCTTACTATATCCTCTAGGGCATAAATTGACTACACAAGATATCTTGAGGTATATATCTTTGGACTATACTTCCTCATTATTATTCCCAACATTGGTTCCATTGTTGGGACCTTGGAAAGAATAGTAAAGAAAGTATAAGCATAAAAAGGAAACGAAGTTAGCAAAAAAAAATTGTAAGACCCTAAGGGCCACCTTTGTGAGAGGGGGTAGGGCATTAGGGGATGAAAAAGGGAAAGGTAGGAGGGATCTGAAAAGATCCTTGAAAAGATGCAACTATTCAAGATTTCCCTTCAAAAACAAGATATATATATATATATATATATATATATATATATATATATATATAGAGAGAGAGAGAGAGAGAGAGAGAGAGAGAGAGTAATGGAAGTCCAAAACTAGAAAACACACAACAAAAGAAAAAGAGAGATAAGTTTGAAATCATTAATTTTGGGATAGAAATGAACACAAAAGAAAGGAGAATAAAGAAAATTGGGAAAGACAAGAAAGATAACACAAAAGAATGGAAGAGGCAGAGAAAAGGGCTAAGGGACAAAACCTAGAGATTGCAGAAGAAAACCAAAAAAAGGGAGTGAGTGCATCATTGAGGGTGCTACTGAGTGCGCCAATTTGGGTGCTACCAAAGAAGAAGAAGAACAAACTAGTGTGGGTGTTGTCATGAAGGATAGAGAAGAGATTCTGCATTTAGGTTCTAACATAAGCAACATAAATCAAATCATTCAAAGCATAGAAGTTTAGGAATTAAAAATTATGGGAAGTTAAAAAAAAAATGGAACAAGTGATAATAAGAATCATAACACCTCCTAGCGATAAGACACCAGTTATACACCCAAAGTGTATAGACACCCAGGTAAATAGGAAATTGTCACTGCTAGAAACTCCAATATAGAAAATTTGCAATATAATATTTGATGATAATTAATTGGAAGAATTAGTAAGCACAAGTGTATCAAAGATAAGAAATGAAGATGCATTAACTAATCAGGAGAATTATAGAAATTTAACACCCTATAATAGAATGACACCATCCAATAATCAAATTACACTAACGAATAGATAAACGCCTTAAATAATGAAGAGGAACTTTAAATAGATGCAACCCCCATCTACTAGGAGTCACCTCTAATGACAATAAAAGAAAGAAAAATTTCAAGAGAAAAAGTAGAACAAAATTTAAGACAAAAAAGCACATGAGAGGAAAATAGAATAGATACATCAAGAAAACAATAATTTGATATAGGATACACAGATAGTAATTCAAAAGAAGAGTCAATCATGAATACTACCATAAAATTGTCAATGTTTAGACAAGATACAACTGCATCAGCTGAACATGTGTTCATCTTAGAATCTTTATGGAAGAGAAAAAACCTAACTGGAAATGACATCAAATTATTTAAATTTGTAGGATCAATTCATGGAGAAATCTTACAATGGTATCAAAAAACCTATCCAAATCATACAATAAAGACTGGGACACAATCAAGCAAGGTTTCCTAGAAAATTTTACCACACTGGAATTACCTATAGAGAGAGTATGTAAACTCTGGGAACTCATGCAACATGAGGATGAATCAATCAAGGAGTTTGAAAAAAGATTTAAAGAGGTCACTAGACGTCTGGAAGAAACTGTAAGTGACAAACAAAAGTTCAATTGGTTTATCTTTAGAATCTTGTCAGAAATAAGAGTAACACTTGATGGAAGATATTTTAACACATCTAAAATTTGTTATGTATTCACCTACCAAATTGAAAATCAATCATGGCACAAATACGACAAAGAAAAATAAAACAAAGAATTGGAGGAACTTAGACTTGATGTCAAATAGTTAAGGCTTCAACGGGATATTATGGCCAAAAAAGACATGTATACACCTAGGCCTAACATATGGTGTGTGCCTACTATGGAAGAGAAGGCCATGGTAGAAATTAATATCCCAAAGAACTAGGGGAAATGAAAGCCAATGTGTTAAATGTAGAATTCTAGACAGTGCCCAAGAAGGTGAATTTAGTCTATTGCAGAATGCGCAAAGAGTGGGATGACCGCGATAATAAAGACTACCCATCACAACTATTTAGGCTAAGAGAAGACTCTACCATAGTTAACAATAAGGACCAACTCATGTAGTCATGGATGGAGGGTATAGATTTGACTATCTAGCCTTACAAAAAAATTCAACACAACACATATAATTAAAATTAATATGTGACTTTATTGATTAAAAACACAAAATACACACATTCCCACAAGCCTTCTCAAATATAGATTACAACAAGCTCCATAGGCCATATCTGTTGGCTCACATTCCAACACATGCTTATTCGCTACTAAATGCAATTTTTTTTCCTAAATCTAATTCCCTAGCTCCTAATTCCATGTTCTATTTGCTTCCTTTCTACTGAATTCAAAGAGTGATTATATATTAGCTCTAAGTATTAGGAGTGATCTATGTTGGCCGCAATTAGGTCCCAAGTTCAATATCCACTAAAACGTGTAGGTGGTCCCCAAGGAATTAAAGAAGCATCAAATGTAGTTGTAGATGGGTGCAAACCTAATTAGGATTGGTCCTGCCCTATATCCATCTTTTGATGAGCCATGAATACTTTGTAAGATATAGGGAGATTCTGCATGTTTCCTCCAATAGGTTTGGGTCAAGGTTGCTCATTGGGGCAATATTTTGGTGAAGGATTCTTTTGAATCGCAGTGCTGAAAGGGCCATCACTTGGGTATCTTGTTGTAGACTTCCAATTCTGCCTTCATTCCAATTTGCAAGGGAAAATTGGCTATTGTAGTAAGATGCAGTATGATTCTCTGGGATGCTCCTGCATCAGACTCCTAGTGTTATTTAAAAAGTGTGTCTCACACATTTCCAGCTTCCAAAATTATCTAAGTTGTTCCAATTCACCTTTTGAAATCCATGTTGCATCCTCTTCTGATCTATCTTTCCACTTGACCCAATATTCCCTATATTCCTTGTTTTGGGTGTTGTGCTTAGTTTGGCTATCAGAATTTTCTCTATCTATTCCAGTTGTTGATGTGATAACTAGTCTTGGTGAGGGGATTTTGTGGTGTCTCCTTTTGACTTTGTTCAATGGAATGGAGAAAGGTTTGAAATGTTAAAGATTGGTGAAATTCCAACACCCTCTGGTAGCTTCACCTCGTAGGTATTACTAAAATCAAATCTTTGGAGGATCTTACATAGTCCAAAATTATTTAGCTTTAGCTTGTTGTATGTTCCTATTGGAAAAATATCCTTCCAGAGATACACCATGACTTCATCTCCAACATCAAACTCTTTATGGCATCTTATAGCATTTTCCTAGAATTTATATTGGCCATTCATGGTCTCTAGATGTTGCTTGACTTGTTTGTGCATAACCTCCATGTGGTCTATAAATTCTTCTACCTTCATACTCCTATCGCCCTTTGAGTTGATGTCTCTAAGTTTCACAACTCCCCTAGGATGTAATTCAGTAACAATCTCAAATGGTGTCTTCCTTGTACTCTGATTTACTGAGTTGTATGCAAACTTTTCCTACAAAATTTTGTTCACTACCTCTATTTTATCCATCTGTCTGGGACTAGAATGTGGAACTCAACTTCAGGTCTATCTTTATCTTCTTCCATAGTGTTCTTCAAAAATATCTAGTAAACTCAGTGTCCTAGTCTGAAACAATGCTTTGTGGTATTCCATGTAGTCTCACTTCTCAGAAGAAAAGGTTGGCAATGTGTACTACATCATGGATCATCTTACAAAGAATGAAATGTGCCATCTTAGAGAATTGGTCCACCAAAAACAAATATGGAGTCATGCCCCCTCTAAGTCCTTGAAAGTCCAAGCACAAATTCCATGCTAATATCCTCCCAAGGCCTTTTCAAAATTATAAGAGCTTGGTATAAATTGATATTTCAGTTGGTCCTATTAGCTACTTGATAGGTCCTACATTCTTTAAAAAACTTCTAGATATAATTGCAAGTCTGAGGCCAAAATTAATTCTTGTTGGAGATTAGTGTTGTCATTGATGTTAACAGGGATATAGTTGCACTATGTTGTCCTTAGTGTTGTCATTGATTCCAACCTATGTCAATCTCTAGTGTGGTGTTGAGCAGGTGCTATAGATGGGGAGATTTTTGTAATCTCTAGTGTGGTTGTGATGAGGAGTTGTGGTGTTGAGTAGGTGTTCCTGGTTCACTTGGTTTCCAATTGCTTTTGAGAAAATTTGAATAAGAGAGTGTACAAGGTGACAAATTTGTGTTCTGCATCGTGCTTCACATTTCTTCATGGTTGAAGATGTGCTTGTGTAATTTGTATAAAATGATCAAAGGTGTTCAAATGTGTTATATCCAAAGTTTTAGCATCTGTATTATATGCAATAGTGGAAGATGTGTTTGACAGTGTATTGGACTGTGAAGAAGGTTGTTTGAGAGAAATGGAATTGCTCCACATTCCTTCATGTTGAGGTTTATTCTCTTGTGGATTTGGGAACATGCTAATATAGTATGTACCTACCTTACCTTGGAGTGTTGTGTGTTCAGGTGTTCCACAAGGTTGGTTAGTGAGTTGTATGTTTGTGGCAATGATGCTAGTTGCATAAGATGAGAGTATTCTCAATTGCAGGTGGTTGCGACAATGCTGCTGAATATTCTGATGATGTTGGAATATTTTGGGATGTTCTGTGATGTTTCCTCATGGTTCGCAAGATGTTTCCAGACTTGGTGAAGAGTGTATTGAATTTTTTTGGTAGCATTAATACAAGTTTGGTTGACTTGGCATGTTAGTGTTACTTGTGGATGTGCTTCGTGCATTATGGAAGCGTGGTGTTGTGTGTTGGTGTGGATTTGGGTCTTGGTTAACCCTTGGTGTGGTTCACCTTCACTTATTTCAACTACAGAATTGTTTGGTGCCAACCTATTTGTTGGTTGCACATTTGAGGTGCATACGCTTCATTAAGTCTGACCTAAACAAGGTTGTTTGTGATCGCGGAGGATATAAAATCAAGTTGAATTATTGGAGATGTCGTAGATGTGAAGTGAGATGTGAATGTGGTCAAATGTGGTGATCTAAGTGTGAGATTAAATTCCTAAGGCTATCAGATGTAGTGAGTAGAAGGTGTCTACATTTTTAGTGTACCTAAAGCTATTGGAGGCCCAGTGAGCCAAAGGTTGCAGATGGTGTAGAGTTGTTGTGGTGGATCTTCCTATTTCTCTGAGGTAGTGAACCTCCTTGTAGTATTCTTCTATTTTCTTCTAATCAGGAGAGTGAGTCCTTCAGAAAGTGAGCCCTTAGTAGTGAGCCATTTATTTTTTTTGGGCAGTGAGCCCTTCTAATAGTGAGCCTGTTGTATTTAGTATTGTTATTCATATATATGTGATCTAATCTTCACCCTGGTTTTTCGTTGTGTGTGCCTTGGAATTTTACCCTATTCTAATGTGCAAAATAACTAAAAATGCAAGTGGAAAAATACTAAGAACACTTCAATGATTAGCCTAAAGAGTGATAAAACAAGGAAAATAGATGAAATGCAAATACAAATCGATTATACCTTCCTTGCTATTGAAGAATCCTTGGTTGGCCCTTGATTTTGATGATTTTGTGTGCTCCTTAGATGAATTTTTGGTGTAGCTAGATGCAATATTGAATATGCAAGATGATCAAAGTGGATGACTAAATGATAGTGAATATTTGAGAATGCAAATTGACAGCATAAGGTTGCTCAAAATGAAAGTGTTCAAAATGCCCTTGAGGAGGGGGTATTTATAGAAGAATTTGAATTCTCTAGAGAATTCAACGGTTGAGATTCATCCAACAAGGTCAAGATGAAGGGCTATGGTGGGTTGAGAACTCACAAGCCCTCACATCTTGACATGTGGATGGTGAAGTGGCTAAGAGGAGATGAGGTGTAAGTGAGGTGGCCAAAGGTACATGAGGTGGAGGAAGGACAAGTACTTGTAGTACTTGATGTGACATTTCAATGATCACAGGGGAGGAAACTTTGGGAGAATAAAAGTGAATTAAAATTCACAATGATTGGAAGAATCTAGTGGATAAGACAAGGTTCCCCAAAAGGTGGGAATTTGTCACATGTGACTTGATGTGACAAGTCAAAGGTTCTAGAAGATGCATGGGAAAAGAGGATTCTTGGAGGAATAAAAAGGAATTAAAAATTCCTTGGGGAATGGGGAGAGTTGACCAAGGTACTGATTAAGATTAATTAATCAGTAATTAGAAGATAAATGAGGATTAGAATCCAACTTGCAAAAGTTGGAGGATGTGACACATCCTAATCAAGGATTAGGCATGTGCACATCCCTAATGAAGAAATTAGGAGATGGATTAGGATTAGATGAAAATGACATGTGAGGAATTAAATAAATGTATTATTTATTTAATTTATTTGATGAGAAAGGATTAAAAGAGTAAAGTATTTGGTATTAATTAAATACATGGAACTAGGCGAGAATTAAGGTATTAATTAAATAATAGTAATATTGCTTAGTAAACTCAAAATAAGAGAATGTTTTAGATGAAAATTATGACAAATTTGGATAAATTAAGTGTCCAAATTTAGACGTCTACATTTTGCCCCTCTTTGAGATGGTGTTACGAAGTAGCATCATTTTAAAGAATATTAAAACATAGAACCTAGAAGAAGATGGTTAGATTGGGAAAGATGCCCCAGTCATTCCATTGAATGATTAGGAAGGGAAAAAGATGATGAAAA
>VDFB02000363.1:42367684-42426323 GCA_007258455.2 Sequoia sempervirens
GATGGTATCTTGGAGGTGGGCTGAGGAGGGGAACATGTGGGGGTATTACTTTCTAGCGCCTATGCAATCACGGGGCATACCTCCACCAACGCCCTGTAAGGATCTAATGTCAAAGTAATTGACATGATGCCCTAACACACACTCAGCATATAATTTTTTTATAAAGTAAAATGGTACATCCAAATTGTTGTTCGATGGTTTCAAAAAAACCATACACCAACGATCCCAAAAGTTTTCTACAATGTCTCTATGAGTGCACCATTTTATAGAAAGTTTTGTTTTATTAACATTAATTGGCAAACTAGTGCGGGGGGTTAACAAATAAAGAGGCTATTTGGGCTTTGGTTATTCCAAGATCTTTCACATCATCATAGGACAATCCACATGCATAATATTCTCTCATGTTTTCTTGCCATGAATGAAAGGCATTATGTTGCGAGGAGAGGGTTTCTATATTTTTAATTATTTCATTCATTGTGTTTGACATCGAAGATAATCGAGGGACTCTTGTATAAACTTCAGAAATGCCCTTAATTGTTGCAATTTTTCAGAAATTAATTCTTGAATTGATGGTACATTGGAGGTGGTGGAGGTAGTGGTGGTGGAGGTGGGGTGGAGGTGGAGGTGGTGGTGGTGGTGGGGTGGAGGTGGAGGTGGAGGAGGTGGAGGAGGTGGAGGTGGTGGAGGTGGTGGAGGTGGTGCATTTTCATTTAATACAAACCCCAGCCATAATGCACGATTCAATATATAAAACAAATCAATCTAATTAAAATTAGACAATATAAATGAAAATATTATAAAAATACCCTAGTTTTTAACAAAAATCTATAAAATTTTCTAATTTTAAATCCAAATACATAAAAAACACTATTTTTAAGTCAAAATCAATTGCAAACATTCAAATTTCATCAAAATCCATGCTAAACTCAAATTTTTCATAAAAAATCTATCAAAACCACCCAACTATTTAGGTCCAACCTTTACTGGGAGAGTTATCAAACCAATTATAGGGAAGCCATAACCATCATGAACTTTTAATCATGCTTTTGATTGTTCATAATCATCTGCATAAAGTTCATGTACATACAATAACTCTTTTTTGATCATATTCACTATGTACATGGGATCGATGAGTATTCCCCTTTTCGGGTTTCCGCAAACTTGATATAAAGACCATAGAAATGAATTTATAGAATCAATATGGCAAAAATGTCAAAACAAAATATTGGTTTTCCTTTTATGATTTTGAATATTAATAATGTTTATAAAGATGGAAAAATCATTATCATCTTCTTCATTATCATTGTATTGAACAAAGTTTGTTGAATATGAATTAGAAATGGGCTTGTAAATATTTGTAAGTATTATTGATTAGGTGAAAAAACCAATTTATTTCCTTTTGTCATTAATAGGTCATCCAACTGGTTGATTAGAATGAGGTCTTGCACTTGGTTATAAATATAGCATCTTTCCATATCATGTAGAGGTGTGCGATGATATTGAAAAATGTTTTGCATTAAAGTTTGGTGGTAAAGGTTTAATTGTTTGAATATAACTAATTTGGAGGAAGTTGAATCATATTCTTGTTTAACAATTGCAACATGATGATCACATGGAGAGAAATTCGAAACAACTATGAAAATTTCCTATCTCATGGCCTAAATTTATATCTAGATTTATGTTTCACGGTAGTTATACGTCTCAATATTATGGCTTGAGTTTGACATGAATGTTTATCAAGTAATGAATTTTTGTTTTTCTTTTTAAATGATTGATAGTTGTTTTGAGGCATGACTTATATGATTGACCAATAGGAGCCTATGAAGGGGTACCTTCATACCAACTAATTGATATTCAATAATCATGAAGGGTTATATAAAAATGTGTTAAGGATGGATATTTCATTAGCAATTTCTTATCTTGAATATTAGGTTGTAAGTTACCTATAAGCACCCTTTGAATGTCAACATCTTGAAGACTATAGGAGAATTTCAAATAAAGGGATTAGTATCATTTCATAAAGTTTTTTATTTTCTCTTTAGGTCCTTGATTACAATGAACTAAATTTGTTAATGTAACTTGAGGACTGATGTTCACTTGAAAGTGTTGGAGGAAATCACTAATGAGTTGTGTAAAGGAGGTAATTGATTGTTTGAAAACATGAACAAAACCAATCCAAGGCCACATCTTTCAATGATCTAGAAAAGAGTTTCACTATGAGTGAATCTTCAAAAATAAAGTCTCTACACAAGGTAGTAAAAACTAACAAATGGTTATTAGGATATTTTTTACCATTGTACTTTCCAAAGCGAGGTATTTCAATGTTTTGTAGTATAGGTGTATTTAAAATAATGAACATTAATGAACTATGTGTAAGGTATTTTGGATGTTTACTATTGGTTTGATTTTGGTTTAAGTTTGAAATTTGTTGTTGTAATAATGTCATGCTTTAAATAAAAAAGTTGATTTATCACAAAATCATTGGGCCACATGTTGTAAGAGTTTTTCAAGTATGGTGAACTAGTATGGAGGAATGGTGGGATATTATATTTCATGTTTAGGAGGGGTGATGAATATGGAGGTGTTATAGGTGAAGGGACAAAACTATTATAATTTCCACTAGAAATTCCTAAGCTTGAGTTCAAACCATTGTTATATTCCATCATTGATGCTATGACTGGAGGTGTAAAGTTGGGAATAGAAGGCATTATTGTGGGAGAGGAAACTTATTTTCCAAAAGGATTTTGAGCATTAGTCAAAAATTTCGTGAAACTAGCTACTGAAGGAATATTAGAATCTACTATATTAGCTAGGCTATGTAACACTTCTATCCCTTCCTAATCATTTACCAACTTCCCAATGCTATCCAAAAGAGGGATTGCTTCTCCATCCAAAGGTTCAATGCTTAAGAATTGTTGAATTCATTGTAGGTCTTTATCCAATTATTCTAGATTATCATTGGGGACCTTAGAAATAACTTATGCCAAGTCCACATAAATGTTAGGTTACAAAAAAGACATGGGTAATGTAGGACTAGGGAGGGAATATAAGATGGATTGGGTAGACATAATACGTTGAGTGAAAGAGTTATAAGAATCAAGCTCAACATTGGCTATGATTGCAACATAGGAAGCCATAAGTCTACAACTACATCTCACGTGGGTATTAGTGAAGTGACACAAGGTCATGAAGCTCATAAATTTTCTACAAGACTCAAAACAATTTAATGCTCATACAATGAAGGGAAAACACAAAATAGTCACAAAAACTAAAATAATTTGCACACACAAAACCCAAAACAACATAAGAATCATAGAGATAGAACTATGATCCAAATCTTTGTCAAAACTGATTGGACAGGGAATTGGCACCCTAGACTGATGAGGTTGATTTTTGTTAA
This sequence comes from Sequoia sempervirens, assembly GCA_007258455.2. NCBI lineage: Eukaryota > Viridiplantae > Streptophyta > Pinopsida > Cupressales > Cupressaceae > Sequoia > Sequoia sempervirens. The sequence goes on from VDFB02000363.1 coordinate 42,371,085, forward strand.
ATTTAAAATCTAAAAATAAGATATAGTATCTGAGGATCCTAATTGAAGATGTTTAGGTCTTCCAATAGGAATACTTTTAGAAATGCACAAAATTTTAATTTTATATACATGCAGCCATAATGCCTGATTAAATATAAAAACAAATCAATCTAATTAAAATTAGACAATATAAATGAAAATAGTATAAAAATACCCTAGTTTTAAAAAAAAATCCAACAAAAACCCTAGTTTTTAACAAAAGTCTATAAAATTCTCTAATTTTTAATCCAAATACATAAAAAACACTATTTTTAAGTGAAAATCCATTGCAAACATTCAATTTTCATCAAAATCCATGCTAAACTCAAATTTTTCATAAAATATCTATCAAAAAACCCTATTTTGAAAACAATCAACTAAAATTAAACAAATCTAATTGAAAATTTGATTAGAGAAAATAAAAAATCAAGAATCTAACCTGTTGCAGATGGATTTGAAATTGGATATCTGATTTGCGCTTTCCATTGTGCGCCCGCCGTGGTTAAGCCGAATGAAAATGAGTTTTGGTCGGTTTCATTCAGCCCGGAATAATATATATATGTTTACAAAATCGGATATCCAATTTTCAAATCTAGGTTTTTGCTTTGCCTCGGTAGTCACCCGAGCCCCATAAAGTCAACTCGGCATTTTCGCATTTTTGAGTCGTAGAAACACGTATTTTTTTCTCCATTGCCACTTTTTGGAATACCATGATCCTGCACATGCCCTCGACAAGACTTTCGTTATCGTTGTCTACGTAATTAGGGTTTCCCTTGACCACTATTGATGAAGGATAAGGATTCATGATGGTGAAAGGATAAAGAGGATGGATAAAAATTTTTGGATGGGAATGGATTAAAGCTCAAATCGGGATTTAGGTCAAGCTCATATCAGGATTGGACTAAAGCTCAGATTAGGATGATTGGATGATGTGATGGGATTGATTCTGACGACCGACACCGAATCTGCTTCAAGATAGAAGTAGATTGATTGGGTCGAAGGTGATGTGGTTGGACTAGATTGGATTGGATTGGATAAGGTTGATTGATGATTGATAAGATCAACTGATGGGTCGGATAGGATGATGAGAGGGATTGAAAAACCCCGTTCGGAGATTATCCTAGGTGACTTAGGATGCTGATTGATTGGATCAAAGGATAAATGGATGATTGTAGCACCGAATCCACCTTGAGATTGAAGGTGAATTGATTGGGCCAATGATGATGATTAACTTAGGATGGATGACAATCATAAGCGGATGTTGATGATGACGATCAGATCAGACACTTAGGTCAATTTGGATAATAACTCAAGATGAAGTTCAAAGGATTTGGATGGGGGAAATGATGATTTGATTGGAGAAATGGATGAAAGAAAGTGGATGAACAAATACTCAAAATGAGTAAATGATTGATCGGGACAGATGAATGATTATTTGGAATGAGTAAATGACAGCTAAGAATAGATGAATGATTCTCAGCATGAGAAGATGAAAGCTCAGAATGAATGATAGATTACTCGAAACGAGTAGATGATTGATCAGGATTGTAGAATGAGAGTTCAAAATGATTGAAGGTGGTGTGAAATGGATGAATGTTCACTTGAAATGAGTAAATGGATGATCAAAATTGCAGAACGAGAGTTCAGAATGACGAAAGGAGGTGTGAAATGGATGAACGTTTACTCGGAACGAGTAAATGAATGACATAACGAGAGTTCAGAATGATGAAAGGAGGTTTGAAATGGATGAAGGTTTACTCGGAACAAGTAAACAGATGATCGGAAAGGGAGAATAACTGTTCAGAATGGATGATTGAAAGGTTGAAATGACTAAAGATCAGATTAGGGTTTTGGTTAAGCTCAGATTGGGATTAGATTAAAGCTCAGATTAGGATTGGGTTGAAGCTTAGAATGATTGGAGGATTTGATGGGATTGATTCTACACCAACTTCTAGAGTTTAAGGGCCGTAAGGTGTTGACAATCAGATTTTTCCAGATTTGGCAATTTTCAAAAATTGTCAAATTTTTCCATTTTAGGAAACCTCATGGATATACTTTTGGGAGTCCAAATTTTTTTCAAGAAATACCCAATATTGAGATAGGATGAATTACCAACTAACATCCCAAATTCTATATATGAATTTCGAGTTATGAGCGAAAATAATTTTTTAAAATGTTGGCAAAAAACATTAAATTGCGATTTTGAGGGTCAAGATGAAAGTTTGAGGCCCCCAAAATGTGGCAAAACGAGTTCCAACGGATTTCTTCGAATCCAATTGGGAATCCACTTGTTATCTCATGACACAACCACCCGTCAAATTTTAACTCAAATGAACACCCGAGTCAAAAGTTATGGCCTCCGGAAGTTTTGGCACAAAAATCAAAATTCTCAAAATGAAGTCTAGATGATTGGGATGGATAATTTGATGCTGGATATGGACTCTAATGATGTTCTAAGTGGCACTTATGTGATTTTGGTGATGGAATGATAATTTTTGAAAAAGTGTTGATGACGGGCAAACGGGTGCTCAAAATAGATGAATGACTCTCAGAATGAGGAGATGGATGCTTGGAATGGATAAAATGGAGCTTTTGGGAGACTTAGAGTGATGAAACAGAGGCTTGGGATGATGAGATAATGGTTGGGAATGATTAAATGATGGTTTAGAGGCTAAACGGATCCAAATGGGGCAATTTCGGGTGTTTAGGAGGGCAAATCCGCCCTTCTGCAGTAAATCAGGGGCGCTTCCGCCTTTCTGCAGCAAAACAGGGGCGCTTCTACCTTTCTGCAGTAAAACAAGGGCATTTTTGCAGTAAATTAGGGGCGTTTTTGCAGTAAATTAGGGGCGCTTCTACCTTTCTGCGGTAAAACAAAGGGCGCTTCCGCCTTTCTGCGGTAAAATAGGGGCGCTTCTGCCTTTCTGTGGTAAAATAGAGGGTGCTTCCACCTTTCTGCAGCAAAATAGAGGGCGCTTTCACCTTTCTGCAGTAAGACAAAGCTTGGTTTTGAAGGAAATAGCTATGGCAATGACTCAAAATGATAAAGTAATTCCAATGTATCAAAGATTTCATGGGTTTTTCACAAGAAAACACTTCAAGCAAACACAATCCTATGATTAATGTTAAGGGTATGGTCAAAAAAGGTCTTAATCTAGGATGCACAAGGCTTCTAGGGAGTCCTCAATATACTCTCGGTACGTGAGGCACAACCATGAACACCAGCCCGTCACAAGCGTGAGTCGGGAACCCCAGCGAGATACTGAAAGGCTCAGACCAACTATTTACGTCTATCTAGGTATCACCCTAGCTTCGACGCTCCGCCAATTACGATGTGACTGGATTGGGGTACAACTTTCATTCTCCCCCCTTTATATACCCTGCCAGTATGCGTGGTTGGAATCGTCCCTTGGGGTGATGAAATCCCCAAGCAGGTCCCACTAGAAAGAAGACACTAACTATTTCCAACTACTCCCCAGGCTCACACGAAGTGCAAGGGGAAAGTGAAAACAAATTAATGCCCCCTTGGGTGACACAATAATAAACAAACACAGCAAGCAATAAAGGTTACTTCCCCCTAATTAGACTATGTTCAAACAACAAGGATAATTTTTTAAAAATTTGATCAAATAGATGGCTCTGCAAGCAAACGTTAGCTATCTTATCCTTCGTTCTTGGTCAATTACGCCATAATATGCTTCCAAACTGTGTTGTTTTGGGGCATAGCCGCCTTTCTGCGATAAAACAGGGGCACTTCTACAGTAAATTAGGGGCGCTTCCGCCTTTCTGTAGCAAAACAGGGGCGCTTCCACCTTTTTGCAGTAAAATAGGGGCGTTTCTGCAGTAAATCAGGGGCGCTTCTGCCTTTCTACAGCAAAACAGGGGCGCTTCCACTTTTCTGCAATAAAATAGGGGCATTTCTGTAGTAAATCAGGGGCGCTTCTGCCTTTCTGCAGTAAAGCAAGGGCGTTTCTGTAGTAAATCAGGGGCGCTTATGCCTTTCTGCAGCAAAACAGGGGTGCTTCCACCTTTTTGTAGTAAAATAGGGGCGTTTCTATAGTAAAACAGGGGCGTTTCTGTAGTAAATCAGGGGCGCTTCCACCTTTTTGCAGCAAAACAGGGGCGCTTCTGCCTTTTTGCAGTAAAACAGGGGCGTTTTTGCAGTAAATCAGGGGCACTTCCGCCTTTCTGCAGTAAAACAGGGGCGTTTCTGTAGTAAATCAGGGGCGCTTCCGCCTTTCTGCAGCAAAATGTTAGAGGAAAAAGAGCCTTTCAAAAATAAAAAGGCATATCCGCCCTTCTGCAATAAACTTTATCAGATTTTGAAAAAGAAAAGTTGTATGCCCTACTGCAAGAAAGTGTTAGAAAAGATCTTCTAAGCAAAATGACGTATACGCCTAACTGCAATAAACTATTAGCAAAAATTAATTTTTCAGATATAGGGCGTGACTACCTTTCTGTAACAGATAAGAGGGCATTTCCACCTTTCTGCAGTAAAAAAGAGGGCGTTTCCACCTTTCTGCGATAAAACAGAGGGTGCTTCCACCTTTCTGTGGTAAAACAGAGGGTGCTTCCGCCTTTCTGTGACCTTTTTCTACAAAATACTTATAAAAAATGAAGGTTAAATGCAAGAACCCGTTTGTGGGTCCCACCGGGCATGCCAGAAATGTGTACCTCAGAATTTTACCCCATTCTAATGGTGCAAAATAACTAAAGATGTAAGTGGAAAAATACTAAGAACACTTCAATGATTAGCCTAAAGAGTGATAAAACAAGGAAAATAGATGAAATGCAAATACAAATCGATTATACCTTCCTTGCTATTGAAGACTCCTTGGTTGGCCCTTGATTTTGATGATTTTGTGTGCTCCTTAGATGATTTTTTGGTGTAGCTAGATGCAATATTGAATACGCAAGATGATCAAAGTGGATGGCTAAATAATAGTGAATATTTGAGAATGCAAATTGACAGCATAAGGTTGCTCAAAATGAAAGTGTTCAAAATGCCCTTGAGGAAGGGGTATTTATAGAAGAATTTGAATTCTCTAGAGAATTCAACGGTTGAGATTCATCCAACAAAGTTAAGATGAAGGGCTATGGTGGGTTGAGAACTCACAAGCCCTCACATCTTGACATGTGGATGGTGAAGTGGCTAAGAGGAGATGAGATGTAAGTGAGGTGGCCAAAAGGTACATGAGGTGGAGGAAGGACAAGTACCTTCCAAGTACTTGATGTGACCTTTCAATGATCAGATGGGGTGAAGCCACAATAGTGGTTTACAATTTGATGGAGGAAGGAAAACTGAGAAAAAATGGCCCCATGGCAAAAAAATTGGTTTTAGGGGTTCGAATGAACCTACAAATTCGATCAAACCATAAAGGGGTTCGACCGAACTAGGGTTCGACTGAACCCATCAACCACGAGGCCCACATTTCTCGCCCAAAAAATAAAAGGTAAAATGCATATTGAGGGGGTTCGAATGAACCAGGGTTCGAATGAACCCTGGTTCGCTAGAACCCCTGGGGGTTTGCTAGAACCCCCCTTGGTTCTAGCGAACCCCCCTTTTCCCTAATTTTTGACTTTGTTCACACAAAAAACCTAATTTTTTACGCTTTGACGCTCAGGTTGAGGATGACAATGGGGGAATCTTCACAAACCCAATTGGAGTCAAGTATTCCTCAAAACGAGCTATCCAATGAATATAGTTTTAATATGTTTTGGTTTTATTATGTATTTGTTTTTTTAGTTTTATTAAACATAGGTTTTTCGTCGAAAATGAAGGTCTCTATTCTGCACATGTGGAAAAATAGTAGATTATCAAAAAAAAAATTGAAAAATATGAGTGCACTAGATATTGAAGTCCTTGATCCAACAAAAATAAAATAATTGAATTTTGATATATACAAAAAAAGTTACGAGTTATACGGTCACGCTATGTCTGAATTGTCATTGGTTTGACTTCGAAACTTGATTAAAGAAAAAATATTCAATAAAAAACTATCTAACCAAGTGCAAGCACTAGATATTGGAGTTACAAATCTAAATTTGAAATAATTAGAATTTTATCCTTCATGGAAAAAAAATTATGCATTATACGGTGTGCGTCACTTTTTAAAAATGCTATTTTTTGAAAAAAACCAATTTTTGTGGGAGATGGAAAAAGAAGTGTAATTTGATTCCAAAAATTTTGAAAAAAATATTTTTAGAATCTACAGACAAAATATGATGAGACTCTAGTTTGCATCATCTTCAAATTCCTCATGGTTTAGCCGCTATAGGTGTCCGAATGTGAAGATTTAGTTAAAAATAAAAATTCTAGTGTCCAGTTTGGCCAAAAATTGTAAACCACTATTATGGGATCACCCCAGAGAATGTTTAGATGAAAAGTGATAAATTTGGATAAATTAAGTGTCCAAATTTAGGTTTCTACACCTTGATTAGGGTTTTCCATTTAAATCTAGTGTTATATTGTGTATGGTTTTTGATGTGTTGATGCTTCACTTATTTATATTCATGTTGATGCTTAATAAGCGTTTGAAGATTCATGCGGGTTTAATATTTTAATGTACAACTAATTCATCCCCCTCTTAGTTGTCATGTGTGTCTAACAATTTCTATAAGAGTTGTGGTTCCTTGGAAGAAGCTTAATCACTTGAGGTAGATTCAGATGATGCATAGGAATGGTGTCAAGGTCCCTTTGTTTGATGGAAAAAACTATGCTTTCTAGAAATCCAGGATGAAAGCCTTTCTTGTCTCATTAGGATTTGGTATTTGGAAGTCAGTTGAAATTGGATAAAATATGCCTACTACTCCTTTGGAAAATGATGATGAGATCAAGGATTATGAGAATAATGACAAAGCATGGAATGCTATCTTGAGTGGGATTTCTGATTCAAAACTTTTGAAGGTGATAAGCTTGAAAACTGCTAAAGTGATCTAGACAAAGTTGCAGAGCATTTATGAAGGAGATGATAAGGTCAAGCAAGCAAAGATGTAGAATTTCTAATCCAAATTTGAAACCCTAAGGATGTTAGAAGATAAATATATTACTAAATACATGCTCAAAGTGGATGAAATTCTCAATGCCATCAATGGTATTGGTAGAAAACTAGAGGAAAGTGAAGTTGTGAAAAAGGTATTGAGAAGTCTTCCTAAAGCTTATAGTGCTAAAGTTTGTGCTATCGAGGAAGATCATAATTTGGATCAATATTCTAGAGATCAAATTTTTGGTGCTTTAACTACTTTTGAATTAAGAGAGTTTGACCAATATACTTCAAGGAAAGAAATTACTTTTAGATTCAGCAAGAAAGAGACTAATGAATCTAATTTAGATGATCTTGATGAGGTGGTGATAGGATATCGTAAGGTCCTAACACTTTAGTTATAAATATATCAGTTATGTCAACCAAGTAGTGTTCAAAGGCTAGATGCAATAGGGGATTTCTTGTCCATCTCTCTTATATTTTTTGAATGTTTAAAATGGTTTTAAAAAAAAATTAAACTAGAAAGCCAACAAACTAGAAATCATGAGATTATTTAAACTAGAAAGCATTCAAATCCTTATTCTAGAAAGCATGTAAATTACCTAGGAATTAATACTTGCAATTAAACTATCAAATTTAAATGAAGGAAACTAATGCTAATGACTAACTATTGACAAAAATTGCACTTAATGACTTGTAACTAACAACAAGAGTAGGGGTATGCGCATGATCATAATGGAAAAAACAGGCCCTTAAGTGGCAAAAAATTCAGAAAAATCAGAGTTAGGCAACTTGACGTAAAAATTTGAATAAGTTATCTATATTATTTCAAAAATATGTAAGATTATAATATGTAGAAAATTAAATTTAGTTTCTAAACTACTAGGTATTTTTTTTAAAAATCTATTTGGTGAAAATTTGAAATTTCAATGCAGAGTACTTAAATTTCAGGGAAAAATAAGAAGTAGGTGTCTGTCTGACCACCCTAACCACAATAAAATGATAATATTCTTTTATAAGATTGCAGATATAAGTAGAGGACTCATGTCCCGATTTGATGCATTTTTTTGTAATTTTTTTCCAAGTAAATAATTAATTATGAATTTTATATTACAAATTTTAAAAAATATAAAAACTCGTATGTCTAACCATCTTAACTTGGTCAAAACATCATGAAATTCAATTGTATTTTTTCTAATCCTATAGTATGCAAAGCATAGAATGTGACACATGTTTCAAATTAAAAAATGTGATACCATTTGAAATCTATAGATGTTTTTCAATCAACCTATCAATCAAAACTTTAGTCATAATTCAAATAGAAAATGAATGATAATTATTTATTAAATTCAAAGTAAAGCATAATTTATACTAGTGGAAAGATGAGAATCTCCTTTTAAAACCCTTTTCATTTAATCAATTTTGGGTAAAAAAAAGGTTGTCAGCCACATACCCTACACATACCCATCATATTGCCACTTTTTGGCCCATCATGATCATGCACATACCCGTAGGTGCTCCAAAATTTCTAAATGAACAAAACTTAAAGATTGCAAACTTAAAAATATGACCTACAAGAGTACCAAATCTCATCACAAAATAACATTCATCTAAATTCAACATGTACAAAATGAAAGTAACAGTATTAACAAGGAAAAATAATTATCTACTCTACGGGATCCCTTGAGTGGCCAACTCTCAGGTGTTCCTACAATTAACTCAAATCACATGTACTTTCGTATCTTCAAAATAAATCCAGTCATGATACTTCCACTACTCAAAACTACTGAATCAGAATGAGACTGGCAATATCATTTATTCATATCATAGGAGTGTAACAAAAAGACATGGCTAAATAGTATTCAAAGCATATCATAACATCATAACATTTCTTTTAGCAGTTACACATATATACTACTCATAAAATCCTAAATTTCAGATGGTGCTAGATCACCATTGACAAATTCTTTTAACGAAATTACAACTGATTGACCTAATAGATGTTCATGGCGTAAAAACATAATAAAGACTCAGAGTGGAGCCATAAAGTCTTAAACAAAAAGTTTAAAAGAAAGCTTTAAAGGAGATTGTTGCACTTTGCACGCCTAAATTTTTGGTGCCTAAACTTTTGGTGCTATAACTCCAACTGCTTGAAGTCCGCTCAAAGTCCACTTCATTCTTTGGTTGTGCAAAATTCTTGTACAATGACTTGAAATCTATAAGTTTAAATCAACATTAGTTAGCTAATCTTAATTGATTTGAGAAATAAAGATTTATACATCATTTTATAAAAACTAGATAATTATTGATCCTAAAAATAAACAATTGTCAATGTTAAAGTGGTTGGTTAAGAATAAAGAAGGATATTTAGACTATTATAATCATGAGGTTATTTATACCTCATCACCCTCCCCTCCCTAAGCTTGAGAAGGTTCTCCTGCTCTCTGATGCATCCTCTGCCTTTCTACATCCCTGATCCTATTTAGTTCATCATACTTGGAATTGAGATCATATGGATCCTCTTCCTCATCCAAATTATCAAGAATTTTAAGAAAACCCTTGTTGTACTTAACCCTCATTTTCCAAGCATATAAGTCCCTAGGATTTTGCTATGTAGTGACAAAAATTGCAATTGGTGGTTGAAGAAGCAAGGCACCTGGTCTATATTGCATTCCTATCCATTTGGTTTTAAGCTATTGTAATATCTCTACTAATGCATCAGATCTTCTGTAAGATATCTTAGATTAGTAGGTGAAATCACTTCCCTCCTTTTAAGATACATAGGTGGAGGAGTGTATCGCTCCTCACAACCACTCCATGCTTTTTCTATCAACTGTGGCCCTTGGACTTTGAAATTCTAAAAAAAAATACAGAGATTGCCATTGTATTTTCTTCTCACAATTCCATAGCTCTTAATCCCTTGGAATTGAGCTTTAAAGGCAAATGGTTTTCTGTTGGGGTATCTCATTTGAAGTCCCATTGTTCTTTCTTCATGAAAATATTCTTTAGTCTTGTCCTGCCACTAAATTTGATTCTGCATAGTAGACATGAAAGCTCTGAGTTGTACCTCCCCAACAAAAAGGTTAACAAAGAAATCAATATGTTTTTCTAAAAATAGATTATATACAAAAAATTCACATAGAAAGTTTTGCTGAGCAAGGGTCGCCTCTTTGAATGCCTTTAAAAACTGTTCATCTGGATCATGAGGTAGATTGCAAGAAATTCTCAATAGCTTCCATCTTAACAATTGTTCATTCAAAAAAATAGAATATAACCGAGATGCTTTCCTACAGGCTAACAAAAAACTCCCAAATATGACATGCATCAGTCTTAGCCTGGTAAAGCTTATCATAAGATTCTTTTAATAATACTATTTCCTTCTTAAGTCTAGCATTTTCTACCCCTATTTTTCCTAAGAAATAGCATCTCTCTATCCATATAGTCAACATTAGGGGAACGTGGACTTGAAACCATTCCATTTTGGTTGGCTCAGTCTCTAGACTTCCTTCGATTCCATTTTTGGCTTCATCTTGATTTCTGGAAAATCTTGTTTTAGTTCAACAGTTGTTCTCAAACCTGCATTGAGTTCTTTTTGATTTTCTTATTTTTCTACAAATGCTTGGAGAGATTGCACTAGATTATCAGTTAAACCTTTAATCTGTTTGTCTTTTTTAGAATTTTTTTCCAAATACTGTTTACCTTCCTCATTAATTTGTTGCACTTGAAATTGAAACTCTCCAATAATTTTATCTTTTTGCTTCAATTGAGCCTTCAAAGTTGTGATTTCTGGATCTCTTTTCTTCAAAAGTTCAATTTGTATATCTATTTGTTGTTGTTGCTGATTTATTTGTTCTTTGTTTTTCTGCAGGCTAAATCTTAATTGAACAATTTATGTTTTTATCTCATCTAATTCTATTTTTATGTTATCAAAACTTTCAATTTGTACATAAGAGCAAAGAGGAGAAATATAAACTTTTTCATTATCATCAATCACATTTTATTTATTATGTACCTCTTGTGGGTCTGGTTCTGAATCATTGGCAATTGCAGAAGGCAATTTTTCACTTAGGTGGATCATATCACCTTCTTATGTTTCCATTGGCTGATGGAAAGGAGAAAATGATTCCACAGGCTCATCCTCAATAAGTACATAATTTGGTAGTTGTTCTCTTATTTCTTCTTGTCTTGTTTCAAGTGAGATATTTTCCTTTCTAGATTCAACTAATTGGGCTATTTCTATACATGGCTAGGCCATATTTTCACATGATTGTGCTTCAACTTTTCTTGGGGCTACCTATCCTATTTTTTCTTTTTAGGGATATGCAGTTGATCACAAGCCACAACACAACTAATCTCAAAAGAAAATTGTTTGCTTCTTCTCAAAGGGGAAGGCCTATGTACTTCTATTTTAGGCCCCCTTCCCTTTTTACAGGGATGAGCATTCTCATCTTTTGACTTTTCTAGGTCCATATCTCTTTGTTTTTCTAGAGCTTCTGATACATTTTGTGGACTTGGTCTTTCCTAAGGGTCTAAAGGGTTTATTGGATTTTTTGGCGCCTCACTATTAGGAGCTCTTTCGGTATTTTGAGGTTTAGGAGAAGGTTCTTTCAAATTATGAGTTGCCAGACTAGATGGCTCACCTTCCTCTAAATGTCTTGTGGGCATATGGTTCTCAAAATTTTGAAGAAATGTCTGTCATTTTTGTTCCGTTTTTCCTTTCTTCAAGAAATGTTATTTACAAATTAAATGAATGAGGTCGTGGTGTTTCAATGGACCCGACCCGATTTTAAAACTTTTAATCATATTGACAATAGAATCACTAAGAAGGGCGGGAAGTTTAACTCTGAATTCAGGGTTTTTGGTGCCATGGTGCAAAATGAGTCAGTAATTGAAGGGGGGGGGGGGAACTATTATGGAACATTTCCCTTCACATGTGAAATATTTGATTATCTAGTCAATTGTCATTCTCCACGGCTCTGGAATAGACATTCTTTGAAACCCTTTGTTTTTCCCATAGGTATTTATAACTAATAGAGGTCTTTGAAACCCTTTGTTTTTCCCTCGGGTATTTACAACTAATAGAGGTTGAGGTTCCCCCTCCCTACTGAAAAGCTCTACAATTTTTTGATAGGAAATATTTGTAGTTCCTCATAAATTTACACCCTCATTTCTAATGCAAGATAAATGAGAAATGACTCGAGGGATTACCTTAAATTTCTTCCCACGCACTATTAGCTGTCCATCTGAGAATTTTTCTTCAAATTCTTTAACTAGCTACTCATTGTGCCCTTCAAACTTCTTCGTAAACTCAAGCCCCCAATCTTCTAAAATAGTTCTAAAATATTACCCAATGCCAACTACTTATTTGGGGAAGTTAGCTATGATTTCCACTTAGCTCCACCCATGCTATCTATTATGCTCAATTATGCTCAATGTCGTGGCACTCAAAAGGTGGAAAATTGTTTAAACAAGACTGTTATGCAAATTAAAGAAAATGTAAGCTTTTCAACCACTTGTACTTGACATGAATTAATTATTGCATTTGGCTTCGCTATACTAGAATCATTACTTTGCATGGAAAAGAGCACATGAACTATCACATCTTAAGTGAGAGTACAATCTCCACAATTTACTAAGTTTGGAAAGGGTGGTGGAACCTGCTAATTTATTCATTTCTATTCACAATAATTTACCTACTTTAAATAAAAGTTGTACATACCTTATGTCCTGTCATCATTTTGAATGTTGCTTACCTTTGCTGACATAACAGTATCATTGGATGGGATGGTGAGGGGTTATAATGAATTTATTATGGATGAAGATGGGATGGCTAGGGGTTGTAATTATTATGATGAAAAGTGGTCACAAAATTTTGATTTATTATGGTAAAAGATGAAAATATAAGGCCTGAATTTCAGAGGTGATGGAAAAATTTAAAGATGATCATGTGTATGCCATTAGAACTATTAGAGCATTTGGAGAGGAAGGGAACTTACAAAATTTTGGAGCATCACTGGAAGATGCGGCTGGGATGAAGAACAAAATTTTTGGAGAATCGTTGGAAGATGCAGTTGGGACAAAAGAAGCAAAATTTCAAAGCATCGTTGGGAGATGCACCTAGGATGAAGAACAAAAATTCTAGAGCATTGTTGGAAGATGCAACTAGGACAAAATAAAATTCTAAAGCATCGCTAAAAGATGTAGCTAGAAGGAAAAAGAAATTTTTTAGAGCATCGCCAGAAGATTCCACCAGAATGTAGGAATGAAATTTCGAAGCATCATTAAAAGATGCCACTGGAATGCAAGAAAAAAGTTCTGAAGCATCATTGAAGGATGTCGCCAAAATGCAAGAAAAATTTCTACAGCATTGTCAAAAGATGTTGCCAAAATGCGGGAACAAAGTTCTGGATCATCGTTGAGAGATGCCACCGAAATGTAGGAACAAAGTGCTGAAGCATTGTTGAGAGATGTAGCCAGAATGAGGGAACAAATAACAAAATTCTGGAGCATCACTAAAAGATGCTGCCAGAATGTAGGAAGGAACAAAATGAAACATATTGGACTTAATACTTTCTGAAGCATCGCAGAAAGATGCACCAAGTTGCATGAATGAGCTACAGATTGGAACCAATCAAATGAACAAGTTTTGGAGTATCGTTGCAAGATTCACTAGAATTTGTATTCGATTATGTAAAGTCTTGCAAATCAAAAACAAAATTTATCCAACTCCAAAAGATCAAAAATTCAAAAGAAATGCTCTGAAGTGATTGTAAATACATACACATGCAAATAGTTTTTTGTTTGGATTGGGCGATTATTAATCTGAACACTCCATTAGCCCTGTTGTAATAGAGTCAATGCATTATATTTCTCCTTGCATTTCTACCATCCTTATAAATTGCTCCTTGTTAACAGGTTTATGGTAGATGTGTAATCGATGTCTGTTGAATAAGAGAGTTCGAGTGTCACCATCAATGGGTTTGAGCTGCATTGCTCTATTTGGAAATACTTCAGAAATTTCATATGGACCCAGTCAATGAGTCCTTAGTTTCCCTTGGTGATCTTTATATCAGGAATCAAATAACAACGCCCAATCTCCATTGTGGAAATCTCTTTCTTTTATGTGTTTATCATGCTAGGCCTTTCATTATTGTTGAACTAGCTCAATTTGGTGGACAACATCTAAATGGAGTTCATCCAATTTACTAAGCTGTAGGAATCTTTCAACCTGAGCTTGTTTGAGGTCTAAGCCTAACTCCATTGTTGTTCTTAGAGTTTGAAGTTCAAATTCGATGGGTAGAAGAGGTTTCTTCCCAAAAAATAACTCGTACAGACTAAAACCAGTGGTTGACTTCCAAGTTGTATTATAAGCCCAAATGGCTTCAGGTAATTTTATGGTCCAGTCTTTTCTTCCTGATGAAACCATTTTTGTTAAGATATTCTCAAGTTCCCTGTTAGTGACCTCTACTTGACCATTTACTTGTGGGTAATAAGGTGACAACTTTTTATGGCTTACCTGGAAATGATTAGTAAAGGACAATAAAACTTTGTACATAAATTGGGGTCCTTGATCAATAACAATTGTTCTAAGGGCTCCAAATCTGAGAAAAATCCTGTTATATAGGAAGTCAACAACTTCTTCTTCCCTAGAAACTCTTAGGGCTTGAACTTCTTCCCATTTAGTCAAATAGTCAATACAGACCAAAATATATTATTTTCCTTGTGAAGGGGGGTTTATAGGGCCAATAAAATCCAATCCCCACTTTTCAAATGGTTCAAGAACTACTTGGGGTTGCAGAGGCATTTCATTGGATGAAGTGGGTCTTCCTACTCTTTGGCATTCATCATAGTGGAAAACATATTTTTTTACATCTTTATGCATAGAAGGCCAATAATATCCTGCACCTAAGATCTTATGGGATGTCCTCTTAGCAAAGTAATGGCCTCTGGAGGGGTCATCATGGCAGGTTCTAAGGATGTTGTATGTTTCATCTGATTTGACATAGCGTCGTAAAACCAGATCAGGGCCACATCGAAATAACATTGGACCATTAATCCATTTGAATGGAGCACTTTCTCAAACGAGGTGTTTCTTTTGTTTTAACGTAAAGTCTGGTGGGAACTATTAAGTGGCTAGGTAGCTGGCTATGCCAGTAAACCAATAATTTTTAATGGAAATGGAAAATAAATTTTCATTTGGGAATTCATCTTGCACAAGAGCACAATCTTCATTGTCTTGTTTGATCCAGGATAAGAAATCTACAACTACGTTGAACTTCCTAGGTTTATCAATAATGGTCACATTGAATTCTTGTAGAAGTAATAACCACCTGATTATTCTTCCATTCACTACAGGTTTTTTCATTAGGTACTTGATAGTTGAATGGTCTGTAAACATAGTTACTTTGTACCCTATGATGTAATGTCAAAATTTATTGATTGCAAGAACCACAACTAAGAATTCTTTCTCTGTAGTGGTGTAGTTTCATTTAGTGGGAGTCAAATTCCTACTAATGAAATAGATGGCATATTTTCATCCATTCTCATCTTCCTAACCTAAAACTACTCCAACAACATTGTTAGAAGCATCTGCATAAATATGGAACAACAGGTTCCAATTAGGTCCACGTAGGACAAGAGCAGAGATGATTTTTTCCTTAATGATCTCAAATGATGCTTGACATTTTGTTTTCTAGGAAAAATCCACATTCTTTTGGAGGAGGGAAAACATGGTGGCTACAATCTTGCTAAAATTCTCTATGAATCTCTAGTAGTATGTAGTATGTCCTAAAAAACTTCTAATGTTAATTTGATTCTTTGGAGTCTCTAGATGTTTTATTACCTCAATTTTCTTAGGATCCACTTTTATCCCTTCAATTGAAATGTGGTGTCCCAATACTATTCCTTGTTTCACCATTATGAGGCATTTTTTTGTGACTCAGGGATAGCCAATGGTCCTCACATCGCTTCAATACTTTGTCCAAATTTTGAAGTCCATCAAAATTTGACCCATACATGGTGAAGTCATCCATGTAGACTTCCACATAGTCATTCACTAGCTCAACGAATATGGCCAAGATAGCTCTTTGAAATGTTGCAGGAGCATTGCATAGCCCAAAGGGAAGGAAACAATATGCGAATTTTCCCCAGGGGTAGGTAAAAGTCATTTTGTCCTAGTCTTCCACTGCTACTTGTATTTGGTTATATCCACTGAATTTGTCCAAGAATGAAAAATACTTCCTTCAAGCCAAATTATCCAAGACTTCGTCTACAAAAGGTAAATGGAAGTAATCTCTATGGGTAGCTTTTTTGAGTTCCCTATAATCAATGCACACTCTCCACTTCCCATTTTTCTTTGGAACAACTATTGGAGGTAAAACCCATTTGCTATCAAAAATGGGATAGATAAATCCTACTTGCAGGATTTTCTCTATTTTTGTTTTAACAATGTCTTTCAAAGTAGGGTCGAGTCTTCATTGTGGTTAATGAACAAGTCTAAAATATTTAGTATAGATGTGATCAGTACAAACAATTGGGTGTATTCCTCTTATGTCTATATAATCCAAGAAAGAGATTTGGATGTAGTAACCAAAACATCAAACAATTTGTGCTCTTGTGACTCTATCAACCAACTGTTGATATTCAATGTTTTCTCTGGTAGTAACATGATGGTTTTGACTCCTAGGTAGTTGGAGGTGATGGTATAAACTTCCCTGGTTGAGGTATTGAGAGGATAGATATGTGGTATAATTTTGTGGAATCTAGCAATATCTTCAAAGAAGTGATGCATTTTCGGAATGATATTAGCCAGGGGACAAGGTAACCCTATGAAGCTGGTGTAATCAAATTCGGTGTGATCAACATTGATTGGATGCCCTAAAATATCTTCCACGTCTAACATTTATTTATCACTTGAGTCTACCGTAAGGTTTTTCATATTATTTTCTAGTTCATCTTCCAACTCTTCACCATGTTGTTTAATGACTACCATAGCAAGTGAGGCTAGATTATCTTGTTTTTTGGCATCATCTGGTTCATCAACCCAAACTTTATTATATTCAACAGGTTGAGTGAGGGAATATAAAAATAGATGTTTGCTATTGGGGCCATGTGAAATGGTCATTCCTCGCTCTCTACAACCAATCTTGGCTTCAACTGTAGCTAGCCACGGTCTTCGTAATATTATCTAATAACTATCCTTTGGTGTGAGGGACTGGATTATTTGGAAGTATGCTAGATATTCCCAACCTTCAACCTTAACAAGAACATTTTCTATGACACCTTTGAGAATAGCTATGGATTGATTTTCCATTTGCAATATTGTAGTTGTGGGAGGCAAATCAGTGAGTCCCAAATTTTCCATAACATCCACTATCATGACATTAATGGCTGCTCCTAAGTCCAAAAGTAAGTTAGGTATTGCTACCTCTTTTATTGTCATTTTTATGAGTGGACTACCTAGGTCATAATATTTTGGGGATGCAATTTCTCTAGCTAAAAGGTTAGCTAGATATCGGTTTATGTGTACAATGTTAATCCGTTTGGGTTTCCTTCTTGGTGTCTTTATGCACAACTATTTAATGAGTTGGTTTAGTTCAAGGATCTCTTTAATCAATTGTAACAAATGAACCTCAATTTGAAGTTGCTTAATTTCTTCTATCAGTGCAGTTTTAGTTGATAAGGTCATTCTCGAAGTGCTATTCAAGGCGGTTGCTTTAAGGAGCTCAAGAAAAGGAACTTGAGGTTTCTTCTTCAAGGTAGGATCTTCCTTAAAAAGATCTGTTGAACTCTGACCATCCTCTTCTTGAGGTAACTTAGAAGTTCTAGATGAGGATTGTGGAAGAGGCTTGTCTTGATTACTCACTCGGTTTTTCTCTGAAGGTATGGAAGGTGTTTGAGTCCTTTCAACAAATTTTTCATTTGGTTCGTCCAGGATCTCAACTATGGTAGGATGCTGGAGTATTTTTTCTGACCTTAACTATAGGTTTCCACAATGGATAATATTAAGTAGAGTCATGTTTTCTTGTTCCGTAGAATACAATGGGGTATTTTGATGATTATTATTTGGATTAGGAACAAGTTGTGCTGGGAGTTGTGGTTGGTTGACCTACTCATTTTGTTGAAGGTTTTGAGGATCTGGTAAAAGATTTTGTTGTGGATTAGGCATCCTTCTTGGCCTAGTATAAAACTAATTTTGAGTTTGATTCCATTGAGGCATAGGATTTTGAGGATACCATTGTTTTTGAGTCTGGTTTGGCCATTGAGGGTTTCCCTAGGACTGTTTCAACCATTCAGGTGGTGCTTGAGGCCAGGTTGCTACCCATTGATTATTATTCCAATTGTTTGGGGGTCGCTAGGCAAGATCTGAGTTATGGCCATAAGAGAAATTCCCACCAGGTCTTTGATTCACAAAATTGATATCCTCCTCAACCTGAGATGTCCTTTTCTTGGAATTTTTGATTGCATTTAGTATCTCACATTGATTAGTGGCATGAATCTTCTCACAAACCTAGCAAGTGTCAATTTTTTCCAAAGGACATTCTCTTAATAGATGTTTATTTTGACACCTAGGAAAATAGATGGATAAGGTCTTACGATTACATGTTTTGGCTTGTATTCCTTCCAGTGTGGTGTTTAACTAAACAAGAATGTCAGTTCTGAGATTTTCTATTTCCTCACGCAATTTACCTATCTCATTGGAACCTCTAAAAAGAGTAGATTTATGAATACCTCCTCGATTACGGGATAAATTCTGGCATAGCTCGATGATATCATTGAGTCCAATTTGGGACACATCTCCTTTTCCCATCAAATCTAGACTTCTCCTAACATCTTCATCAAGTCGTTTAAGAAATATGGTCTTCAAAATTTCTATACTTATTGCTTCTTCACCACATCATTCAGATAAGAAGATAAACCTATCCAGGTAATCTTTTAAGCTTTCATCTTTGTTTTTCTCAATTTGAACAACTCTTCTTTCCTATCACCGACTCTATAGTAAATTTGGTATTTATCCAAAAAGGCAGACTCCATATCATCCTAGGTGGATATTAACCTTGAAGCTAATGCCATGAACCAATGCATTGCAACACCCTTTAGAGTGGAGGGGAAGAGTTTCAATTTTTGGTTATCATTTTTGTAGTCATACATCTGAAACAAAACTTTAAACTCAAAAAGGACCTAGTCAGGGTCTTCAGAGGATAAACCTCTGAAGGTCAGTAAGATGGATGGTGAATTTTTTTTCATAGGTGTATCATCATCTTGGTCAAGAGCAATAGGATAGGTAAATGTCCGCACTCCACCTCTTGGGTTAGTGCCATTTCTATAGTTATCACCCATGACGTTGAAAGGAATGCGTTCCTCTTCAAAGGTTTGCTCTAATGGTCAAGGTTCTAGGGTGTGTGAAGGAATGCTTTCCTCTACAAAGTTTTTCTCTAATGGCCAAGGTTTTGTGGTATATTGGGAGGTCTCAAGTTGATCCAGCTTGATGAATTCTTCAATAAGTTCTTCGGATGAGACTTCTACCTCCTTGCTTGTGGTTGGAACGTCTTTTGGGGGTTTTTGGTACGAATCTTCTATGTGAACCTCATTTCATGACCATGCAAAAAAAAATTCTGACAACTATTTTTTTCCTAAAAGGAGTATCCAAGCAATCTCCTATTAACACTAGAAAAGGAATATCCCCAACAACGGTGCAAAAAAGGGACAGGCTGTCGTAAGGTTCTAACACTTTAGTTAGAAATATATCAGTTATGTCAACCGGCTAGTGTTCAAAGGTTGTATGCAATTGGGGATTTCTTGGCCATCTCTCTTAGATTTTTTGAATGTTTAAAATGGTTGTAAACAAAATTTAAACTAGAAAGCCACTAAACTAAAAAGCATGGGATTGTTTAAACTAGAAAGTATTGAAATTCTTATTCTAGAAAGCATGCAAATTACCTAGGAATTAATACTTGTAGTTGAACTATGAAATTTAAATGAAGGAAACTAACGTTAACAATTAACTATTGAAAAAAAGGTACACTTAATGACTTGTAACTAACAATAGGAGTAGGTACGAACTAAAATTTCCAAATGAATAGAACTTAAATATTACAAACTTAAAACTACGACCTATAGGAGTACAAAGCTAATCACAAAATAACATTCATCTAAATTCAACATGTATAAAATGAAAGTAACAGTATTAACAAGGAAAAATTATACTTATCTACTCTATGAGATCCCTTGAGTGGCTAGCTCTCGGGTGTTCCTACAATTAACTCAAATCACATGTACTTTCGCATCTTAAAAATAAACCCATTCATGATACTTCCATTACTCAAAACTATTGAATCAGAATGAGACTAGCAATATAATTTATTCATATCATAGGAGTGTAACAGAAAGACAGCTAAATAGTATTCAAAGCATATCATAACATCATAACATTTCTTTTAACGATTACACATATATACTACTCACAAAATCTTAAATTTCAAATGGTGGTACATCACCATCGAAAAAGTATTTTAACAGAATTACAACTGACTGAATTAATAGATGTTCATGACATAGAAACATAACAAAGGCTTGGAGTGGAGCCATAAAGTCTTAAACAAAAAGTTTAACAAAAATCTTTAAAGGAGATTGTTGCACTTTGGACAGCTAAATTTCTGGCACCTAAACTTCTGGAGCTTTAACTCCAACTGCTTGAAGTCCACTCAAAGTCCACTTCATTCTTCGATTGTACAAAATTCCTATACAATGACTTGAAATCTATATCATTAAATCAACATTAGTTAGCTAATTTCAATCAGTTTGAGAAATAAAGATTTATACATCATTTTATAAAAAGTAGAGAATTATTGATCCTAAAAATAAATTATTGGAAAGGCTAAAGTGGTTGGTTAAGAAAAAAGAAGGATATTTAACCTATTATAATCATGATTATTTATACCTCATTAGGTGGAAGAAAACTTTGTAAAAGGATTAAAAAAAGGCACTAGAAGATATAGAAGTAAGTTACCCTTTAAGTGATTCAATTATGGAAAGATAGATCATTATGCTTCTAAATGTCCAATCAAAGTTGCAAATGACAAACATAAAGATGAATAAAGGTAAATCTATCAAGAAGAGTTATTATGTTAAGGAAGATAGTGGTATATTGAATGATGAGGAATTAGATTGTCTGAATGATGGAAGTGATAAATGATTGTTCATAGATTTAAATGTTGGAACTAATTCTACTGACCTTGAAAATGTATGAAGAAAATTACTTTGGAAATAGGTCACAATATTGAAGGAACTATGTTGATCACTTTTCATGTAAGAGAGGAGAGAAACTACTGGATAATTGATAGTGGATGCTCAAATCATATGACAGGTGATAAGAGTATGTTTGTTAAGATTGAAAAGTATGATGTTGGTCTTGTTAAGTTTGGTGATGATACATATTGTAAGATTTGTGGAAAAGTTTCAGTTAGTTTTGATGCCAAGCATAAGACAGATGATGTTCTCTATGTGAAGGGTCTTTGACATAATCTTCTCAGTGTAGGAAAAATGTGTAGAAGAGGAAATAATTTGATGTTTAAGGATGGTGGTTGTGAAATTAGAAAAGGAAGCTTTGAAACATTGGTTGCAGCAGGAACAAGGAAAGAAGGAATTTTTTATCAGCTTAAAGGTGGTGGTGTTAAGTGCTTAATGTCTCAAATCAATGAAAGTTGGCTATGACATAGAAGAAGAGGTCACATCAATTTTTATAGCCTAGTAAAGATCAATTCTACTCAAGCTATAAGAGATCTTCCAAGAATTAGAAAGCTTATCCATGCACTTTTCAAAGAGTGTCAATTTGGAAAGAAGACAAATAAGAGGTTCAGAACTAAAGAATATATTACCGCAAAACCTCTCGAGTTGGTGCATACAAACCTATATGGACCTACCATAACAAGAAGCTCTCAAGGTGACAAGTATTTTAAGTTGTTGAGAGATGATTACTCTAGAATGAATTGGGTGACCTTTCTCAAAGAAAAATTGGAAGCTCTAGATAAGTTTAAAGAATTTAAGTCTATGGTTGAGAATGAAATGGATTTGAAAATCAAAATTTGAGATTGGTGGACGTGGTGAATTCACCTCCAATGAGTTCAATAGATTTTGTGAAGATCATGGGATGAAGAGACATTTATTAATTCCTAGGACTCCTCAGTAGAATAGAGTTGTGGAAAGGAAGAATATGATAGTTCAAGAAGCAAAAAGAAGCATGATAAAGGAAGAAAATCTATCGTAAGTCTACTAGAAAGAAGCAATTCATATTGCAGTGTACATTCTTAACAGAGGACAAGTAAGAGTGAACAATTCAAAGACCCCCTATGAACTATGGTATGGAAAACCTCCTATTGTGAAATATTTTAGAGTGTTTGGAAGCAAATGTTATATCTAAAGAGAGATGAAGAGAACTTAGGAAAGTTTGATGCAAGATCAGATGAAGGAATCTTCCTTGGATATTCTACAAAAAGCAAGGCATACTGGTGCTACAATAAAAGGTTAAAGAAGATAGTTGAAATTGCAAGTGTCAAAGTGGATGAAGAATCAAATTAAAGTTTAGTATTAATAGAAGGATTTGAATTTGATGAAGTCCCTTGCAGAGAAGAAGAAGAAGAAGCTCCAAAAAAGAATCCTAAGACCCCTAAGTATGTGCAGAAGAATCATTTTAAGGATAAAATCATTAGAGATAAGAGAAAAGGTTTACTGACAAGAAGAAGAGAATCTATGACAAAAGAACAAGTAAAATTTTGTTTACTCTCTGAGGTAGAACCTAAAAATGTAATTGAAGCATGCAAGGATTAGAGTTGGATCAAAGCTATGGAAGAAGAATTGAGGTAAATTGAGAAGAATTGGAAATGGGAACTGGTCCCAAGACCAATACACAAGAGTGTGATAGGAACCAAATGGGTTTTCAGGAAAAATTTGAATGGTAATTACAATTTTTGGCCAAACTAGACACTGAAATAATTTTTTTGAACTAAATCGTCACTTTCGAGAACCTATAGCGGCTAAACTAGGAGGAATTTGAAGATGATGCAAACTAGAGTTTCATGAAATTTTGTTTGTACATTATAAATATTATTTTTTCAATTTTTTTGGAATCAGATTGCACTTCTTTTTCCATCTCCCTCGAAAACTAGTTTTTCCAGAAAACAACTTTTTTAAAAAGTGACGCTCACCATATAACGCATAAATTTTTTTCCATGAAGGATACAATTATAATTATTTTAAATTTAGATTTGCAACTTTGATATCTAGTGCTTCCACTTGGTTAGATAGTGTTTTATTGAATATTTTTTCCTTAATCAAGTTTCAAAGTCAAGCCAATTACAATTTAGACATAGGCAAATCGTATAATGCATAACTTTTTTTTTATGTATTGAAATTCAATTTTTCTTTTTTAGTTGGATCAAGGACTTCAATGTTTGGTGCACTCATTTTTTATTTTTATTTTTTGATAATTTACTATTTTTCCACATGTGCAAAACAAAGAGCTTGATTTTTGGTAAAAAACCTACATTCACAAGAAATAAAAAATAAATATAATAATTAAATTTAATTTAATTAAAATTATACTTTTTTGGAAGCTTATAATAAGGACTACATACTTAAAAATAAAATAAAATTAAATGAATTCATTTGATCCCCCAAAAGGTAAATCAAAAGTGGTTTTTTATTAGCATTTTGATAGGTGTTAAGGAGAATCTGTTATAGGTATGGTTTAAAACTAGAGGGGTTATATCCAAGGGGGCTTGGTCTAAGGTGGTTTGATCAAATCCTCTTCAATGGGAATCCTTTAAATGGAAATTTTTAAGGCTTAAATCATTATATTTTCTAAAAATATGTGATTTAAGCAAAAATCAAGATCTCCCAGAAAGTGTAAACCACTATTGTGGCAGCACCCATGGAGAAGTTATCAGGAATAATGCTAGACTTGTGTGTAAGGGCTACTCACAAGTGGAAGGAATAGATTTTGAAGAGACTTTTTCTCTGGTGGAAAGAATGGAAGCTATTAGGATTCTTTTGGCTTTTGCAACACATGAAGAATTCGAGGTGTATCAAATGGATGTCAAGTATACATTTTTGAATGGTGAGTTAGAATAGGAGGTGTACTTTGAACAACTAGAAGGTTTTCAGTTATCGAAAGATTCTAATATGGTTTGGAGGTTGAAGAAAGCCTTGTATGGGCTCAAACAGGCTCCTAGAGCTTGATATGCAAGATAAGATAAGTACTTATTGCAACAAGGATTCAAAAAGGGTACTACAAATAGTAATCTTTACTCCAAGGTTGAAAGAGATCAAATCCTGATTGTGGTTGTGTATGTTGATGGCATAATATTTGGAGGAAATGCAAAATGTGTATGAAATATCAATGTTTGGGGAGATGAATTTCTTCCTTGGGCTACAAATCAGTCAATCTAATACATGCATATTCATCTCACAATCCAAGTATGTCAAAGAAATGTTAAAGAAGTTTGGAATGGAGGACTCTAAACCAATATGTATGTTGGCCTCCTACAATGATTCAATAACTAAGCTTTTACAACCATGATTCAGAGATTGGACATCTAACCTGAATAGCTATCTCAATCATCATGAAGGTGCATTTAACTTGTCAACCTAGGGACATAAACTTGAAATGGGCCAACACAGTTTGTGCACTAGGAACTCAAAGTAGCCATCTTCATTCTACAACTAAGAAACGATACTGAAAGTAAATTATTTGGAAAGGAATAAAATAAATGTTGAACATCAATCAACAATTATACTAAGCTAAAATGCATGAAAAGAATGAAGATCTGAGTGAACAAACAAGAAACTACTATGTCTACTTTGGCTGCAGGAATAGTCATAGAATGAAATTATAGTGGCTGCAGGAACATGTAGTGCCAGATTTTTAACTAAGTACTGAACAATAAATAACAACTAAAATAAACTACTCTAAAGAATGGATTACTCACCAAGTGGGACCCCTTGGATGGGTATCCTCTGAAACTAAGATAAAATCAAATGCTTGAACTCAGAATGTCATTTTATTCATTGGAAAATGTGAATACAAAATAGTAGCATGACTGTATTGAAAATGAAAATGCTAGTACATCATCAAATCACACAACAATAACAACATCAACCTCCTAAGAAGAAGGATCTGATCCTTATTTATACTATCAGCTAAGCAAGGTGGTCAGCTCCCACTAACTGAGAGGATGCCATTTAGGGAAAACAGGGAAAAGAATGGAAGGGTGGTTATGCCTGCAAGGAATCTGGTCAGACATGCATGTCCAAACATGAATTCAACACTACAATAATGCCCACATTATCTCAACATCATCAGTACAAGGTGTTTACATTTAATTATCATGGGGAATCTCCTATTGTCATCCTCTAGTTGACCCTTTGAATGATTCCTCTGCATGACCAGCTGGTGGTTGTCTTTCTTAACTTAGTATCCTCAAATTATATCTGCATGGAAATGTTAGTACACATAATAATTTCACATCTATAACCACCTTAAAGAACATTCATTAACCACATGCAAAATCAATAGAGATAATCCACATAATATGCCAATGTCATTAAAACTTGTAGAAATAGGATTAAGCCCAATGTCAATGGTTTGAGGGAAACATTAAGAAAATATCAACACTTAATCATTAAATTCCATGACAACTGCCAACAAATAAACTATAGGTTCTACCCAAAATTGGATGAAAAACTAGGCTCATCACTTCCCCCAACCTAACATTTTGTTGGTCCTCTAGCAGTGGAAGGATTGTTCTTTTGCTTGGTCAATTCTCTGAAATTTGCAACTGATAACTATCCAACATCAATGTCTGTTGAGCGTGAATCAGGGTCCCAATAAAATCCTCCTAGTTTGTCAAATTTGCTCGATCTATGTTTTTCTGTAGCAATGTCATATTTGTAGAACCTGAAGTTTGGCACAGGCCACATGAGGATAGGTGGATGAAAATTCAGGGGAAGCCAAAATCACCCCTTTGCTCTCCCAATCTGAATATACCTATCAATCTGTTTTAGTGTTACAGCATAGTTCTAGATGGAATGAGGTTCAGCCTGTTTCAGCTCATCAGTTAGGCTGTTCCATCTTTGGGATAGGTATCCTCTCACAAGTTCCTCTTTTATTGTTGCTTTTACCTCATACTCAGTGTAAACTACTTCAATCCAAGGCATAATCCTATTGCCATAGCTAGGTTTGAGGAGCATTCTCAGCCAATCCCTGTAAATATCCTTTGGGTTGCTTGATTCACCCCTAATGGCCAAGGGGATATTGGATTCCATCTTCCTATAAGCATTATACTATTGTCCCCAACTAATCTCATTTTGCACCCAAGACATGAATGCTCTCAATTGGATATCTCCAACATACAACAACTGATTCCAATCTTGGTCTTGTGTTACATCACAATTATGCAAATAAAACTCACATAACAAATTCTTCCTTTTAGGGGAGGCAATCCTATAAGCATTGAAAAATTTAGTAGGAGTCTCAATAGAGGGGTTAAAACCTGAAACAATCTTTGACAGCTTAAAAGAGTGATACTTCTCTTTCAAGTGCAAAGCATAGACTCTTGGAGGGGTTCTGCATTCCAAAATTTGTGCTACCAAGGTCACAATGTTGTCCACTTTCTTCTTCAGAGTATTAATTTCCTCATTCTTTTCTTCAATGACCTCATCCCTCTTTTGAATTTCCTTTTTCAATCTCTACTTCTCCTTTTTCCATTCCTCCTCCCTCCTTTGTATTTCTTCCCATAAATTCAATTTTTTTGCATTTATTGTCAAACCAGGAGGGTTATCAATTCTTACCAGTATTTTTGTCGATGATTGCTCCCCATATAGTACTATTTGCATGGACTCAGGTTATCCAGTCGTCTCTGGCTGTGGGGGTATTTTTTTTTCTCCCACTTCTTGCTACATGGCCTCTTGTTCTTGTTCTTGCTATAGCTGCAAGAACTCCTCTTATTCTTGGTCTTGTTGTAGGAACTCCCAATTTTCCTCAAATTCCTCTGCAATGTTAGCAAGATCGACCAGTGTTATATTCACTACTCTTTTGAATGTCTTCTTCCTCTTCAACATTTTCCTGCCCCATTGAAGCTTCTGTGTCCTAATGTGATGTCTCGTCGAGCTTAGGGTTTCCTGTGGACGCATCCCAAAAGCTGACCCAGCTGGCCTTGATTTCCTGGGAGGGCTCTCACATTTTTCTATGGCTGCAGGATGAACAGTGTCAACCTTTCTCTTCTTAGAACTTGGCACCTCTCTTTCTATGGGTTGTGTTTTGGATTTTCCTTTTCTTGTTTCTGCCTCCTTCTTTTGTGCCCTAGTTCTCATTAGGGTTTCAAGTGGAACATCATCATCAAAATTTGATGAAGAACTTTCTTTTTCTGAGTGCTCTGTTTTAGAGGAACTAATGTCTATGGTTTTTTCTACTGTAGGAGGGTTCACACTAGAGCCAATGCCAGAGGTTGAAGCACCAAGAGTGGATTCAGCCATGCTTAATCTCCTGCTAGACCTACAGGGTTGAGGTAAAACCCTAGGTTTCAATTGCTCAAGTCTAAATTGATCAATATTTATAAATTCTTCCTAGGTCATTCTAAACACATCATGCAGAGAATTTTCAACTAGAAATTTTATCAAGTAATGGTGGGAAACAAAATTGTCCCCACCTTTTGAGTTTCAACCACCATGATGGAGAGAAGGTTGTATAACACATTAGGCACATTCATCCTCCTCTCGTGCCCCATGTGACTCAATAGTTTGAAATGCAATGAATGTAGGTTCGACAGATGAACTTCATAGGTGAGATACCTTATAATGTAGATGCCTGCCTGCTTCCATGGTTCGGGAAGAGAGGATCTTTTTGCACCCTATTTGTCCACACTGATTGGAGGGTCACCATGTATTGTAAATTTAGCCCTAGCTAACCTAGCATCTATGGAGGCAAGGTAATGCTCACCATCAGCAGGTAACCCTGTAACTTCTCCAATCCTTTCCTTAGTCGCCACAACCTCCAACCCTTTTACTGTGGATTTTCCTTTAGAAAATGTCTAGGTGAATTCTAGTACAATGCCTTCCCCAAAACCATCCAGCTTCAAGAAGTATTCTAACCATCCACAACTTCTAAATTTGGCTAGGAATTGTGCATCCTGCAATAAAACATCATGAACTGAGTGATAAAGGAGAATTATGATGGGAAGAAATGGTGGCTGCAGTTAGTGTCACCTCACACATGTGATCCGTTCTCTCACTTGTATTTCAAATCGGCTCATTTTAAATTTTCTGACGTAGCCTAGCATGGATTGACACATGGACAATATATTTTCATCTTTTTCTTCCCCCCACCCAACCTAAATTTGGACATGTGTCTGCACATGTGAGATGGGAGTGGTGATTTGATAGGGAATAATGACATGTTATGTGAACGTCTATACTAACATACAGTGATTAAATGAATGCACTTAAAAGATAATTAAAATATGGCAATTAATGTGCACATACCTAAACGTGTGGAGGGTTTATTGCAAAGTTCATGAAGAAAGTACCATTCACTTTTTTAGGGAAACAATTTGAGCAATTAATGAAAATGAACGGGAGTGAGGTGAGGTGGAATGAAGTGGTGGAAGAGAGAGAAAGGTGGTGATGGATGGGCGAATGGGCGGATGGGTGAAGAAATGGAATTCCACAAAAGTGGAAGTCTTTATTATGACAAGTATGTACCTTAATTAGCCAGAAGGAGGGACACTAAGTCCACTTCCTTTGGTTGTAGGAAGCTCGGGTGTTGAATGTTGGGTTAATTGTTGTAGGAGCTCTTCTTTGGAAGTTGGCTTGTGATATAATTTAAGGAAATGACCATTGAAAAGAAACTTGAATCTGATAGGCTCAATGGTAGTGAGTTGAACAACTCAATTAGGAAAGACCTCAAAAACTTGATATGGTCTTAGCCACCTTGTCTGCAATTTTCCTGCATTGTCCTGATACCTTGAGTCATATAGCAATTCCCAATCATCTGGCTAAATTTTTTTTTCCTTGATGAACTTACCATTCCATTCTATTCTTTGATTCTACACTATCTTTGTGTGGTGCAAGGATGCTCTCCTCATCTCATCCAAAGCATTCAGCTGCATGATTCTCTCTTTTTGTGCCTTAGAGATATCCATCCCTAAGTATACTACAGTCCTAAGGGTCTTGTGTTCAAATTAAATAGGCATCATAGCTGTCTTCCCATACAATAGCTCAAATGGAGTGAAGCCTGTAGTTGTTTTCCAAGTGGTTCTGTAGGCCCAAACAACTTCTGGTAATCTACTAGCCCAATCCTTCTTGTGGATGACTACTATTTTGGTTAGAATGGCTTCAATTTCTTTGTTGGTCACCTCAACTTGGCCATTGGCCTCAAGGTGATAAGGAGTAGACTTCATATGCCTAATGTTGTACTCATTAACCAATATTGTAACAAGAGTTGAAGTGAATTGAACTCCTTGATCAATTACTATCTCTCTTGGGACTCCATACCATGTGAAAATTTCTTCATAAATAAATTTTGCAACCTTGTTGTCTCTTGTATGCTTCATGGCCTTAACTTCTACCTACTTAGTTACATAATCAATGCATACCAAGATATAAGACTTACCATTTGATGGAGGGTCAATGGGTCCCACAAAATCCAATCCCAACTTGTCAAAGGGAGTGATTACTACTTGGGGATAAAGCGACATCTCATCATATTTGGTTGGTCAGCCCATCCTTTGGCACCTATCACATTTCCTTGTGTATCTTCCTGCATCTTTGTGGAGTGTGGGCCAATAGTATCCTATGTTCAAAATTTTCATTGCTGTCCTTTTGGCCACAAAATTCCCTCCATAGGGCTCATCATGACATGCATGAAAAATGCCATATGTCTCATCTTCCCTCACATATCTGATAACATGATCTTGTCTAGTATATAACAAGCATCCAACAATCCATGAAAAAGGAAAATATTTTTCACTGAGCACTCTTCTTTCTTTTGGGGAGAAGTGAGGAGGAACTCTCCCTGTTACAAGATAATTAACTATTTCAGCATAGCAGGGTGTTTGAACACTGATGGAAAATAGATGCTCATCAAGAAAGGAGTCATCTATAGCTTGATGGTCCTCTGATGTAGTCAACCTTGAAAGAAAATCTACAACAACATTGGCCTTCCCTGGTTTATCCACAATGGTTATGTCAAACTCCTGCATCAACAATAACCATCTTGCTAGTCTACCTAAGATGAGGGATTTATTCATAAGGTATCTAATTGTTGCATGATCAGTGTGCACAAAGATTTGATAGCCTGTTATGTAGTGCCTAAATTTTTTCAAAGCATAAATCACTGCCAACATTTATTTTTCTATCACAGTATAGTTGAATTCAACTCCTTGTAGATTTTTGCTGACAAAATAAATGGTATTTTCAATGGTTCCTTCTTTCTATCCTAAGATTGCTCCTATAACATAGTTTGATGCGTCTATATGAATGTAAAAAAGGAACTCCCAATTAGGTCCTTTTAGTACAGGAGCATGGGTTAAGGTTTCCTTCAAGTTAGAGAATGCTTTGTCACAATCTTCTATGCATTGGAATTCAACATTGTTGGTTAGAAGAGTGTACAATGGTGCTACCATTTTGCTGAAGTCTTTGATGAAATATCTATAATATCCTACATGTCCCAAGAAAATCCTAATATCCTTTTGTTTTGAAGGTATAGGCAGATTAGTAATTACCTCAATTTTTGCAGGATCTACCTGAATTCCTTTGTGACAGATGTAGTGGCCAAGAACTACACCTTCCTACATCATCATGGAGCACTTCTCACTATTTAAAGACATATTTTTGTCTTCACATCTCTGTAGGACTTTCCTAATATTTTCCAATGCTTCATTGAAATCAGCACCATAGGTAGTAAAGTCATCCATATAGATTTCCATGTAGTCAAGGAATATGTTACCCATGGCTAGGTGAAAGTTGTCTTCTCTTGGTCCTTAGGTGCAATTTGAATCAGCCACCGAATCCATCTAGAAAAGAAAAGTACTGATTTCTCGCAAATGAGTCCAAGACTTAATCTATAAAAGGAAAGGGAAAATGGTCTTTTTGGTGGCAACATTGAGTGTAAAGCTTAGGATTCAGTCCTTTCATATCATGATAGTCCCATGCAAATGCATGCTGGTGAGTCCTGAATAAATTTTCCAATGACAACTGTTGTTCTTCTCTAGATTTGTTGTTAATATTCAAATATTTTCCTTCTGACACTTGTACTTGTGTAGTTAACTTTATCATAGCTACTTCATTAATACGTGGTACCTTGAGTTCATATGGTAGAATTATGTGTAACATACCTGTTGCTATAGGAAGTTTGTCCGCAGGCAGAGTGGCTGCAAAAACTGTGGCTGTAGGAAGTTTTTCTACAGGAAGAGTGGCTGCAGGAAGAGCATGAAGAGTAGGAAGAAGTGTCTTCATGAGATAAAAAAAACTAGATTCATGAGAGGGGGATGCTTCCTCTACTTCACAATGGTTCTGAATTATGTTAGATAACACTTCATCTTCGTCTTGAAGCTACAAGAGAGGACTTCTATCTAACATCATAAGCTACACCATAGAGTTAACTTCCTTGGCCTCTTCACCAACATGTGGCCATACAGGATTATCCTCATCATGGGATGGCTGAGAAGGAGGATAAAGAACAAGCTTTTTGGTGTTCCTGTCATCAGAAATAGTCATGTCACCTAACCGACATCCAATATAAGCATCTATTGTTGCTAACCATGGTCTTCCAAGAATAATTGGATACCCGCCTAGTGTAGCTTTAGGAGAAAGTATCATGAAGTTTGTTGGATACTTCCAAGAGTCTAAGATCACCACAAGGTCCTCTACTATACCATCAAGCTTAATAGTAGAAATATCACCAAGTTGTAGGACAATAGGAGTAGATATCATGCTTGAAACATTTAGTTGCTATAGGATGTCCTTAGTCATCACATTTATTGCTGCTCCCAAATCAATCAGAGCATTCTTTATTTGAATCCCATTTATAACAACTGCTACCACAGAACTACCTAGATCATTGTACTTGGGGATAATTACTTTCCCAAGCACGATGTTAGCTAGTTGTCCCACCACATGAACTACGGTTGGGTCTTTCTTTTTTTTCTGCCTAGCTTCTTGAGGCATGCTTCCTTGATTACTTTGCCATATATAGGAACATCTTTTATGGCCCAAAATAGGGGTATCTAGAAAAATATATGCTTCAAATGATATAAGATGTCAAAATTTGTATCCTCTTTGTCTTCCTTGTGCTTGGAAACTTCCAATCTCTGAGGCAATGGTGGTTCTTGTGTAGTTTGCTTGAATAGAACTGATTTAGGATTTTTAGGTGCATTTGGCTGAATGGGATCATTCAGAGATTCCTCTTCCTCTTCCATAGGTAGCTCAGTGATAATGGGTGTGGAAGGAGTTGGTAAGGTAGTTCTTGAATGCAAATGGATGTCACTCACACTCACAACACATGCAAGAAATTGATTTGGATCAACAAAGTATACTGGCTACTAATGTGGTTTGTTATTTAGGTTAGGTGTGGGTTGAGCTAGTAACTAAGCAGGTTTAGGTTCATTTGAGCTCAAATTAGCAAGAGGAGGCATTATAGCAGGTTGTTGCGGTTGAGAAGGTAGTTGCATGTAACTGGTTGTCTAGTTTGGTCATTGTTGTCCTCTCCATTGAGATGTTTGTTGCCACTTTCCTAGAGGTGGTTGCCAAGGTCCTTGAAATTGCTTCCAATTCCCTTGAGGTTGCTACCATTGTGGTGAGGAATTTTGATAATTGGGACAAGAATTTGGAGGGTTACCCCAAGACTGTGGTGTATATCCTCCATAGTTGGATGGATATGAGGGTTGCCATTGGTTACTAGATGAATAAGAATTAAAATATGGCCCAACAAAAGTTAGTGGATCTAGTGGCATACCTTGTCTTAGAGCCCATGGATTTCTTTTTGCAAAAAAGTAGACTTGGTCTTCCTCAGTCTGAATTGGTTTGAACTCAAGTGGAATCTGTTTGCTGTCAATGTTAGCTACCATCTTGCATCTGCAATCCCTTTTCCTTTTTTTGTAATGAGGACAATATTCTATCAGCATTGCCTCTACCTCCTCATGTTCTTCTTCGCCTGAAGTGGATCCAGTTGAGTAGCTAGATTGTTTATAATATCTTGCTTGAAATTTGCTAGCAAATGAGTAATCTCCATCCTTGAAACTCCACTAGTGGATGACTTACCCATAGAGGATTTGTAAGCTCTCCCTTTCTTTGAAGCTTCCCTAGAATAGTTTTGACATATTTTCTTGATATCTTCCCAAGGAACTTAGGTGATATCTCCTCCTGCCATTAAGTTCTAAGATTCTTGCAAGCAAAAAAAAAACCTTGAAATGTAATCCTCCAAGCTCTCATCTTCCTTCTATTGCATCCTAAGGACATCATCTCCTCTCATATCACTGCCCTTGCAATACTCCTTGTACTTTTCAAGGAACTTTGTCTTCATGTCCTCCCAAGTTTCCATAGTATTTCTTCCTAGGCTCATAAACCATCTTAGTGTAGCCTCTTTCAGAGTGGTAGGAAATAGCTTAAGCCTATGAGCATCAGTGGTATGGTCATAACTCCTGCAGAGTATATCAAACTCAAACAAGAAGGTATTAGGGTCTTCTGTAACAAGTCCATAGAACTTAAGAAGTGCTAAAGTAGGGATATTTTTTATGTTGTCAACTTCATTCTGATGAGCAATGGGGAAAGGAAAAGTTGGTTGGTTAGGTCTGTTTCTATTTGCATTACCCATGTCTTCTTGATGGATTTCCAGAGCAAAGGGGTTTTTAATCAAATTTTGATCTTCAGTGGAAGCTTCAGAACTAGTTAGATAAGGAAATGCATCAACAAAAGGAAATGTTTCTTCTCCTTCTTCATTTCTGGGTAGATTTGGAAGCTCTACTAGCTGGAATGGATCAAGATTATTAGGAAGGAATCTCCCATAAGCATCTCTTCTCCTCCCTCTATGCATGTGGTATCAACTTAGCATCAACCAACTGATATAAAGAATGAGCAAAAGAATAGAAGATCATTACTTGCCTAAGTGAGGGGTATTCTAAGAACAAACTCAGAAATGCTACAGTAGGAAAATTATCAATGACTCCAAAGAACTTCCTATTTTGAAACCATCCCCGACGACGGCGCAAAAAATGTTGGCCTCCTACAATGATTCAATAACTAAGCCTTTACAACCATGATTTAGAGATTGGAAATCTAACCTGAATAGCTATCTCAATCATCATGAAGGTGTATTTAACTTGTCAACCCAGGGACATAAACTTCAAATGGGCCAACAAAGTATGTGCACTAGGAACTCAAAGTAGCCATCTTCATTCTATAGCTAAGTAAGACATGATACTAAAAGTAAATTATTTGGAAACGAATAAAATAAATGTTGAACACCAATCAACAATTATACTAAGCTAAAATGCATGAAAAGAATGAAGATCTGAGCAAACAAATAGGAAAATACTTTTTTTGCTTTGGCTGTAGGAAAAGCCTCATAATGAAATTCTAGTGGCTGCAGGAACAATCAGTGCTAGATTTTTAACCAAGTGCTAAACAGGAAATAACAACTAAACTAAACTACTCTAAAGAATGGATTACTCACCAAGTGGTCCCCCTTGGATGAGTATCCTATGAAACTAAGATACACTCAAATGCTCAAACTTAGAATGCCATTTTATTCATTGAAAAATGTGAATACAAAATAGTAGCATGACTATATTGAAAATGAAATGCTAGTACATCATTAGATCGTACAACAATAACAACATCAACCTCCTAAGAAGAAGGATCTGATCCTTATTTATACTATCAGCTAAGCAAGGCAGTCAACTCCCACTAATTGAGAGGACAAATTTTAGGAAAAATAGGGAAAATAATGGAAGAGCAGTTACACCTACAGGAATTTGGTCATAAATGCATGTCCAAACGCAGATTCAACACTGTAGTAATGCTCGTATTTTCTCAACATCATCAATACAAGGTAATTACATTCAACTGCCATTGGAATCTCCCATCATCGTCCTCCAGTTGACCCTTTGAACAATTCCTCTGCATGACCAGTTGGCGGCTGTCTTTCTCAACTTAGTATCCTCAAATTATATCTACATGGCAATGTCAGTACACATAATAATTGTACAGCTATAACCACCATAAAGAACATTCATTAACCACATGCAAAATCAATATAGATAATCCAAATAATATGCCAATGCCATTAAAAATTGCATAAATAGGATTAAGCCCAATGTCAATGGTTTGAGGGAAACATTATGAAAATATAAACACTTAATAATCAAATTCCATGACAATTTCCAGCAAATAAACTATAGATTCTACCCAAAATTGGACCAAAAACTAGGCTCATCAATGTACTCCCATGGTTATTCGTTGTAAGTTGAGAAAAAATGATGAATCTCCCATCTGTACAAAAAATTCCTCCTAAGTGGAGAAGAAAAGGAAAGGCCACCAGAGAGATACTTTAGCTGTGAAGATGTAGAAGAAGGACCATAGTTGATCCTTTAGAAAAATTCTAAAGCCACTATGGAAGAGACAAGTGAAAAGAGAACAAAAGTGGATATAGTTGACAATGAAAGTGAAGAAGTAAAGAAAGAAAAGAAAGGTTTTTTTTTCCAAAAGGGAAAAGAGTTCAAAAGAAGGGGAAAAATCTCCTAAAGGCAAGGGAAAGAAGAAAGAAAAGGACCCTCTAGTTACGGAGCATAGACCCATGAAATTTGAAGCATTGTTCAGTAACATTGTAGAGTTTGGGTTGCTAAAGGAAACTGATGAAATGTTTTCAAAAGAAAATGATGAACATAAGGCAACAATTAAAGAAGCTATAGTCAAGTACAAGGTAAAATTTGACACTGACATAGATAAGATTGAAGATCAATTGCTTGGTGATCTAAAAAATGTTTCAGCTACAAGAAGATGAGAAGCTATCAATGAAGATGTAAAGTTAAGGAATTTTTCCTTGGAGAAGATTGGTTCTTATCTAATACATGAGGATAGACACAAGTTGTCTAAATTTTACAACAAAAGATTCAAAACAAAGCAAAGAGTCAATACTCTAATGAGTAGAGACAAGGAAGATATTGAAATACTGAAGAATGAGACTTTGTAGAATGTTGTAGAACTTGCTAAAGAGTTGGAATGTCTCTGGATAATGAAAATAAAATGCAACATGATACACATATCCCAAAAAGAAATGAAATTGATATTGGACAATATGAGAATATACTTTAGCATGAGGATGATCAAGAAGACATGGTAATAGATAATACCCCTCTGAATGTGGATGATGTTGTTGAAGAAGAAAAAAAAGAAGATAAAAAAAGTGTCCCACAGAAAGATGAAGCTCAAAATGATCAAAATTTTCCTCCTTGAGTTATGAGAAAGACACTGAGAAGAGAGAAGACAAAAAAGAAGTCTCAGAGAAGATAGAGGCAGAAAAAGAAGAAAACTTGCCTCCTTCAGAAGGTGAGAAGTCTACAGAAGTAGAAAAGAATGCTAAATAATGTGGGGATAAGGATAAGAGAGAGAAGAAGGAAGGAGAAAGTGTTGAAACTATTGGAGAATCCTCTAGAGCTTTTGGAGATTCTTTGAAAGATTCATTGGATATGTAGCTACAATTTGAACCAGTGGTTTCTACATAACTCTTGTAGATTCCAATGCAAAAAGGATAAGTAGATGTGAATAAGATTTCTCCCCTGCATAAGTTACAGCTTGGTGATGCTTTCCATGCCTCCAAAAGGAAGGAAATACTTCAAACACACCAAAAAAGTGGATGAATAGTACAAGAAGTAGCAAAGGCATTGTAGGATAGTATTTTGAAAGAAACTATTGATAATTCCCTATTTGGTATACAAAAATTGAAGTTATTGTTAGATTCCCTTAAGGAGTATTCTACTCACTTAGATGGAAAATTGGAGAAATAAATGGAAACTAAGGTCAATGACAAGAGATTAAAAAATATTTTTGATAAATGCAATGCAACACATGGCATGCTACAAGGTAACATGAAGGAAGTAATAAAAATGCTTGGAAGAAGCTAAAGTTTTATTTTAGTTTTTCTTGAAATGATCTAGTTCTACAAGAAGCATAAAAGATAAAATGGAATCAATTGAGTCACAAATTTCTCACACCTCCAGTACATATGATTTGATAAATGATGTAGATGGTGCAACAAGGGCAGCTATTAAAAATCTGCATGGTCATTTTTTCCTTGAAAGAAAAAAAAGAGAAGATCATAACTTAGCAGTACAATCAGATTAGAGACTTGGTAAGTGCAAGACTTACATCCTTAACTGGAGTTATAGCTAGTGTAGAGAAGGTGACACAAAAGTCCATTAGATTCCTAGTTCTCTGGAAGAAGGAGAAGACATCCATGTGCAGTATGAAAGTAAAAAATCCTTGCTTTCCTTTGCTAAGAAGGATTGGAAGACAAATAAGAAAGACAGGGAGGCACTCCTTGCCAAACTAAAGGTGTATAACAAGGATATTTTTCCCTCTGATAGTTGAAGGTGTACATTTCAATTTTATATAAATTATGTAGTTTTCTAATTTTAATGTATATATGTGGATGTAGTTGATGGTGCTATGATACATTTTTGGTCATTTTTTGGTGAATAACATTGTTAAGGGGAGCCACTTTGATATGAATATTCATTAAGGGAGAAATTGTTAGAGAAGTATGTTAAGTAGAGGAGAGAAGAAAAAAGGGGAGATACTCTCATGTATATATGTGATAAGTGTTCCCTTTCCCCTTGATGTCAAAGGGGGGGAATGTTTTGGAACTTAATGTTTTGGGGAAGTAGTTTGAGTAATTTTGGAGAGTGAGAGTACATGTTTCCATCAATGAAAAAGGGGGAGATTATTGGAAAAATGAGCATGATGATGTCTGGATGTGTATGGCATTGTCATTGATTTCAACTCATTGTATAAATGTAGAAGTGTTGGTCCAAAGCAAACCAAATAGTTTGGATAATTGGTTGTCTCAGAGTGCAATTTTAGTGTTACAATGAACTAG
The DNA here is from genome assembly GCA_007258455.2 of Sequoia sempervirens. Taxonomy (NCBI): domain Eukaryota; kingdom Viridiplantae; phylum Streptophyta; class Pinopsida; order Cupressales; family Cupressaceae; genus Sequoia; species Sequoia sempervirens. Next base: position 42,409,227 of record VDFB02000363.1, read on the forward strand.
TTTTATGGTCTGCATTTCTCCATTATGCAATATCTTATCATGCAGTTTTAAGGTGTTGATGATGTGTATTGAAGGTGTTCAGATCCAAATTTTCAAGGTTGTATGTCTTCTGTAGCTGAAGATAATGTTGATAGAGTATCAGTTGTGTAATAGTAGTGTTACTAGTAACAAAGTGTATATTGAAATGCCCCTCATTCCACTGCAGATGAATATTATGCTATGAAATTTTGAGGAAGTGTATACAAATGTCAGGAGTATGTGTGCTCCAAGTGGTGAGTGTTTTGGTGGTTTGTGTGTTGAGTTGTTAATGAACGGTTAGTTCATTTAGTTGTTGCTTCACCAATTTTGCTATGTGGTGTTGACCTAAGTATTTTGGGGTCATGTGGAGTTGAAGTATGTAAGGAGAGATTTATGGGAGTTATTATAGGTCATTCCAAACTATTTTTGTGTTTTTCACATTTTGGTTCTCTCTGTAAGGCGTGTGCACGTTAAAGATTTAATTTGACAGGTTGTGTGGTACACAGTTCATGCAATTAGGATGACCTAATTGATGTTTTGGTTGGTTATGGTATATATACAAGGTTAATTCATTATACGAATGATAATCATGAGATGAGAGCTATATGAGACAAATGTGTAGAGTGTGTGTAAAATTTGGTGTAGTGTGAAGTGTAAAAGGTGAAGTGGTGATGTATGAAGCGTGTTAAGTAAGTTTTTAGAGCTTAATTGGAATTGTATCTTTGGCATGTTACAGATGCATTATTAGCAATTCATTTTGGTATTGATCCACCCTATTGTCTATCTCTTTCTCTTTTGGGAAGTGAGCCATTGGTATTGAGCCATTCTTTGTTTTTGGATAGTGAGTCCACCATTTTGTAATCTCTATTATAATCACTTATAATATATTGTGAGCTAATCCTCATCATGGTTTTTCCCTTTCAAGGTTTTTCCATGTAAATCTAGTATTTTTGTGTTCCTTGATGCGATGTATGCTTTATATGTTCCTTTCTATTACTGCAATTATAATGTGATGTATTGAATGGATGTTTAAATTGATAAGGTTAATGAATTTTAGTGAATATTGATTCACCCCCTCTTAGTATTTTAGGTATTCAACATAAATATTCTAGAGTAGGAGACTTATTGGAATTCCTAGTATAAATAGAAAAAACCTTCTCAAATGAAACCCATAGATTTGATACCCTACCGCATACCCTTACTTGCATTGTCACATGTTGGTATAACACATATAGGCATAACATTATCAAATGGAAAACCTTCAAAACCTTAATAAAAGCAAGATTCCTACTAGAAGTAAGAGAATATGAAGATACAACCACATATGAGGGAGAAATCCTACCACAACATTATTTAGACATGTTTATACACTTTTGGTAAGAAGGATATGAGTATGATGACATACTATACATCCAACTATTCTACTGGACACTTAACTCAATGGTTAAAACTCGATACTTTTACTAAGAGATATATGCATAAACTAAAATATGGAAGAAGTAACAAGAAATTTTCTCCATACATTTTAATTTTCTAGTAAAAATCCTCAGATACATATTGCATTACTACAAATGCAGGAGATCATATTCAATCTGAAAGAAGATAAGAAAATAGTAGTATTACAACCTCCTCCCCCATCTAAATAAGAAGGTATATATGATTACATTAATTGGTTGGATTAGGAATCAACAGGTGTAGAGAAACATTATTGTATGGTACAAAATGATGAAGAAGAGAAAATCCCAAAAATAAAAATATATGAAGAAGAAAGAGAAATAGAAGGATCCACCAAACCTAAGAAAAAGTACTATAATATGTAAGGAAGCTAAGGTAGCGAAACAAATTCCTAAACTAATCTTGAGAGGGGAATAATGCAAAACTTTACAGATCTTTTCAGTTACAAAAACTAAAACAAAAATAAGCATTAAATATCATGCATACCACAACACAAAGATTTATTTGGGGAAAACCATTTCGAGAGAAAAACTGCACTCCAAAAGTTGCCCACTATGTTATTCATGTTGGTGTAATTAATATTTAATTACACTTTGCATAAGTTTACTTAGGCATATTTAATTCCTAAGTTTTAGGTTCTTATCTTTATCTTTTGAGCTATCTTGTTGCTCAAGATAAGACTAGGTTTAGGCATCTTTTCTTTTATAAAGCAAATCATTATCATGTAATTATTGAATTCTCAAATAATAATAGTTGCACATCTTTTTGCAATGGCTTTTGTTTTTTTGTTTTTCTCTTCTATGAAAGGATTATTCGGTTTGTAGATCTGATCATGGGTTTCTAACATGGTATTAGAGCCTTGATTTGCAGCCCCTTCTCAGATTTTTGAGAAAATCATTGCAGGGTTCGTTCGGGATTCCTCGAGGATATCATGCCTTGAGTTCATCTATGCGGCGTTTTGGATTAGATTGGGCTTCACCATTAGATTCAGAGTGCTGGAAAAAGTCAAGATTGACTTTTATTTTGTAGATTTCGGCCATTGTTTGCCAGATCTGTGAGGGTTTCAAGTTCAGAGATTTTTTGCAAGTTCAAAAGGTAGCCAAATTTGCGGAGTAGTTTGGGCACAAACGGAGGTCACTATTGCGTCTGGAGCGGCCAAAAACCTAAAAATCGACTGTAAACTTGCCTATATTCGGCGTCGGCTGTTCGTGAAGAAAAAAATTTTTATCCGTACGGCCCTATTCGTCGTCTGTACGCAGTTCGAGGTGATTTAAAAAAAAAACAAAAAAAACAAAAAAAAATCATTTGATTTTTTCCTCAAATTTTTAAAAAAAATCATTCAAATTTTTTTAATTTTTTTTTTTAAAATTTGCAGTTTTTTTATTTTAAAAATAATAAACAAGTACCTCAAAGGTACGTACCTGCACAGGGTACTGTGCAGGTACCGACCTGCGCATACCTGTGCAGGTCAGTACTTGCGTACCTTCCATGCCCACATTTTTTTAAAACAAAAATCAATGTTTTTTATACTTTTTTAACAAAAAATATAGTTTGTAATATTTTTTTGTTGTTTTTTTTTTTTAAAAACAATTTTTTAATAAACCCAATTGTGCAAATCCGCTGACGTCCATTTGGTTGTCAAATTTAGGTTCATATTTTTTATGCGACGGCTGTATGACTGTCAAATTTAATGGATCACTGGTTTTTTTTCCCCTTCTGGAATAGTTTTCACTAAATCGGGTGTATTATTTGCATACGGTATCCTTTTTTCACAAACGAGATACCGTTGGAAAGCTAATTCCGACGCCCATCCAGTGGTGTAGGTGTTTTTACCAGATATTACTCTAGATTTATTTTTCAGGCCTTTGAACTCAGATGTTGTTTTCACTTTGAAGGGCACATCTTTTGACTCGGTGATCCGTTTTTCGTCATTCTTGCGGCATTGGAAAGCTGATTCTGTCCTTTACACAGATTTGAGGTCTATTTATATTTTATGTTTATGCATGTTTGTATTCTCTCAGGTTTTACAATTGTCAGGTTATTGTAATAAATGAACTATGATAAAGTTCCATTCAGGGGGGTTTCTTGCATAATAAATCCGATTAGAGTATGCATGCACTTTGATCTCCATATTCATATTGTTTTGATGGCAACTCGCATGAGATATCTAGTTTCTTAGTTTCTTTTGGCCAAATTTTTTTCCCTAGCTAGACACATTGTTGATTCACATCCGGTTCACACTTTAAATTGAAAGCCTATGGTTAATGATCCACATTGGATCCATCTCAGTTTGAGGGCCATGTTTTTATGGTTAATGTTCCAGAGTCTTCATGGTACTCCTTCCCATGGAAGAGTTTCAATCATAGTTTGGCATCGGCATCGAGATACACGGCTTCCAGATTTTGTCATCATCTCATCTACTATTGCTTCATAGATTCCAGGGTTGTTCTAGTTTTTGAGTTTTCCAGTGTTTTGTGGCATCGAGTCTACTATTGCTTTATCATGATTCCTTGAGTCAATTAGTGACTCTCATTTGGTTTCAGTAGTAAATAGAAGTATCTTTCCTTGCTTGCCAGTTTCAGGTTCCAGTGCTACTCCACAGTGTTCTTCCAGTGCTTCTTTGCAACAGTCATCTCATTGTAGGGGGGTTTTGTCCCACTGGGTTTTCCTTCTCTACCTCATCTTGCATTTGTACATGAGTACCTGATCAGGCCTTGTTGCCGGGACTCATATTTGCATTATCATTTTGCTTCTCCCTAAGTTGCACTTATGGGGGGGTGTTGGTGTAATTAATATTTAATTACACTTTGCATAAGTTTACTTAGGCATATTTAATTCCTAAGTTTTAGGTTCTTATCTTTATCTTTTGAGCTATCTTGTTGCTCAAGATAAGATTAGGTTTAAGCATCTTTGCTTTTATAAAGCAAATCATTATCATGTAATTATTGAATTCTCGAATATTATGTTGGACATCTTTCTTGCAACCTCTCTTGCTTTTTTGATTTTCTCTTCTGTGGAAGGTCTTTTCTGTTTGCAAATCTGATCTTAGTTTCTAACAATTCAAAAATCACAAAGATTACAATATACTTGTAGAACAAGCTTCTCACAGGAGTATCACCAACTAGAGATCTAGAGGCAACACGGTTGTTATCAAACTCTTAGAATACATCACAATACACAATTATAATCCAATTCCCTCATAAAATAGGTTTGCCTTCTAGGGCAAGTCAAGAAAATAAAATATCAGTCATCAGATCTAAGACTTAATGATGAACAATCCAAATTTACAATAATAAAATATTAATAAAATTTTCCTTTCAAGGGTGTTACCCCCAAGCCCCCGTGGGGCACACTACCCCCGAAACCCCAGTAGAGGGGATGATTCCCCTAGACCCCTCGTGGGGGGAAACCCCCCCGTGCTCCCCTTTGTTGACGTATCAACAATACCTTATGTATCAACAGTACTTTATGCAATTGCAAGGTTGAAACACATTATCCCAACATAATGACCCCCTCAAACTAAAAGAGGAAAAAATTGTGCCAGAAGGAGATTCCAAGATGGAAAGAATAGGGGACTATTGGGATGAAAAGGTAGTAGCCTAGACAATAGAATCCCTCTTAGAATTCCAAGATTTATTCCCCAAAACCTTCATAGAAATTAAGGGAATCAAAGAAGAGGTAGGAGTAATGAAAATTCAGTTACAAGGTGTTAAATCAGTTGAAAAAGGTGTTATATAGACTGAATCCAAATATGAAAAGAAAGGTCAAAATAGAGGTAGACAAAATCCTAGCTATCAAAGTCATTAAATCGATAGAGGATGTTGACTGGATAAGTCCTATGGTGGTCCAAAATAAGAAAAAAATAGATAAGGATATTTGTAGATTTCAAGGAGTTGAAGAAAGCTTGCATACATGATCCCTTCCCAACCACATTCACTGAGGAAATTTTAGGATCATTTTGCTGGAAGAGAGATTTACTCATCACTGATGGCTTCTCCAAACATCATCAAGTTAAAATGAAAGAGGAAGATCAACCTAAAACCAATTTTACAATAGAATGGGGATCATATATGTACACTATGATGCCTTTTGGGCTAAAAAATGCCCCTGCGATATTCTTTAAAATAATGGTTAATAGCTTTAAAGAGTTCATACATGATTTTCTAGAAGTTTACATGGATGATTGGACTATTTATGGGCTATTGAAAGATCGTGTGCAAGTACTTTGCATGATACTAAATAGATGCAGATGCATGAAAATCTCACTAAATTTGAAGAAATGTACCTTTGCAATACCCTTTGGGACCCTTTTAGGCCATATCATATGTAAAGAGGGTTTAATGGTGGACCCTATGAAAATTACCTTAATACTAAACTTACCACCACCTAAAAATACACTAGAATTCAAGACATTTTTGGGCTATATAGGATACCATAGGAAGTTTATAAAGGGATCATATGTCAGTATTACTACACCACTAGAAGATTAATTGAAGAAAAACAATAGGAATAGTCAATAGAATGAAGAGTCTCAAAAATAATTTGATACATTAAATCAGAAGATTGTAGAAGCACCAATCCTCATATTTTCATATTGGAACAACCCTTTCCATGTGAATGTAGATGCTTCCAGTATCACCAGAGGAGTAGTACTTACCCAACCTAAGGGGAACAAAGACCACCCTATTGCATTTTCCATTAGGAAATTATCTATCGTGGAGAACTATACTACCACAAAAAGAGAGGAACTAGCCATGGTTTACATGCTACAAAAATTTAGATATTACCTGCTATCCACTCCATTCACTTTTTTCACTAAGCATGAACCTTTTAAATATCTACTCAATAAATTGGTAACACATGGACACATATGTAGATGATATTATTACTATTTCAAGAATTTTATTTCAAAATTATGGTAAACACTAGAAAATATAACTAAGGACCAGATTACCTATTCTAGATTGAGACCAGAGAAGAATTAGATGCTCAAGGAGAAGATCTCCCCAATGTACACCTATTTCACATTAAAGCGGTACTAGAGGAGTTGTAGGATATTTCCATTTTGTTGTCTATAGGGAAATTTCCAAAAGATGTCTCACCACAAGAGAAACAATCACTAGTACAGCGGGCTACTCCATACACCTTAGTTGAATTAGTATTACATCATTTAGGTAAAGATGATATCTTGAGACGAGTGGTTTATAACCATGAGAGGAATTCAATTTTGAAAGAAGCACATGAAGGAGTTGTAGGGGGCCATAACTCTAGAGAAACTACACCTAGAAGGGTGAAACTTACAATTTTATGGTGTCCAACTCTTCATAAAGATGCTAGGGAATAAACAAAAGGTTGTGATATTTTCCAAACATTAGGGAAACCTACAAATAGAGATGAAATTCCATTGAGACTGGTACTAGCTCATAATCCATTTGAAAAATGTTCTGTAGATTTCATTGAACCTATTGACCCATCGAAAAAACATTCTAAGGAAAGGTTCATTATAATCAGAGCAGAATACCTTACAAAATGGGCAGAAGTAGTAGCTATAAAGGATTGTACCGCAAATATTGCAACAAGATTTTTATATGAGAATATAATCATAAGATATGGATGCCCACTTAGTTTAGTGAGTGACCAAGGAAAACACTTTGTAAATAAAATGATAAAGGAATTACTACAAAAAATTATGATAACACACAATAGAAGTTCCCCTATCACCCATAGGCCAATGGAGCAAGTGAATCATTGCATAAAATAATTGGGAAAGCTCTCACCAAAATGTGTTCTAGAAATAGAATAGATTGGGATATAAAAGTACCTACAGTAGTTTGGGAATACTTCACATAATATAAAAGGACTAATAGATTCACCCCATTTGAAGTACTCTATGGTTTTGATGCTAGAGTCCCTATGAACTTTATAATCCCCAACCTACATACTGCACTAACCTTGTGGTTGAAAGATGACCAATCACTCAAACAAAGAATATAATATTTGGATAAATTAGATGAGCATAGAAAAATTGCAATTTATAACCACCAACTTGAGCGCCAAAGGTAAAAATCATGGCATGATAGAAATTTAAGATTGAAAAAATTCAAAACAGAGGATATGGTTTTACTTTATGAAAATTTTAAAAAGCAATGGAAATTGAATTTTAGATGGTTAGGGCCATACTATATATCCATGCCATAAATGATTCCAGAGTAGTACAACTTAGAAAAATTAATAGCACACTCCTAACCAGATATGTAAATGGTGCATGCGTCAAACCCTACCACTTGTTAGTAGGATGAAAACATCAAATAAAAGACTAATATATATTATGTACTGTAGTTTAAACCATAGGAAAAATCAAAAATAAAAAAATCTAAAAAGTAACCCATCACATCGAAAAATAAAAAGGCTAGAAAATCCTGTGTAATAGGAAGTAGCATTAAATACATTATCACCTACTCATCTATTTAATACCCAATCTCACCCTAAAAAATCACTTGTCTCTTTTACACATTCTCGTTATCTTGTTCAATCAAGTATGATTAAACCCCAGAAGCTCTCTGCACTTTGTAAAATTTCCTATTAAGACAATGGCCACTCCCACAGTAGTAAAGATCTCTGAGAAGCCTTGAACCAAGTATTAGAAGTACCCCTCTAAGGCCCTCAAAATAGAAAAGGATGATGAATTCTCTCAGATTCCACACAATGTGGTAAATCTTGAGGATGTACAAAAATACATTGATGAGAAAATTTTAAAGATTGACCACATGAAGCCAGAAGAGCTCTACCTAACACTCCTGGGAGATGATGGAAAGATATACAAGCTTGAATAAATGGATATTGGATGGAAGAACCTAGACATTTGGAAAGATTATCTAGATTTTTTGCAATGAGAACATATGGGTTCAAATTGTATTGAGCTAGGTGCACAATGAATTTATGTACCTAGATAATGTTAAGGATAATAGACAGCGTCGATAAAATGCTCCGGCTTGATAAATTAAATAATAGCCATGTGGCTATTTAATTTATATATATATGGCAACAAATTTGTTAAAGAAATAAAGAGACTCGTCCAAGGCCGACCTCCTTCATCATTGGTGTGATTATCTATGAGGACAACTTATCATTTATTGGTCACATTTATTTGTAAGAAATATATACTTATTGATTAGCCGACTTGCTTCATAGAAAGAAGTGTCTCTTCAATTTGTATATATATAGGTTCACTTTATCATTTGTGATCATCAAGTTTATTCTATCAAGTGCGAATGTATTCAAGAGCAGGTTGTGAATTTTCCTTAAGTGCAGATTTAGATTGAAAGGAAGATCAGATTATTATATGATATTGCATTGGTACTGAATATCAGCCTTGAGTTTGGCCTCATTGTAAAGCGAATTGCTGCCATTATTTATATATAAGAGAAGATATTTGTTGCTGGGTTTTTCTCCCTCAAGAGGAGGGTTTTCCCAGGGTATCTGCTGTGTTATTATTTGATTTTTGAATTAATTTTCTGTGCATATAATTTGTTCATTAAAATTTACATGGTATCAGAGCGGGTTTGAGAGGATCGTGATCAGATTATTGCTAATCAAAATACCCTATTTGTTCACTTCTCTACATCAGTCAAGATGGTGAATGGTTTGAAGGTTGAGGATAGACTCGAAGGTGCATCCAACTTCACTTCATGGAGATTTAGGATCATGCTTACCTTGCATGAAAATGACTTGGGTGAGTTCGTGGAGTCTTGCGCTTCAGAACTTAAGGAGGAAGAAGAAAAGTTGCAGTGGGTGAAGAAATACATTAAAGCAATGAAGATATTGGTTGATTTCGTCAAGGATCATATTGTTCCTATCATCTCTAAGTTGAAGACAGTGAGAGATATGCTCAAAACCTTGCAAGAGATGTACGAAATCAACAATACTAGCCGTGCACTTGCACTAAAGCATCAATTGCATCATGTGAAGATGTCAAAGGGTGAATCTGTTATTGCATACTTCATGAGGATTTCAGATTTAAGAGATCAACTCTCAACAATTGGACATATGATTGATGACAAGGACTTGACTATGCTTGCTCTCAATGGGCTACCTTTGTCTTGGGAATCTTACATTCAGGGAATCAGTGCAAGATCAAAATTTCCTAAGTTTGATCGCCTAAGATCTGATTGCATTCAAGAAGAATCAAGGTTGGTGGCAAGAGGCATTGGTCAAAGTTCAAAGAATGAAGAAATTCATGTTCTTGCCTCCCATGCTTCAAAGAAGAAAGGAAAAGATGGAAGGAAAGGATTCTTCAAGAGGAATCGGGACAAGGGAAATGATGATACACCACCATTCAAGAAGAAGAGGGATATGTCCAAGATTCAATTGTTTAGGCATGATAAGTTTGGGCACTTCACCAAGTATTTCCCAACTAGACCTAAGCAACAAGTTACCGTTGCAGATGTTGATGATGCTTCTCCACAAAAGGATTCAAGTGAATATTTGTTCTATTCGGCATTATCAAGTAGTGTACCTTCTAACACCAACACTTGGATAATTGACAGTGGTGATTCACGACACATCACCGAATTTAAGGAGCACTTATCAAGTTTGGTGGAAAAGGAGTCTTCTGAACAAGTCATCATTGGAGATTATGCTAGCTACTCCGTGAAAGGAAATGGGACCTCTATACTTCATTTGGATTCTGGCATCTCACTTCAGTTGGGTAATGTTCTTTATGTTCCTGGAATCAAGCGCAATCTTATTTCTATTTCAGCTTTGGAAGATAAAGGATATCAAGTTGCCTTCTCCAAAGGCAAAGTTCTAGTGTGGATGGAGAACTCTAGCTTCAAGGATGCTCAAGTAATTGGAGTTAGACATGAAAACATTTACAAGGTCTGCACATGTTCTTTACAAGCTTTGGTTCATGACTCTTCAAGTCTTTGCGATCTTTGGCATCAAAGATTGGATCACCTACACTTCCCAGCCTTACCTATCATGGAGAAGATGGTGTCGGGTCTTCCTAAGCTCAACCAGGAGCACGAAGGTACTTGCAAGGGCTGCGCATTGGGTAAGAATATAAAAGCCCCTTTTCATAGTAGAGAAAATAGATCTAAGTGTATTTTAGACCTTATTCATTCTGATTTATGTGGTCCTATGTCTATTCCATCTTTGAGTGGATTCTTGTATTATGTTTTGTTTATTGCTAACCACTCTAGGAAGACTTAGATTTATTTTTTGAAATCTAAAGAGTTTGAGGAAGTGTTGGATAGGTTTAAAGAGTTTAAAGCCTTGGTAGAAAATCTTTCTGGTAAAAGAATTAAGGTCCTCAGATCTGAAAATGGTGGATAATACACCTTTGGTAGTTTTTGAAATTTTTGTATTGATGCAGGGATTAAGAGGGAGTTTTGTGTTCCCTATAATCATAAAAAAATGGTGTTGCAAAAAGAAAGAATAGGACAAACATGGAAGTAGCGAAGGCCATGATCCATGATCAAGATTTGCAAACCTTCCTATGGGCAGAAGCTTCCAGGATAGCTGTGTATGTTCATAATAGAAGTCCTCATAAGATCTTGGAGAGTATGACTCCAGAAGAAGCCTTTATAGGGAAGAAGCCTGAAGTCAGTCATTTGAGGACCTTTGGATGTCTTGTCTTATATTCATGTTCCCAAGGAAAAGAGAACCAAGTTGGAGCCTTCTGGCAAGACGGGAATATTTGTGGGCTATAGTGAGACATCAAAAGCCTACAGAATATACATTCTAGGTCAGAAGTTGATCGAGATCAGTAGGGATGTCACATTCAAGGAAGATGTTGCATTCAGGAGATCCAAGGGGATTCATATGGAGATTGATAATGAAGAGTCTCCTCAGGATATGGAAGTTGACCATACTCCTGAGATTCAGAGGGAGACTTCAAAACCAAAAGAAGATATTGATCCTGTTGAACCCTTGGAACCTACTGATGGGCCTAATGACATTGTTGTTGGAAGAAAGAGACCTCTATGGGCCATTCATACTATGCAAGAGGCTGAAAGTTTTGTAGCTTCCAGAGGCACAATTAGAGAAAGCAAAAGGCCACATAAGTTCTGTAGTTATGTTGCCTTGATGAGTCGGATTATAGAATCCAAGCCTACTTGTGTTGAGGAAGCATCTAGTCATTAGGTTTGGAAAGATTCTATGACATAGGAGTATCAGTCAATTCTTAAGAATGATGTTTGGGACATTGTTCCTAGACCCGAGGGAAAGTCTATGGTATCTTCTAAATGGCTATTCAAGATTAAGCATGATGCAGATTGAAGCATTGAGAAGTACAAAGCAAGATTTGTGGCTCGTGGGTTCTCTCAAAAAGAGGGAGTTGATTATGAAGAAACATTTGCTCCTGTTGCTCGCTATACTTCTGTCAGAACCATCATTGCTATTGTTACATCTAGAGGATGGAAGATTCATCAGATGGACGTGAAGACAACCTTTCTCAATGGAGTGATTGAGGAAGAGGTTTATATAGAGCAACCTGATGGGTTTGAGGTTCATGGGAAGGAGTCACATGTTTGCAAATTGAAGAAGGCCTTGTATGGTCTTAAGCAGGCTCCTCGTGCATGGTACGAAAGGATTGATCGGTACCTATCAAGTTTGGGCTTCTTGAAGAATGATGCTGATTCAAATCTCTACTTCAAGGTAATGAATGGTGATGCATTAATTTTGGTTTTATATGTTGACGATATGATCCTTACTGGAGAAGATCACCCGATTCTTGAGTGTAAGAAGGAGTTGACTTCAGAATTTGAGTTTGACCTTGGGATCATGCATTACTTCCTTGGATTAGAAGTTTGGAAAAAACCAGATGAGATGATTCTAAGTCAAGGGAATTACACCATTGATATACTTAAGATATTTGGCATGATGGATTGCAAATCCATGTCTACACCCATGGAGACTAATCTACATAAATTGAAGGAGGCTGCAGCTAGTTCAGATTTGGTGGATCCTACATTATATAGAAATCTGATTGGATCCTTGATGTATCTAGTTCACACTAGACCTGATATTTGCTATGCAGTGAGTGCACTTAACCAGTTTATGTGTGATCAGAGGCAGATACATCTTGTTGCAGCTAAACATATCCTGAGATACTTGCATGGCACAATTGGATATGGGTTGAGGTATTCTTCAGATGTAGACTTAGAGTTACATGGTTTTACTGATTCTGATTGGCAGGTTGTGTCACAGATCGAAAGAGCACCTCTGGTTGTTGCTTCAGTTTGGGTTCCGCTATGATTTCCTAGTGCAGTAGGAAGCAATCATATGTAGCATTGAGTACAACAGAGGCATAGTACATTGCAGCTTGTATGGCAACTCGAGAAGCAGTATGGCTTCGTAAGCTCCTTGCAGGATTTTTTGGACAATGAATGGAGCCTACTATTATTCATTGTGATAATTAGAGTTGTGTGAAGCTTTATGTCAATCCTGTGTTTCATGACAGAACCAAGCATGTTGAGATCAAGTACCACTACATTAGGGATATGGTACTGAGGAAGGCTGTATAGTTGAAGTACATCAACATTGATGAGCAAACGATAGATATTCTCACCAAGCCTCTCACTAGGATAAATTTTGTGTACTTCCGAGATAAACTTGGTATGGTGGAGAATCTAGCCTTGACTGAGTAAGAGTCTCAGTATCAGTGAACCTTGGTTAATGAGTTCTTCTCTGAGAGAGAAGTTCGAGGTGAAATCCCTTGTTTAATGCATTTTTCTTTGAGATGAAGGAATTTGACGTGCAAGTCCTTGTTAATTCATTTTCCTCTGAGACGGAGGAATTTGAGGTGCAAGCCCTTGTTAATGCATTTTCCTCTGAGACAGAGGAATTTGAGGTGAAAGCCCTTGTTTCCACCCTCTGAGCCTGAGTCATGGTGGATGTCATGTGTGAGACTCCATGACACATCTTGTACTTGTGAATGTCACGTTGAGGTGACAACATCATGCAAGTGATGAACACTTGTACACACCATAGTATGGATGTAGCCATTGTGGTTGATATCGTGTTGAGGTGATATCTAATATCACGTTGAGGTGATATTCTTCTTTTCACATCTGGTTGTAGCCAATGTGATGGGCATCATGTTGAGGTGATTTATCTTGAGCAGCTAGATGCATTCTCTCTAGCTGAGAGGGAGTGTTAAGGATAATAGACAACGTCGATAAAATGCTCCAGCTTGATAAATTAAATAATAGCCATGTGGCTATTTAATTTATATATATATGGCAACGAATTTGTTAAAGAAATAAAGAGACTCGTCCAAGGCCGACCTCCTTCATCATTGGCACGATTATCTATGAGGATGACTTATAATTTATTGGTCACATTTATTTGTAAGAAATATATACTTATTGATTAGCCAACTTGCTTCATAGAAAGAAGTGTCTCTTCAATTTGTATATATAGGTTCACTTTATCATTTGTGATCATCAAGTTTATTCTATCAAGTGTGAATGTATTCAAGAGCAGGTTATGAATTTTCCTTAAGTGTAGATTTAGATTGAAAGGAAGATCAGATTATTATCTGATATTGCATTGGTGCTGAATATCGGCCTTGAGTTTGGCCTCATTGTAAAGCGAATTGTTGCCATTATTTATATATAAGAGAAGATCTTTGTTGCTGGGTTTTTCTCCCTCAAGAGGAGGGTTTTCCCAGGGTATCTGCTATGTTATTGTCTAATTTTTGAATTAATTTTATGTGCATATAATTTGTTCATTAAAATTTATAGATAAAACCTACTTGATCACAAAGAAATGTATTCATGTAATGACATGATTAAGAATGGTAGGCGACATCGTCGCTAAGAAATCCATCAAAAATAGCGAGGTGCAATAGTTGACTAAAGCAAATTTTGACAGTCAAAGCATGAACATAAAGACAATAACAAATGATGGAGTTTGATATACTGCAATGGGGATAGCATATAATTTTTTTTATGCCAACTAAGAAGACTCTACCACAGCTACTGTAATCCACACGACATATCAAATGGTGGTAGAGGGCAAGGATTTTGACCTTTGCAAGGTCATGCGGAAGAAACTAATGGAGAACATCCAAAAAATAAGACCTCTAAGTACCATTTCTATTACAGTATATTGCTTATTTTCTTAATGTTCTATTCCTTAAGGAATATTCCAATTGCAAAGGAAAATTTTGGAAACTTAACCAAACAGTATCGACACAAATCAAGTACCACATTTATCAATTCCTAGACACCAAAGCATACAATGCCACATACTAGGGGTTCTTCAAAACCTTCTAGAAGAAAATGAAAGAAAGGGAAATAATTCCTTATGCATCCACTACCCAATACACCAACACAATCACATTCATGATGGACACAAAATACATGTATATGGACTTGCGGTAGAACCACACATAGTTTGGATACCACAACTACCATACAAAGTCACCAAACAAGAAGTAGATTCTTATCATGCTAAATTACTTAACCATCCCAAGGATCCTATCACAGAGAATCTTGGCATGTACAAAGAAGTGATGGCTAAAAATATTGAAAAGGAGGCACAAGAAATCTTGGAGAAGAACAAAGGAAAACTCCATAAGAAATGGTGTGTACCAAAAGGGTGGTTCACACAATTCGCTGCTACTATTGAATGCTAAAAACCCTCCTTTGCAAGAAGCTCAGGGAGTTCCACAACACTTCACAAGGAAAATTAGAAGGCCCCACAACATCCACACAAATGGTATCCACACCAGGGAAGCCACCACACATCACCCAACAAAAAAGATCTAGACAAATAAGGCCTAAACAAATGGCCAAGAGAAAAATTGGAGAAGGCTACAATAGAAGAAGTAGAAGAGATAGAAGAGGGAGAAAAAAAGGTTGAGCAACCTCTTAAGAGGAGGAAAAGAGGACAAAAAACTCTGAAACCTCCTCTGCAAGTAACTCCAGAGCAACCACAAGAACCCATTGACATCTTGAAAACTAAAAATTCCATCCTCCACTATGGGATACTACTGAAGATACTAGACACATATGAAGAATTAGATGAACTAAACAAAGCCATAATAATCCAATAAAGAGCTAGAAGAAGCAATGAAGGAATTTACAAAGGAAATCATTACAACAATAAGGGAGAAAAGAGCCAAGGCACTAAGCAAGGAGGAGGAAATAAGGGAGAAATCCATGTCCACAGTCAAACTTATGGAGGAGGATCAAGAGAATGTAGAGATGATGCAAAAGGAAATTGAGGAGGTTACTCAAAAGCTCTATGAAGAAATGATGAAGACTATCAGAGAAGAAGCATAGAACATAGGGGAAGAGGTAGAAGGGCCTCACACATTGGATACTACTATAATTGGTACAACAAAAGAGAAGAGTGAAGACACCACCACCGCAGAGGCAACCACTCCCACCTCCACAATCTCTACCAATTAAATTTTTTTTGGCACAAAAAGTCCAAATTGTGCCATCACCATAGCTACTACAAGTACCAATGGTAGGTTCACAAGTGGACTTATCCAACAATTTCCCATTGCAGAAAATTAAATTGGGAGACATTCTCCATCTTACCATAAGGGATGAATTTTTACATGATCATGTGAAAACAATAGAGAAATTACAAGATGCAGTGGACACATTGCAAAAGATTATGCCTCACCTATAATGGGGAACTTGACTACTCGTACTGCAACAAATTAAACAATTGGTGAACTTACAAGGAGATTTGGTGGCCACCAAGGATAGCATAAGGAAAGAGACACAAGAGGGGACTGTATTGAAGAAAAGAGTAGAGGATTATACAAAGAAGTGTTCCTTCACACACTTCAAATTAGAGGAAAGCATCAAAGGTCTGAGTGACACAATTGCAAAAGAAGGGGTCCTCTACCAATTTTTTTTACAATGGCCTACTACAACAAAGGTCCTAAAGGATCAGATGGCCCAATTGGAGAATCAGATCACACAAGTGGCACAAAACTACAACCCTCTCTAGGACAAAGATGACACTGTCAGAGCTCAAGTGGAAACCCAACACTCCAAAATACAACTCCAAATACAAAGGGAGTAAATAAAGGAGCATATTAAGTAGATGAGGAATATTTTTAGCAACCAAATGGACCACTTATTAGGAATAATGGGGGAAGCATAGGAGATAACTAAAACCATTTAAATCCTTGATAGCCTGGATAATGTAGAGGCAAGAATAGTACAAATACAAAGCAACATTTCTACTGTATAGCAGGAAAATCTACAGTGGGCCAACACATTCAAGCACCTCAAGGAAACCTATAAGAATCTCCTTCCCAATTAAGCATCATGTATTGAGGACAAGACATTATTTTAAAAGGGGGGATGATGTTAGCAGGTCAAGAGCCAAAGTAGATCTTATCGCAGGCTACCACAAAATGTTTGCATAGGATATAAAAGACATTAGTTGTAATTAGGAGACATGTCTCTTCATGGGAATGTACCTATATATGCAATGTAAATGATATGCAAAAGATATATATATATATATATATATATATATATAGAGAGAGAGAGAGAGAGAGAGATACATGCATAAGGAATATATATGAGCAGAGACTAAGAATTTCCTTCTATACATGATGATGATATAATATAAGGGAGTATAAGGATT